>CM060689.1:93136257-93736257 GCA_030686995.1 Artemisia argyi | reverse complement strand
TTGAATTTTGAATAGACGTTTGGGGTTACCGATAATTATGCCGTTATGACTCTAAGTTTAATGCTAATTTGAATTTTAAGCGCATTCCCTGCCTTATCTATTTTAAATTATTATAGGGATTGTATTGAGTCTTGAGCCGGAATCAGCGTACCTTAGTGCATGCACATCACTTTCGACTGGGGGGCTTGATAATGTACCCTACGATCAGGTCGAAGGACACTCCTTCGGTCCTGATCGTAACTTACATATTCGAAGGCTATGGATAGCCTCCTAAAACTTTCAATGGCGTAAATCTAATCACCTATGATCTAGTTACCAAGTGGGAATTCGCCAGTCAAAGGATTAAGCCCTTCGGGGTATCCTTCGATAAGTTATAAGGATGGAACAATGCCAAGTCCAAACAATGTTAAGACCAAGTCTTACCCACGTCTCCTCTTTCTCCTTAGCCCCCCCCCCCCTAGCGGTTACCACAAATCATGGGATGCCCCCATGATCTCCTAAAAATGTGCAAGCACTCTCCAAACTATTTTCTTCCCCTATAAATAGTCTTGTACGAGTCACAAGTCTGGTATGCAATCTTCACTACTTCACTTTACTACATTTTCACTAAACTTTTCATACCAAACACTTATTCACACGCTGGGGGTGGTTCGCAGGGCCCAACCCCTGCGCAATCACTTAACATAGTGTCTTCGTATTTCTTATTTCAGGTTAAACACAAGGTTGGCGCAACCACAACATCCCCTATACCCTTCGATCACCATCGTAGGCCTAATCGTGCAATTTATTGTACAATCAGCTTTCAATGGGTGGTACTATGGGTACACCTCCAATTGGACAACAAGAGAGTTTTTTTTTATGGTTTTTTGTTTCGTATATTTTATCTTTTTCTAATTTTACCTTGTTAAACTCTATATTTTATGTTCCATTTTATTTTCAGCAGTTTTACCACTTTATTACTTGGACAAGACAGTTTATAATGGTTTTCTGTTCCCTTTTTTTGACATATCAAACTTTATACTTTATGTCCCTTATTTTTTGCTTCCCAGGTTAATTATAAAAAGAGAAAAAAAAATTAATGTTAGTATTACAATCATTTTGGAAGGCTATGGATAACAAATCCTTTTTTTGGTAAGTTTACGGTGAACTAATATAGAACTTAAAAAAAGCAGGAACTTTGAATTGTGTTCATTGACCATTGTTTCCGGCTAAACTTGTAATCATGCACATAGCTATCAAAACATTTCAAAAGTGCTTATTTGTTTTCATAAATGCAATAAGCCAATAAGCACTTAGGTTCTACAAATCTAATCACGTTACATTTTCTTACGATGTTCTGATTTCTAAGTCATGACCGATAAGTAACCATATAAATAGAAAATAATTGACGTTTCTTTCTCTCCCATCTAAGAATAATGCTAATGGTGACCACAATTTTCTGTGATCACTCTTGCCATATCAGCGCCAACTTAGTTTTTTCTCTCCAAGACTACACACCAACCACAAATTGCTAATAGTGACCGCAATGGCGATCATAACTATTTTTTTAAATTAAAATATCATTCATAATTAAATAAATGTTGCAATAATAATGCAAATAAAAAAAAACATAACAATAAATATTAAAGCACTTCTTGATTTGTTCGATGCCAAACGTGTTCCACTAAATCACATTTAAGATGATGATGAGTTTGCTTATTGTGTATTTCTCTAATAAGTTCTAGCATACTTTCTTCCGGTCATACGGGATCATCTTCACGATGTACTTCCTCGAAAAATAGTCAGGACAAATTGCCATCCCTTGGTATTGTATAATCATATTATTTAACATGATGCAAGTGTACATCAATTTCGTAATTCTCCTAACACTTTGCGACCGTGCGACAGTTTTACTATAGCCCACTTTCTCATTAGTACACTTGTAACACCCCAAACCGGATAAGGGTCTAAAGTGGAACATTATGGTGTCATTTCAGAACATAAAGCGTAAGTGGAAGCCTTAGCTCAATAAATTACAAATCTTGAGACTAAAAGGACTAATAAAACAAATACAATCAAAATCAACTTCTAAAAGAAATGAAATAATCAAACATAAATCTCAAATAAAATCCATGAATACTAAGGTAGGGTTGGTCCACTAAAAGCTCCTGCTCTCATCACTCAATCCCAGCCTCCAACTTGATACCTACCGCAGGGAAAATAAAATGCGGCTGAGCTAACCCTCAGTGAACAAATATAGACATATGAAAGATAACTGAACTTGTCACACCCCCAAAATACCTGAATGGCAGCGGAATGGAATACCTGAGGGTGTAACGGATCATAGCACACAACCAGGATATATTGAACGACCTAAAGTGTCATTTATAAAATACATCGTTTGATTCATTCAAATATTCAGAGTTATAAAACATAGGTCCCAAAAGTTGGAAAAGGTTTAAGTAAATAATTTTAGTACAATCAAACGATAGTTCATAAGTGCATGAAATCCAAAAGTGACGCGTCATCCTTGATACACAAAGTGACTCCATGCATGCCATGAGAATATGCCTTAGTTACCTGAGAAATACATTGCGAAAATGGTCAACATAAAGTTGGTGAATAATCATAGGTTTGTAAGTAAATCGTAAGTACATAAGCCACAAGTAATAAGTAAAACGACAAGAATGTCAAAAAGCTACATTGTCTCTTAAGCTCATGACCCCGAAGCTAGACTTAGTAATGCCCCACCAGAGTGTTTACCAGACACTCAATTCGTTAAGACATGAAATGCATTCGTTTTCCTTATGGAGCAACCCAAACACGAATGGAGGCGTCACCCTCGATAGATCTATCCACTCACTCCCGCTTAGTACTAGAAATTAATGGTCCATGATAATAAAAGGGGACTTGTCAAGACGTGGTAATAAGGCAACTTAAGCAATGTATGGAATTTGTAATACTTGGGCATGTACAAAAATAATTGTGCAATGCATTCTCCCCCGTGGGATTTAAAATCAAATAAGAATTAAAACGGGGCTATGAAAACTCACCTCGAAGTGATGGTATAAAGATGGTGCAATGAGGTAAAAGTAGTCGGGACAATGAGGCGCGAGTACTAGCCGCAACCTAAATGAATAATCGTGATCTAACTTAGATCAAGCCGTAATGAAATGAATGCACATGCACATGATACTCATACCACTCGTAATTTGGAAATACTAGTTATCGTCATAGTAAAATAGTTCCCATACTTAGGAAAAATAAGTCCATTTAGAGAAGTATATAACTTATCATATTAACTCGTACGAAAAAGTTAGCGTTATAATCCTCGTATTGAAAACCTTAAAATAATGTCGTTAAGTCGTATAAATATTCACTTGGGTCATATGTATTCATTTGTTAAGAATATAGTCCTTAGTAACGTTTCTAGAAAATATACCATTTAGTACGTACGTTATTATTTTTATTTGTGACTATATATATATATATATATATATATATATATATATATATATATATATATATATATATATATATATATATATATAGTTTTGACGATGTTAAAACGGGTATAACTCGGTCGTTTTAGGCTCGTTTTCCTTGTTCTTTATGTCCACGGATTCGTCTTTGTATATACTAGTATATTTTTGATAACTCGGCTCCTTTAGGTTACGTTTAATGCCTCTTTTTACCCATTGAAATCTGCCAAACAGCAAGCACTTTTTACAAAAATAGTTTTCGTCGTTAAATTTGCAAAAATCATATCTCCTTCGTTATAAGCTCGTTTTAATCCGTTCTTTCGCCTAAAGTTTCGTTTTTAAAATTATTTTCTAAATCTTTGGTCAAAAATTAGCCATCAACCACTGATTTTCCCACGAAATGAAAATAGGGACAGTAGGTATTTCAAATGTTTCAAAAACCATTTCTAGGGTTCTAATCTAGTTCCATCTTCATTCAAACCACTTTCAATCACCACAAGACTAATCTAATCCTACCATACACCTTCTTAGGGTGTCATGGGTTCCTAATCATCAAAACCAAGTAGATCTAACAAGGATCTAACCAAAAATCACTTCTAGGGCTTAAAAGTTTAATATATACAAAAATGGAGTGGTATAAGTTAATGCATGTATGAGATCTTGCAAGAAAATTATATAAACATAGTAATAACTTTGTAAAAATTATGAAATGAGTTTTGTAAACTTACTTTGAGATGTGGTGTGATTAGATGATAAAAACCTAACAATCCTTGAGTTTTTATCTCAAAACTCTAACAAGGATACTATATTAATAAGATTAAACTTAGATCTTTGAAAAACTTTGGTCTTGCCTTCCTTCTTCCTTGTGGCCGTGGGATCAAGAGAGCAAAAGAGAGAAAGAAAAGTTTTGCTAGTTGTGAAAATGAGATAAGAAAACTAGTAAGGTTTATAAGTATTATTTGTATTATTATTATTTTATTTGGTTAGTATAAGGCATTAATGAGAAATGAGTGTGTAAGTAGCTTTGTAAGAAAAATGGCAAGGGGGGGGGGGGGGGATGTATGTAAGATTTTTGTAACTTGTGTATTATTGTGTTGTTTTGTAGTTTTAAATTGTACCGGGTACCGGGTTAACTAAAAATAAATTTCAACGGAGTTAACCGGGTCATAATAAAGTTATAAAAATTATAAAAATAGGTTGGGTAAAATTATTGGGTGTTTAGATAATTATAGTTTAATTTCTACGAAAACCGTCGAAGTTTTAGTAAACTTAAGTTAATAATTAAAATAAATATCCAAAATACCGGGTAAATTAATATTATAATTTTTATATTATAAAAATGAATATAAAAATATATTGGGATCATAATCAGGAGTGTTGGACGTGTTAGTCACATTTATAGTTCGCGTATTAGTGTTTATTTAAAATAAACATTCGTAATTCGTTAATTATATTAAAAATATAATTTGAATACCCTACGAGTGGAATAGTATGCAAGTGCCCTAATAATGATATGCAGACTATTTTTAGTCCGTATGAAATGTCCCTGATAGTAATGCATGAATTCGCTCCTGAACCAATACGGTTACGCGAATTTGAACACTCGTAAACTAAATTTACGATGACATGAGTAATGCACGTGAATAGTGATTTTCTCTCGGAAATGAATAGTGTCAAGTGAATAGTAAAATTTCTGAATGTGTCTCGGAATGTCAAATTGACCTCAAAAATGATGAATAGTACAACGATGAATAGTGATCGATGAATAGTAATTTGTGAATAGTAGAATGTCGAAGTTGGGAAAAATGACCTGAAATTGTGGGTTGTGACAGTCGCCCATCCAAAAAGGAATTCAGTCCCTGAATTCAGTTAGTGTTGGTCTCGGTAGTAGGCTCGGTGAAAAGTTGTGGATACTTGCGTCTCATTTGGTCTTCTCGTTCCCAAGTAAACTCGGGTCCTCTTCGAGAATTCCAGCGAACCTTCACGATCGGAATTCGACTTTGTTTCAACTGTTTGATCTCGCGATCCATTATTTCCACTGGTTCTTCCACAAAGTTAAGCTTGTCATCGAGTTGTATTTCTTCTAATGGTATAATGGCAGACTCGTCCGAAAGACATTTTTTGAGGTTCGAAACATGAAACGTGTTGTGTACGTTGCTAAGTTCTGATGGAAGTTCAAGCTTGTAAGCAACCGGACCAATCCTCTCCAGGATCTTGAATGGTCCAATGTATCTCGGGTTCAATTTCCCGCGTTTTCCAAATCGTATCACGCCCTTCCAAGGCGAGACTTTCAACATAACTTTGTCTCCGACCTGAAATTCCAATGGTTTGCGTCGAACATCTGCGTAGCTTTTCTGTCGACTTCTAGCAGTTTCGAGTCTCTCTCGAATCTGAATTATCTTTTCTGTTGTTTCTTGTACCATTTCTGGGCCAGTACATTGTACTTCACCGACTTCGGCCCAACAAACTGGAGATCGACACTTACGACCATAAAGTGCCTCGAATGGTGCAGCCTTAATGCTCGAATGATAACTGTTGTTATAGGAAAACTCGATTAACAGCAAATGGTTAGCCCAACCATTTCCAAAGTCAATCACACATGCTCTAAGCATGTCCTCAAGTGTTTGAATAGTTCTCTCGCTCTGACCATCGGTCTGAGGATGGTAAGCATGTCCTCAAGTAAAACGACTATCTCTGTCGGAAATGATGGAAACTGGTGCACCGTGTCTTGAGACTATTTCCTTGACATAAAGTCTAGCAAGTTGTTCCATTGAATAAGTCTCTCTAATGGGTATGAAATGAGCTGATTTGGTAAGACGATCGACAATTACCCAAATAGCATCGAAACCTCCTGACGTCTTTGGAAGTTTAGTCACAAAATCCATAGCAATACGTTCCCACTTCCATTGTGGAATCTCTGGTTGTTGAAGTAACCCTGACGGTTTCTGGTACTCGGCTTTCACTTTAGCACAAGTAAGACATTTGCTGACATACGTAGCTATTTCTGCTTTCATGTTCGGCCACCAATAAAGCTTTTTGAGATCCTGATACATCTTATCAGAACCTGGATGAATAGAGTACTTCGACTTGTGTGATTCATGCATAATCAATTCTCGCACTCCACCATAGAGTGGTATCCAACTTCGGTCCTTGAAGCATAACACTCCGTCTGATCTCTTTACAAAGCCATTTTCGCTTTCTGGCATACCATAAAGTTTCTCATGTGGTCGATTTTCTTCTTTGAGAGCCTCAATCTGAGCTTCTAGAATCTTCGATGGTAATGGCGAAATGATAGTCATTCCCAATGACCTAACTCTCAAAGGTTTGAGTCGTTCTTTTCGGCTAAGTGCATCTGCTACAACATTTGCTTTTCCTGGATGATATCGGATTTCACAATCGTAATCACTCAACAATTCTAGCCAACGACGTTGTCTCATATTAAGTTCCTTCTGATCGAGTATATGCTGTAAGCTCTTGTGGTCGGTAAAAATTACGCACTTGGTACCATAAAGATAGTGTCTCCAAATCTTGAGTGCAAAAACTACCGCACCCAACTCCAAGTCGTGCGTAGTGTAATTCTTCTCGTGTATCTTAAGCTGTCTAGATGCATAAGCTATCACCTTCTCGTTTTGCATTAGCACAGCTCCAAGTCCTTGATGCGAAGCATCACAATATACCACAAAGTTCTCAATACCTTCAGGTAGTGACAAAATCGGTGCGCTACAAAGCTTTTGTTTCAATAATTGAAATGCGGACTCTTGTTTTTCTCCCCACTCGTACTTTTCATTTTTTTGTGTCAGTTTCGTCAACGACTTCGCTATCTTAGAAAACCCTTCAATAAACCTTCTGTAATATCCGGCAAGTCCTAGGAATTGACGAATTTCCGTAGGAGACTTGGGCGTAGCCCAATCCTTAACTGCCTCGATCTTTGCCGGGTCGACTTGTAATCCTTGGCTATCAATAACATGGCCAAGAAATTGAACTCTTCGTATCCAAAAATCACACTTAGAAAACTTGGCATACAATTGCTCCTTCTTGAGTAGTTCCAGGATTGTTCTGAGATGTTCTTCGCGATCTTCCTTACTCTTGGAATAAATCAAGATATCGTCAATGAATACGATCACAAACTTATCAAGATACGGTTTGCACACCCTATTCATGAGATCCATAAATACCGCAGGTGCGTTGGTTAATCCAAAAGGCATCACTTGAAACTCATAATGACCATAACGTGTTCTAAATGCCGTCTTCGGGATATCCTCTTCCCGAACTTTAAGTTGATGGTAACCGGATCTTAAATCAATCTTGGAATAAAATCTAGAACCTTGTAACTGGTCGAACAAGTCATCAATTCTGGGGAGTGGATAACGGTTCTTCACCGTTAACTTGTTCAGCTCACGATAGTCGATGCACATTCTGAAAGTTCCGTCCTTCTTCTTCACAAACAAAACCGGCGCTCCCCAAGGCGATGAACTCGGTCTAATGAATCCTTTGTCCAAAAGTTCTTGTAATTGATTCGACAATTCTTGCATCTCCGAAGGTGCAAGTCTATACGGTGCTCGTGCAATTGGTGCAGCTCCTGGCACTAATTCGATTTGAAATTCAACTTGGCGTGTAGGCGGAAGTCCTGGCAATTCTTCCGGAAAAACCTCTTGAAATTCCTTAACAATTGGCACATCTTCAAGTCGTTTCTCATCCGACTTCTTCTCCGTGATGTGAGCCAAGAATGCGTAACAACCCTTCTTTATGTACTTCTCAGTTTTAATGCATGATATAATACTGAGTCTAGTTCCACTTCGCTCTCCACGAACGACCAAAGTTTCACCGTTATAAGGAAGGTGAACAACTTTCTCATCACAAATAATTCTCGCTCGATGCCGAGATAACCAATCCTTTCCGATAACAACGTCGAAACTTCCAAGTTCTACGGGCATAAGGTCTATATTGAATGGATGGTTTAGGAAGTTTATAGTGCAACCACGAACAATGGTGTTGGTGTTAACTAAAGACCCATCGGCTAATTCAACGATATAGGAAATGTCTAATGGGGTTGGTTCTATGTTAAGTAAAGGTGCAAATGCAATAGAAACAAAACTTCTATCCGCTCCTGAATCAAATAAAATGGATGCATAACGATTATTAACGAGGAACGTACCCGCAACAACATTCGGGTCTTCTTTGATATCGTCTCCTCCCATAACATAAGCTCTTCCTCGAGCCATTCCATTTTGATTTCCAGTTCCTTGATTCTTCTTTTGTGGGCACTCACCCCTAAAGTGTCCAATTTCTCCACAGCCAAAACATGTTACCGGTGGTTTCTGATTGCCACCAAAGTTTGGACTCTTGCAATCTTTGATGTGATGACCAACCTTCTTGCAGTTACCACATGTATTTGGGCAACGTCCAGGGTTATGATGCTTCTGACACTTTTCACACTTGGGTAAATTACCCTCATATCCTTTCCTTTCAGTCGGTCCTGCAGCATAAGCCTTTGCCACTTCTTGCCTCTTAGGTGGCGGCTGAACAGCGTTTCCACCTTGGTTGTAGTCAAACCTTCTCTTGTTGTTGTTGTTGTTATTGTTTGGATTGTTGTTTCGGTTATTGGGATAATTGCGGTTTCGATTGTTGTTATAGTTGTTGTTGTTTCGAGTGTTGGTGTAGTTGGTGTTGTTTGAACGGTAGTTGTTGTTGACAGCAGATTTTCCTTTTACCACTTGGACCATGAGTTTATGAGTTATACGAATAGCCTCTTCCATTGATTGAGGGTCAAAAGAAATCACATCTCCTCGAACACTTTCAGGCAATCCACCAACAAAGTTTTCCATCTTTTTCTCATCGTCGGGAACCATAGTTGGACATAGTGCAGCCAACTCCTGAAACCTCCTGAAATAAGTCTCAATGTCATCACCTTTAGTCACAAGCTCATAAAATTCGGTTTCCAACTTTTGCACCTCGGTACGAGGGCAAAACTTCTTAGACATCAGTTTCTTGAATTCCTCCCAAGTTAGCTTGTAAGCATTCTCCATACCAATCGGCTGAGCATACGAATTCCACCAAGACATAGCTTCATCAAGAAGCATACCTGTAGCAAATTTTACCTTGCTAACGTCCGGGCATCCACACATGAGAAATACATTCTCAGTCTTTTCAAACCAGCGGATCAAAGCAACCGCTCCTTCAGTGCCCTTAAACTTGATAGGATCACTAATCTTGAAATCTTTCCATGTACATTCACGCCTAGTAGCAGTTGGTTCAACTGTTCCTGTATTAGAAGCAGTCTCAGCAGCCCTAGCAGCAACCTCAGCTCTCTCAATCTCCAGAGCTTCGGCAATACTATCCCTGACCAACTTGCGGATAGCGGCTTGTGTCATAGCGGGTGTTTCTGGTGCAGTCTTACTCTTCCTTGGTGCCATATTTCTGATAAATCACAATGGAAATAATCATGAGAAAAATCATAATAGAAATAGTCATCGAACCAAAGATATACACCCACAACATGTATAAATATATACAACCACAACAAGTATAAATACAACCACGACATGTACGAATACAACCACAATCTGTCTAGACATCACCACGACAAGTATATATATACAACCACAACAACCACGACACGTATATATACAACCACAACAACCACAACACGTATATACACAACCACAACCTGTATAATGCGATAATAATAAAGAGCAACCACGAAACATCATAAATATAATCACAACACATGAATATAATACATGAAAATTTCGGCCTACATGGACCGATATAATATATAGCACAACATTTCCAACATAGTAGAGTCGCACTTGATATATTTGTTTGTACAACAACCAAAAGACTACAAGTTCTTGAACTATGTCCCACATCCCGGGACTAGGAAAATAATAAAAGCTAATATAATACCAGTCTACGTCTAGGCTCCTCCAGGTGCTCTAGATGGTCCAGGCTCTCCCCTCAAGCGGCGAATCTCACGATCCATCGCAACCACGATCTCCTCAAGATGCTCAACTCGTAACTGAAAAGAAGCATCTCGGCGCTCCAACACAACTAACCTCTCTCGAAGCAATGCCAACTGATCTACCTGCTCCCACTGGGTCTCCTGTGTCGCCTGAGCTCTATCTCGAATCTCAGGTAACTCATCCCTAAGTAGCTCAATCTGCTCCTGGTGACTCAACTGTCGTGCCTCGAGTCCATGGTAAGACATATCAATACTAACTCTGCCCTGAATCAAATCCTCAACCTGCTCCTCGACAGCCTCAAGTCGAGTGGTAATAATCTCATCAACTCTATACCCCAAACTATCGACTTGCTCCTGCTGAGCATCAAACTGATCCTCTAGTGTAACGGCTGTAGGATCCCTAGCTGCATCCGCTCTCGAACTCTCACCTATGTGGTATACTGGTGGTGGTGAAAGGTCAGCAGTCTCGGTAATAGGTGAATCTGGAGTGGTAAGCCTTGCACGCTTCCTGAGCGGCAAGAGTGAGGTAGATATAGTAGTGGTAGTGGGTATGGCTGGTGGTGGTGTAGGCACAGTAGGACTAGGAAGACTCCTATAAGTAGATGTAGCATAACGAACCCTCTTCCTAGCAACCTGGATAGTCTTATCCCTAGGAAACATAAGTCTCGGCTCTGAATGGATAGTAGTAGTAGGAGATGATGGTATGTCAGTGGGTACATGGGTGACATCAAGTGGTACAATAGGATGGACATGAGGAGTAGGAGCCGTCTCCTCCTCCTCGAAAGGTTCGGTATCATCATCTGACGCCAAAAGTGGCAACTCAGGTGTAGGAGAAACAAGTGGTGAAACAGCAGTGGAGGACACAGAGCCCTCATCATCAGAGTCTGATATAGTGTAAAGTATGACAGTGTTGGGATTCGAAGACATATCTCTGTGATAATCAAGGTGAAATAAAAAAATAAATAACTCGTACAATGGCATTACCTAAAAATAAGTAAATATACACTTATGATGAAATGATGATATGCTATGATGGTGTGGTTATAGTCTAGGGTCCATGATGCAACCTAGTTCGCTATAACCTTAGCTCTGGTACCAATCTGTCACACCCCCAAAATACCTGAATGGCAGCGGAATGGAATACCTGAGGGTGTAACGGATCATAGCACACAACCAGGATATATTGAACGACCTAAAGTGTCGTTTATAAAATACATCGTTTGATTCATTCAAATATTCAGAGTTATAAAACATAGGTCCCAAAAGTTGGAAAAGGTTTAAGTAAATAATTTTAGTACAATCAAACGATAGTTCATAAGTGCATGAAATCCAAAAGTGACGCGTCATCCTTGATACACAAAGTGACTCCATGCATGCCATGAGAATATGCCTTAGTTACCTGAGAAATACATTGCGAAAACGGTCAACATAAAGTTGGTGAATAATCATAGGTTTGTAAGTAAATCGTAAGTACATAAGCCACAAGTAATAAGTAAACCGACAAGAATGTCAAAAAGCTACATTGTCTCTTAAGCTCATGACCCCGAAGCTTGACTTAGTAATGCCCCACCAGAGTGTTTACCAGACACTCAATTCGTTAAGACATGAAATGCATTCGTTTTCCTTATGGAGCAACCCAAACACGAATGGAGGCGTCACCCTCGATATATCTATCCACTCACTCCCGCTTAGTACTAGAAATTAACGGTCCATGATAATAAAAGGGGACTTGTCAAGACGTGGTAATAAGGCAACTTAAGCAATGTATGGAATTTGTAATAGTTGGGCATGTACAAAAATAATTGTGCAATGTATTCTCCCCCGTGGGATTTAAAATCAAATAAGTAATTAAAACGGGGCTATGAAAACTCACCTCGAAGTGATGGTACAAAGATGGTGCAATGAGGTAAAAGTAGTCGGGACAATGAGGCGCGAGTACTAGCCGCAACCTAAATGAATAATCGTGATCTAACTTAGATCAAGCCGTAATGAAATGAATGCACATGCACATGATACTCATACCACTCGTAATTTGGAAATACTAGTTATCGTCATAGTAAAATAGTTCCCATACTTAGGAAAAATAAGTCCATTTAGAGAAGTATATAACTTATCATATTAACTCGTACGAAAAAGTTAGCGTTATAATCCTCGTATTGAAAACCTTAAAATAACGTCGTTAAGTCGTATAAATATTCACTTGGGTCACACGTATTCATTTGTTAAGAATATAGTCCTTAGTAACGTTTCTAGAAAATATACCATTTAGTACGTACGTTATTATTTTTATTTGTGACTATATATATATATATATATATATATATATATATATATATATATATATATATATATATAGTTTTGACGATGTTAAAACGGGTATAACTCGGTCGTTTTAGGCTTGTTTTCCTTGTTCTTTATGTCCACGGATTCGTCTTTGTATATACTAGTATATTTTTGATAACTCGGCTCCTTTAGGTTACGTTTAATGCCTCTTTTTACCCATTGAAACCTGCCAAACAGCAAGCAGTTTTTACAAAAATAGTTTTCGTCGTTAAATTTGCAAAAATCATATCTCCTTCGTTATAAGCTCGTTTTAATCCGTTCTTTCGCCTAAAGTTTCGTTTTTAAAAGTATTTTCTAAATCTTTGGTCAAAAATTAGCCATCAACCACTGATTTTCCCACGAAATGAAAATAGGGACAGTAGGTATTTCAAATGTTTCAAAAACCATTTCTAGGGTTCTAATCTAGTTCCATCTTCATTCAAACCACTTTCAATCACCACAAGACTAATCTAATCCTACCATACACCTTCTTAGGGTGTCATGGGTTCCTAATCATCAAAACCAAGTAGATCTAACAAGGATCTAACCAAAAATCACTTCTAGGGCTTAAAAGTTTAATATATAAAAAAATGGAGTGGTATAAGTTAATGCATGTATGAGATCTTGCAAGAAAATTATATAAACATAGTAATAACTTTGTAAAAATTATGAAATGAGTTTTGTAAACTTACTTTGAGATGTGGTGTGATTAGATGATAAAAACTAACAATCCTTGAGTTTTTATCTCAAAACTCTAACAAGGATACTATATTAACAAGATTAAACTTAGATCTTTGAAAAACTTTGGTCTTGCCTTCCTTCTTCCTTGTGGCCGTGGGATCAAGAGAGCAAAAGAGAGAAAGAAAAGTTTTGCTAGTTGTGAAAATGAGATAAGAAAACTAGTAAGGTTTATAAGTATTATTTGTATTATTATTATTTTATTTGGTTAGTATAAGGCATTAATGAGAAATGAGTGTGTAAGTAGCTTTGTAAGAAAAATGGCAAGGGGGGGGGGGGGGGGCGGCAAAGTCAAGGGGGGGGGGGGGGATGTATGTAAGATTTTTGTAACTTGTGTATTATTGTGTTGTTTTGTAGTTTTAAATTGTACCGGGTACCGGATTAACTAAAAATAAATTTCAACGGAGTTAACCGGGTCATAATAAAGTTATAAAAATTATAAAAATAGGTTGGGTAAAATTATTGGGTGTTTAGATAATTATAGTTTAATTTCTACGAAAACCATCGAAGTTTTAGTAAACTTAAGTTAATAATTAAAATAAATATCCAAAATACCGGGTAAATTAATATTATAATTTTTATATTATAAAAATGAATATAAAAATATATTGGGATCATAATCGGGAGTGTTGGACGTGTTAGTCACATTTATAGTTCGCGTATTAGTGTTTATTTAAAATAAACATTCGTAATTCGTTAATTATATTAAAAATATAATTTGAATACCCTACGAGTGGAATAGTATGCAAGTGCCCTAATAATGATATGCAGACTATTTCTAGTCCGTATGAAATGTCCCTGATAGTAATGCATGAATTCGCTCCTGAACCAATACGGTTACGCGAATTTGAACACTCGTAAACTAAATTTACGATGACATGAGTAATGCACGTGAATAGTGATTTTCTCTCGGAAATGAATAGTGTCAAGTGAATAGTAAAATTTCTGAATGTGTCTCGGAATGTCAAATTGACCTAAAAAACGATGAATAGTACAACGATGAATAGTGATCGATGAATAGTAATTTGTGAATAGTAGAATGTCGAAGTTGGGAAAAATGACCTGAAATTATGGGTTGTGACAGAACTGTAGGACCTTAAAACTATCAACTTTAACACAAATATAGCACGTAAATGAAGTAAATATGGTGACTTGAAACTATGTATGTGTGGCGTTAACTATGATAAACTAGAGATAAAGATGAAGAGAACTTTTATTAAAAACACACACATTACACACACAAGCACACACCTCAAATGAGCTTTGAGGTGTTTATATAGTTCTTAACATGATGCCCTAAAAGGCTTTCCATGGGCTTGGTCTTGGGCTTGGTTTCCTTTTACATATAAAGGCTTACATTACATAACACATGACATATTAGCTTACCAAGACCAAGGCCCATTGACTATTCTAATAACAAAAACTACGACACATTACAACGTTACAATATATGAGAATGACCATCACTTTCTAATATAATTTTTAATGCTAACAATCTCCCCCTAATGGGTGGTCATTCGAATGATGCTCCACGTGATTAGGTCTTCTTTGTTCTTTGTTGTTGACCATTGTGTGTCATAGTAGAATAGTCATTAGTCTTTGTTCCTTCATGCTTTGTGATCTTTGATAACTGACTTTTCATTGTTCTTTGTTCTTTTGTGATGTGGTGTAATCTGCCTTTCATCACTTCTTCGTCTGTGGTGGTTGTTCGCCATTCCAACATGCTCATACATCTTCAGTCTTTGAGATACATGCATTTGTTATTCCCGTTCTTTCACAAAGATCTTTGTCACTTTACTTGTGTAGATTCTTTCACAATGCGTAGAATCTTTCTTTGAACATTTCTTTGCTTTGATCTTTGCGAGAACTTTCCTTTGACGTTGAGATGCATGTATGAGCATGTGGAATCCATCGCCATGGAGATGATGTATAGCTGCAGGTAAACAGTTAGCAATAAATCAACCGGTACTTACTGATAAGGAATTAGAGATCGTCAACATCATAGTGTGAAGACTCCTTCTAATCCTTACCAAGGCCGTTACCAATTCGGATACTCCCGAGGGAGCGTACGAGACCTACTAAGTAGCTCAACGAATGGGTGAGTCGCTGGGGATTACTCCACGACTGTAGACCATTTGAAACCACCGTGAACACTAAGCGTAACCCATAAAGAATTACCGAAGTGACCTGCTGTCAGGGCTGTTTGATGTTGACCCTGGCAAGAGTTTCTGTTCAATCATTGAGAAATACATAAGTAAATCCTCTCATAAACGTTCTCGGAAGATTGCTAAGATCTGCGTAGGACTCTTAAGTTTACATCTGGCGTCCTTAATGATGAACAACCAGTGTAGAAATATCATGTGTTCCTATGAGATCTTTTGATGAATCTTGGGGCTCTAGACTCGATAAGTGCACATTTGGTTTCCTATGCGGAGATTAGGGAGAGGTCTCCTGCTTCAATATCAACCATATCTAAGAGACAGATTGATAAATTACACCGGTTCCCCGTGAGAATGAAACAAGCTCTTTTAAGAGAACTTGAGTGGTTAAGAAGGTTTAGTGCAGTGCGTCACTGGGTCCATGACGTCTTTATCTTCAATACCGGTGTCACCTTAACAACAACCAGTAACATACGAATTGAACCCGGTGTCTGCCCTAAGGTTGAACATATGGAGGGCTGTTTCTTTTCACCATTTTTTCATAAATTTTCTTTTTAATTCTTCAACCCCTTCTTTCTCCTTTCTCATTTTCTCCTTTTTTTCAATCATACCTAAGGACTTCTAATTCTAATCTATTGGATTTTTCCTTGGGTAGATCCCTCCGGCTTTGGCAGATCATAGGACGGTTCTTCCTAACCTTAGTCACCTTATAACACCATGACTATCCTATTGTTGCCATAAAACCATTCATTTAAAAATCTCTCAAAGTGTTTATGATTATTAAACATCTTTGTTGACACTTCGAGAGTTTTGCATTTCTTTTGAAGGACTCCCCCTTCACATGTGCTCATGTATATTTAAGAAATTTGCACATGTGGGAGGAGTTTGCACTTTTTGAATTGATCCACTTTCAGTGAACATGACCGATTTAAGACACGCTTACATCACTAGTTAGACTAGCTTGAAATTATTACCCGTCCTAGTCAAGTCCAAAGAAAGTCTCTCGATACGGTACATTCTACTTAGACAAGTCCTATTCGAGACACACTTACATCACTAGTTAGACTAGCTTGAAATTATTACCCGTCCAGGACACGTCTTTTCGATTACTGACATTTTAAGCTTCGTCAATTCATTGGTACTCTCTGAGTCGAGCTCTTTCGAGATTCAGTCACAAGCTTTAAACATTTTTGATCACATTTTAATCATGTCTTCTCTCCCTCAAAAATAGCATATCGTGATATTTTTGATATCAACTGATTAAGAAAAAGCTTTTGGAGAGAAAGATAGATTTCATTTTGCATGAATACGCAACATTTTTTTTGTACTCCCCCTTAATGATAGCTCATTTTAAAATCAATTAAGGGTTTAGAGGGAGTTATCTTGAGCACTCATTTTGAGAGATTTTGAGAAATCTTTTGAACAATCTTGAAAAAGTGCTCAAGAATTCTGTTTGAAAACGAGTTTTTCTTTGAAGTCTTTTTCGTTTGTTTAGACTCGAACTTTTTGAAAAAGATTTCGTCCTTGATTTGAAACAATCAGAAGTCATCATTAGGGTCTTTATTAGAAATCTTTTCGAGTTATTATACCCGGACCCAAGTTTTGAAAAGATTTCACTTTGAAGCACGGGTTGTAAGCTGACGTACTTACAAGCCATTGTGAAGAAACTTTTGAGAAACGACATGTTTTAGAAAAACATTAAAAAGAACTCACGTTCAAGCATCTGTACATATCCGTATCATTGTTGAAAGACATTTCTAGACACGTACAGAATATTGATTTATACGAGAGACATGTCGTGAGAAGAATATTTTTGGATTTTTTGATTTTATATTGTTTTTGGATTTTTTGAAATTTTATATTTTTGTATTTTGTTTTTGTTGGTTTTTCAAATTTTGTATTTTGTTTTTCAAAAGTATTTACAGCGAAGCGATTTTGAAAACATTTTTCAATAAGATTCGAGAAGATGTTCCAGCTCCTCAGGAGTTAGGCTTCGCATGCCAATTCGTCGAACTAAATAGTCAAACCGTTCTTTTGGAAGGGCTTTAGTAAATAGATCGGCGAGTTGGTAATCAGTCTTAATGAAAAATAATTCAATAGTACCCTCTTCTACGTGCTCTTTGATGAAATGATAGCGGACTTTGATATGCTTCATCTTTGAGTGTTGTACGGTATTGCACGAGATGGCTATGGCACTTTTTGAGTCACAATATATAGGTATTCTGTCAAAAGTAAAGCCATAATCTGTGAGCTGTGTCCTCATCCAAAGAACTTGGGCACAACACGCAGATAGAGACACATACTCGGCTTCGGTGGTTGATAGCGCAGTAGAATCCTGTTTCTTTGACGACCAACTTTCTAGCTTTTCACACAAAAATTATGCTCCACCAGATGTACTCTTTGCTGAAACTTGATCACCGGCATGGTCGGCATCTGAAAAAGCTGTTAGACTAAATACCGAATCCTTCGGATACCAAAGTCCCATGTTAATGGTGCTTCGTAGGTACCGAAAGATCCGTTTAACCTCTTTGAGGTGAAGTCCGGTAGGCTTTGCCTGAAACCATGCTAACAAACAAACAGCAAATTGAATATCGGGTCGACTAGCAGTTAGGTACATGAGAGAACCGATCATGCTCCGATATTTCTTCGGATCGATGGGTTTCCCAAACAAATCAGCACCTATTTTTGGTGAAGTGACCATTGGTGTACCAACAGAATCACAGTTTTCCATTCCATGTTTTTTCAAAATCTCTATTGTATATTTAGCTTGATTGATAAAAATACCACGAGGGGATTGATGTATTTGTAAACCAAGAAAGAATTTTAGTTCCCCTATCATGGACATTTCAAATTTGCTTTTCATGAGATTTTCAAAATGTTTTGAATGGTTAGGATTGGTTGATCCAAAAATAATGTCGTCCACGTAAATTTGAACGATCAAAATGTCATCTTTGAATTTTTTGGTAAACAAGGTGTCATCAACCGTTCCTTTTGTGAAATTGTTTTTGAGCAAGAAAGATGATAGTTCGTCATACCACACTCTTGAAGCTTGTTTTAAACCATAAATGGCTTTCTTAAGCTTGTAGACGTAGTCTGGAAGATCTTTGTCGATGAATCCCTCTGGCTGACTCACATATACTTCTTCTTTCAGAGTTCCATTTAAGAAAGCTGTCTTAATGTCCATCTGATAGACTATGATGTTTTTGTGAGTTGCATAGGCTGAGAAGATCCGGACTGCTTCAAGTCTAGCTACAGGCGCGAATGATTCTTCGAAATCTATCCCTTCTTCTTGTGGATAACCTTTAGCCACGAGACGAGCTTTGTTGCGAATAACAGTCATTTTCCTCAACCAGTTTGTTCTTCCACAACCACTTGAGATCAAGAACACGTATATCAAGTGGTCGTTCAACAAGTTCCCAACTATCATGTAACTGGTATTGAAAAATTTCCTTTTGCATCGCTTCTATCCAAGGGTTTTCTGCCATTGCTTCCCGAATGTTTTTTGGTTCTTTGAGGCTGATTGAGCAAATGTAAATGCACAATTCGAGATCGGTGGCAAGTTGTCTCCTTGTCTGAACTGGCTTTGAAGGTTCACCAATAAAATGTTCTATTGGATGGTCTTTTGTCCATTGAAACTTAGAAGGGTACCTTGGGTTTAACGAATGTGTGTTAGATGGTTCTTGTAACCTTGAAGAAGATTCAGTAGAGTCTGTTGCAAATGGGTTTTCAAATACTTCTTCTTCTTCTAACGCAACATCGTTTGAATTATTTGTAGGTTCTTCTTGAAAATATGTGTTTTTGTATTGCTCATCAACTCTTGGTTGATCAGTTTCAATAACTGGAGTTGCTGGAGTAGATGTTGATGATGCTGAGGGAGTTGGTGCTTCAGCTTCGATTGTTGTAGATGTATCTTGTGATGGTGGTAGATGATTTTGAGCGGGTGCAGCGGAATGTAGTTGAGATGCATTTGTCGAAGTTCCACCATAGTATTCATCAAACATTAACTCGAAGAAATTTTCCAGTTCTTGTTCTGCAGGTTTTTCAGTGTTTGTTGACTGAGCTCCTTGGGGCACGAGTCCTGAACTAATGTGTCCAGAAGTCTGCTGGTTTGGTGCGGGTCCTAATCTGTTTTGATTAGTAGCCATCGGATTAAGCGCGGGTTCTAGAGCGAGTCTCTCAGAAGCCATTTGTGAAATCTCGTCAAACTTCACATTCATCATTTCCATTATCCTTTTCGTTCTTCTATTATACACCCTGAATGCCCTCGAGTTTTCTGAATATCCAATGAAGATTCCAATATCACCCTTAGCTTTCAACTTTCCTAGATCTTCTCCGTCGTTCGTCGGATAGCACAAAGCGCCAAACACGTGAAGGTAAGAGATTTCAGGTTTACGATTGTTCACTAGCTCATATGGGGTTTTATTGAATCTTGGATGTACTAGGGATCGGTTCTGAGTGAAACAAGCAGTGGCAACAGCATCAGCCCATAAGAATAGTGGTGCACAAGAATAAATTAGCATTGTGCGAGCAGCTTCCACAAAAGTTTGGTTTCTTCTTTCAACTACCCCATTCTGCTGTGGAGTTCTAACAACTGATGTTTGGTGTGTGATTCCAACATCTTCAAATTAGTAGGTTCTTAACTCCTGATTTATAAATTCTGTGCCATTATCTGTTCTTACAATCCTTACTGGAGCTTGAAGTAGAACTTGGATATGCTTCAGAAAGGTGATGATGGTACCTGGTGCTTCGTCTTTTGACCTCAGAAACTTTACCCATGTATATCTTGAATAATCATCAACAATAACAAGAATATACTTCTTTCCATTAATGCTTTCAACTCTCATTGGGCCACATAAATCCATGTGTAACATATGCAACCTTGCTTCCGAACTAGGTACGGTTTTGGGTTTATATGATGCTCTTTTGCTTTTTCCTTGTTCACATGATGGACATAGGTGTTCCTTGGTGTATTTGAACTTAGGAAGTCCGGTGACGATGTTGTCTTTGGCTAATTTGTTGATGGTGTCGAAATTGAGATGGGATAAACGTCTATGCCACAGCCAAGACTTAGTTTCGGTTGCCCTTGTCATAAGACAAATTGGTGATGTAGAAGCCATTTGGTTGATGTCGATAGCGTACAAGTTTGTACCACGATTACCAGTTAAGAGATCATCACCAACCAAATTTCTAATAAAAACCGTGTTTCTCCTAAATGCAACTTCTAAATCTGCATCACAAAACTGCCCAACTGAAAACAAGTTGTGTCCCAACCCTTCGACGTAGTAAACTCGAGTGATCAAAAAATTCCCAAACTGAAGATCTCCATAACCCTGAATAGCTGCTACGTGATCATTTCCAAAGCGTACAGTTCCCATGAATTTCCAGACGAAATTGATCAGCAGCTTTAAATTCCCAGTCATGTGCTTGGAGCAACCCGAGTCGATGATCCAAAGACATATTTCGATAACCTGCCAAGAACAGAAGAGTTTGTATTTGGAAACCGTTTTAAATTTGGTTCCATGGGGTTAGGAGTAAATTCCGAATCACACACATCAAAGTTTGCTACATGTTTATTTTGAACAACTTCCAATTTGCCATTCTGAAGAATGAACTCTCTACCCGTTGGTATCCACATACAAAACTTAAGGTAGTTCCTAGGCATACGACTACTAGTGGTAGACCTAAATCGTGCAACTAATCTTTCTATAGATCTAGATCTAGCACTAGTTCCCTTTGGAACATACTTTTGTTCAGGCGTAACATTCACATTCTTAGAAACATATTCATCATGAACATCATTAATTAAACATTTCTTGCATATTAAACAAATAGAGTCATTACATGCATTAGAACCAGTACTTTCGACATTACATTTAGATGAATCATGTTTCTTATTACAAAGCGATAAATTCCTAGGGTGTTCTTCTACTTCTTCAACTTTATTCTTGCTACTACTTGTAGAGGCAGACGAGACTCTATTGTTCCTTGTATTGCTCCTAGGCTTTAGTCTGCTGCTCCTAGAGGTGCTTTCTAATCCTGTAGAAGGTAAGGCAGACGCGTTAGGATTTATATTGTTGTCCTTTTTAGCATCACTAGACTTTTTATAATTATCCTTTTTGCACGCATTTTTCTTAGAAGTGTAGGCATACGCATTAGTGGGACTAATCCTAAAAAGGCCAGGTGCTATCACTTTTGGTGTATCGACAACCGCTTTTCCTTTATCAACAATCTTTTCATTTGCACATTGCTTGGGCAAGGGTGTTGGAGTGACTGGTTTTGTCAAATCCTTTTTCTCATCGACTTTTGGAGCAAACCATGAAATTGACATTTTTGGTTTGTTAACCGTGTTTGAAACATTTGGTTTCTCCGAAGTTGATGGTTTTGCAAACTTAGTTTCCTCACCTTTCCCTTTTTGACTTTCAAGCTGAGCCCTCAAAAGATCATTTTGCTCTTTCATGTTCTTGAAGGCACGCTCATATGACATTTTGTCATACTTGCATTCTTCTTTTTTTCCGATCAAGTTGTTTAAAATATGACACATTTTCTTTTTCAAGCTTTATAAGGGAATTTTCATATTTTGAAACAATTTTGGAGGTCTCAGCTCTCAGTCAATCATCGTCTTGAACAAAATATGTTTGTAAAATGATGGACATTATATCAGTAGTCATAACAGCTTTGAAGAGAGAATCATTTAACTTTTCCAAAACATTCATGTTTTCACGAGTTTCATTAGCTTTGTTTACCAGGGATTTGTGGTCCTTGACAAAGTCGGCCGTTTCTTTTAAGAAAGCGTTTTCAAAATGGATTACCCTCGCACTGATGTTATTCAGTGGGATAGTAATTTCGTTTTCAAACACCTTTTTCTGTTTGATATGAAAACTAGAATGCCAGTCGTTAATACTGATAGTAGTTTTAGATTCAACAATATTCTGAAGTACTTGAATTCTCTTTTTAACGTCATCAAGAATGTCTCTAGCCTCACTTGTATTAAAAGTGTTGTTAGAAGACATTTGTTCCATTTTTGAAAGAGATTTGGAAACAACTGTCTTTTTAGAAAAGAATTTCGCGAATGGTCGTTTTATGGAAAACACAGATGGTTCTGTTTGTGGAACAAAAGTAATTCCCAAAAGTTTGTTCAATTTGTTGTAATCAATGGGTTTCAAATCCTTTTGTTTCATTTTAGTAATACTCTCTTCGACAAGTTCCATCATTTGCACAGAATCTCGAACGACGGGAGGATCATGTTTGGTGTAAATCACATTACCATTATACAAAACATTTTGTTCTTGCTGAGTTTTCTTGAGATTACAAGGAGTTTTGTTACCAAGAGCCATTTTATGTTTCGTATGGTAAATCGGATTAGTTTGATTTGAAATCATTTTCATTGTTTGACTTGACTGACCCGACTTAACCGCTAATTCTTCTAAATGTGCAATCATGTGTTTAGACTATACGATTTCTTCCAAAAGTTTGTCTTCTTTCTTTGCAAAGTCCTTTTTCAGCTCATCCCTTTCTTTTTCAAGATTGGTATAAGCTGTTTTTTGTTTAGAAAGTTGGTTTTGTAGATCAGAAATTTCCGCGTTTAAAGATTTTATCTTCTTGAAAGAATTAACATCAAGTGTATCAAACTTGATTTGCAAAAGTTTTTCCCTTGAAACGGAATTTTGATAACCAGTTTCTAATTCTGACAATCTTTTGTTAGGAAACTCAAAAGCTTTAACATTATTCTTGTAACTCTCAAGCTCAGTGGTCAATTTAACATTCGCGGCCTTAACATCGCGATTGACCTTTTTCACATTCTCAATTTCAATACGAGAATTATTCAATAATGATTCAAACAAAGCACGTGTTTCCTCATCATTCTCAGCATACTGTGAAACGAAGCCTCCAGTATGATTCACATCTGGAGTTGCTAAAGGAGTATTGCTGCTACTTGGCGTGTCCAGATATTTATCATAATTGGGTGCTAGCTTCTCAGAATGTTGTTCCTCATGAGGAGACATATCAAATATATCATTATTGTGACATGTGTTGAAATTTGATACCTCAGATGGTGCATTGGTGTCATAAACAGGAAGTGTGTCAGAATCCGTGTCATACTTAGCTTCCTGAAGATTCGCCATGAATATGCAGTTCGCATCGATATCCTCTCTGTCTTCCATGTCATCCATAAGAGCCATAAAATCATTCTCCTCTGCGTTCAACTGAAACCCTGCCTCATTCTTTTGTGCAAACAGCAGTGCTTTCTGCAAGTACGCTGGGTCTCTTTTGTTCGGCTTGGTAGGACAGTTCCTTGCCATATGACCTAAATCCTGATAGTTGAAACACTTTACCGGATTACCCTAATTCACATTTCCCGGATTCCCAACAACTGGAGCTGCAACATTCCTATTCTGATTACCCATTGCCTGATTACCAACATTCTGACCCCTCTGATTTCCAACAAACTGACCCATCTGATTCCCTGCATACTGACCATACTGATTCCCTGCATAATGACCTGCATTCTGCATATTCTGATTACCCATATGAAATCCAGTAGCATATCCCTGCTGATTCCTACAAACTCCAACCATTTGGCTTCCGTTGCCCATATTGAAACTCGGCTGAGCAATCTGCTTGTTGCGAGTGTTCGATGAAATCCTTTGGTTGTTGTTTGTTGGTGTAGAATAACGTGCTTGGAATGCTTTTGACAGAAAGGCAAACGCTTGAGTCAAGGCTGCAGTAGCTTCATCATTTTCAGTAAATTCTGGTTCTTGGAATTGTGGGTATTGCAGTTGTGGAATAACATGTTGTTGTTGTGGGTAGAATTGTTGTTGGTAGACAGGTGTTGGTTGTTGAATGCATGATGGTTGCATGTAGTTGTGAGTGGAAGATGATGATGGTTGTTGTGTGTTCACTGCTAACGGTGTTGGTGTAGTAGCAATTAATGCGATAGGATCATGATTCTTTGCCAATCTTTCTTTCCTTACTTCATTAGCCTCAGCTTGGTTTTGCTTCAGAAAATCATAGAGTTGATCATAATTCACCTTATGTAAATCCTTTGTTTGGTTGACAATTGTAACATAACGACCCCATTCTTCTGGAAGGTTATTGATGAATTTGATGTTTGTTGCAATTGTTCGTGGTGTCAACTTGTTTCTGATTAACTCATTCATTAAAGTGCAAAACCTTGTGTAGTATGATTCAATCTGTTCACCTTTAGTGAATGTGAAGTTCTCCCATTGAGTTAGAAGTTTGTTCTCAACGTCTTGTTGCCCAATCTTTGTTCCATGACATATCCTTCTAACTCGTTCCCACATAGCATAAGCAATTTCACAGCTGTCGACCGCAGCAAAGATCTCCCGTGGTAATCCAAGTTGTATTAAATGCATTGCCATATCATCAGCGGTGATCTGCTTCTTGTCTTTATTTGTGTAATCTGCTTCTATTTGGTCATGCATGAATGGTAGAGTAGGAGGTGTTGTATTCGGATTACCTTCATCTTGAATTTGTCTTGGCTTAAATGGACCCTTTTCAATGGATTTGATCATTAGTTTACCATCAGTCTTTGTTTTTATGTAACGAAGCATGCGGCTTGTCCATGGAAGATATCCACCTTTTTCAAGCATGGGAGGTCGGTTTTCTGCACCGGCTGCATGAATATCTTGCTGAGTTGCCATTGATGAAGTGTAGATTGATAAAGTTGATTCTTGGATCGATTCAATGAAGTAAGAGTTGTGATTAGTGTAAGTTGATGGAAGTTTTTATGGTGAAAAATTTGATTTGAAACCCTAAAACCTCAATAACTTCCGTTCGGAGTGGATTTGGGCCTCAAAAACGGTCGTTTTGACAGCAAATTCGTCGAAAACGGAGTTACGGTTCAAAAGTTATGGCCGTTTGAAGTTTGGTTGTCAAAAGTCAAATTCTTATGCGTAAACCCTGAACTTATGCGTAAACAGTAAACTTAGGCGTAAACAGAATCTTAGGCGTAAAGCAAATGTTAGGCGTAAACATAAAGTTATGTGTAAACAGTAATCTTATGCAAACACTTAAGCGTAAAATTAGTTGTTTATGCGTAAACTATGTGTTTATGCGTAAGAATTATGGTACGCATAAGGTTTAGCTTATGCGTAAGATTTTTACGCGAAAGGTATGTAAAAAAATCTTTCACACTTATCCAAGTGAGTAAGATATCCCAAGTCGAAGTATTCCACAAACTTATCAAAGTCAGGGAAGTACTGAGTACAACTTCTGCATAGGAACTTCTGCGTAAAACTTCTGCGTAAGAACACTTCTGCATAAAACTTAAGCGTAGGAACCTCACTTATGCGTAGGAAATCAGACTTTTGCGTAGAAAAAGGGTTTTGAGCTTAAACTTACGCGTAGGAAAGTAACTTAGGCGTAGGAAGAGGGTTATATGCCAAAACTTACGCGTAAAAGTACCAAAAAGTACTGTTGACAGCTATAAACTTGGGCAGTACGTAAAACTTATGCGTAAGATGACCCAAACAGCTAAAAATCCGATTTTTTCAACCAAAAACACTTTTTCCACTTGTTTCTTTTGATCAAATCTTTCCCAAAACACTTAGAATCACTAAAACTTCAATAAAAACAACAACTTTAACACCAAAACTTGTAAAGATCAAAGCTTTTTGATGAAAAAGTGCACGTATATAAGAAAAATACGCAACTTTTTAACCAAAACTTGATAAAAAATGATTTCCACACCCTCCTAAATCATTGTTAGGCGAATGATACCACTTGTAGGACCTTAAAACTATCAACTTTAACACAAATATAGCACGTAAATGAAGTAAAGATGGTGACTTGAAACTATGTATGTGTGGCGTTAACTATGATAAACTAGAGATAAAGATGAAGAGAACTTTTATTAAAAACACACACATTACACACACAAGCACACACCTCAAATGAGCTTTGAGGTGTTTATATAGTTCTTAACATGATGCCCTAAAAGGCTTTCCATGGGCTTGGTCTTGGGCTTGGTTTCCTTTTACATATAAAGGCTTACATTACATAACACATGACATATTAGCTTACCAAGACCAAGGCCCATTGACTATTCTAATAACAAAAACTACGACACATTACAACGTTACAATATATGAGAATGACCATCACTTTCTAATATAATTTTTAATGCTAACATAAACATAAACGGATAAACAAACAATCCAATGAGAACCTGCTGAGATACAATGTCATAAAGAATATGAAGGGTCATATGAGAATGAAAGTCAAAGGATAATACATAAATGGTAAAGGGGATAGTAACGGAATTTGCTCTAGTACCAAAAAAATCAATCAATCATTTCATTTCACATTACATTATACCGTCAATCCCTTTATTGTACATGGAGCTACAGACTCCAATGTACCAGATTGTGATGGGGTGTAGGGCCACAAACCTACCAATCACCAGATACATATACAGATTACCTAGGATGCATCCATACGCTCCCCTGCAAAACAGATTAGCACATACCATAGCTCAAGGCAAGCATACATACTCAGATAATGGCCACAGATACAGATAAGGGAAATCCATGGATCAATCACACCTTCATAGAAAGTGTCATGCCATTGGTGCCTCAATGACATGGCCATGTTACCTCCATGGCTAGGAACAGTACCTTGAGCAATGGGTAAAATCAAATTGATCAAAACAAAGGGGTCATAGCAATAGGATCATATCAGATGGATCACAACAAAAGGATCATATCAATGGTTCAAATCAAAGGGTTCATATCAAAGTAAACGAATCAAAGTCAATGAATACGAATCATGAGAAACGAGTAATCAAAAAAACAAACCAACCGATAATGATGTAAATAGAAATCGGTATCCAGAATATCCGTACCTTAATGCAAATAAACGGAAAGCCAACGAATCAATGGACATTACGTTTTCTTCAACGAATCTACACGGATTAGGGTTCATATATATTTCATAGGTTTCTACGTTTAGTCAACTTAGGGTTTAAAAACATAAATGCCATTTAGTGATCAAACAGGGTTACAAATACGTATTAAATGTCATTAGGTTTAGGGTTTCAAATACATTCAATGTCATTAAGTTTATTTAACCAAAACGTACAAATTATTATTATGTCCAAATATAGATCACGTTTGTCCGATATTTTAATAACCGAAAATATTTATTACATATTAACTAAATAAATTTAACTTAATAAACACAACCCATTAGCCCAAAATTTAAAAAAACTACGCACACCCTTATACATTAGTGGTTCTAGTCCCAGTTTGAAAATCCTATCACATTTATTCATGCATGGACAAACAACACCAGACTTTATACTTTTGCAATTTACATATACCGATTTTAGTTATGGTTGCATGGAACAATATCATAAGGTCGAACATAAATATATGGGTCGTATAAACATGTTTTGGGTCTGTTTGTGTCGATCAGAAAACAAGGTATGGTCGACCTTACAAGGTCGATATATAGGGTCGATTTATAACAACTATTGGATCGATTATATATTACACTATATCTTATTTTATTCGGTTCGATTACTTAGTCGAATACACCAGACAAGTCCATCTTATAATATGTTTTATTGTTGTCGAAACAGGAATGAAAAAAAAAGTATTAGACGAATACCTTGAAGGATCGAGCAAGAAATCAGGAAAAACAAAGGAGTCTAGTCTCGAAAACCCAACACTATTCTATTACAAAAACCCCTTAATCGATCAAGCACAGTAGCAGCAGCCGAATATAATTTTTTGTTCGTGTAACTTCTGTTTGTGTTTGGTTGTGTCTTTTTATCGAGAGGACCAGGAAGGAGAACAAGGATCGGTTATTTGGTTATAAACAACAAGGAGGAGTGTATCTCATTAACATTACCGTTTAATCATTTTAATTGGGCCTCTAATTACCGGTTATGATATGTTTTAAACGGGCTTTTAAAACTAATCATGGTGTTCGGTTATGACTACAATTTAAACATAGATCATTAAGGTTTTTAAGTACCGAATTTAATGGGTCAAAATATTTAGAAAAATATTGAATTATTTGGTTATAATGAGGCGTTTAATAATTTAGTGTTTTATTAAATGTAACGTTTCCGTAACTTTCTAATTTTATCTGGTTTTAGGTTTTTTAGATTTTAGGGTTTTACAACTCTTCCCCTCTAAAAATAAAATTTCGTCCGCGAAATTGAAAAGAACCGGATAGATACATACCAGATTACGAAAGGAAATGAAAACGATTCAAACAAACGGAAGGTTAGTTTCTCATGACTCGATTCAGAAGGTTCAGAACATTTCAGATTCTTCAATAATAACCGATCATTTCAGACTTAATCCAGCAGATGTGGAACACATATATATCAGATAACCGATCACAATCATAAATAAGAACAGATATGATGATAAGACAAAATTCCGATTTCAATTTATTAGCAGGTTCAAATAAAAAATTATAGAAATATAACAGAAAAATAGCGGAAACGTATCAAGACGTAAAAGGAAAGGCATAAACGAAAAATGAACCGATCACCAATCACCAACTCACTTCCTCCTAGGACTATCACCGATCTTATGGTCCATCGAACTGCATGCAAAACATGCCCCAGAGTTTCTGTGGCAAGGTTTTCCTAGGTGCAGCTTCCCACATGTTTTACAAGGAGTTGCCTCAGAATCATGGTACCTCTGATCTCGTACCCCTGAAGCACTAGCGGATCGGATGCAGTCCCATCACAGTTTCTTTTGTTCTCCTTCTTCCTTTCACGAAGAAGTTCAATATTACGGCCCGCGTTAGCAACTTGAGCTACGTCCGTGAACTGTGTTTACAATCCCATCCAGAATCCATTCTTTCAGCCCCTATTTGAAATGTGAAGCATGTTCCTCCTGAGTTCCAGCCTTCGCTCCCTGAAATCCTGCTAACCTTAAAAACCGCTTCATAAATTCATTGGTAATTTCCATGTCTTCCTGGCGGATGGTATGATACTCCCACTCAAACTTTTGTTGTTCAGCTAGAGGAAAGTACTGAGTAAAGAAGACCCAACGAAAATCTGCACAAGTCATAGTAAGTACAAACGCATCACCTTTGGCTTGCTTATAGGCCTTCCATCAGTTCAGCGCATCACCCTCCAATTTATAGCTATCCAAACGAGCCTTAAACTCATCCCCACAGTCCAACACCTCAAAGATTTTTTCGATGTGTGCGATCCAAGTTTCTGCATCAACAGGATTGTTTGTGGAACTAAAAGATATAGGCTTCTGTTTCCCAAACTTTTCCAACCACCCAGATATGGTGACCGGAGTGCCCCCACCACCAGAACTAGAGGCCTCTTGACGAAATTCCTCGAATAGTCGAGCACAAAGTTCAGGCATTATGGCTTCAACAGCCTGAGCAACTGCTGCGTTGAAAGCGGCGATCTCCTCCGGTGTTTTATTGACTGACATCTAAAAGGTCAATACATGAATTAATGAAGAAAAAAAGTCAGAGTTAATATTAAATGTCGAATATGATAGGAAAAACAATCAAAGCAGAAGGAAGCATCAAAACATAAGAAAGTGTCAAAGCAGAAGGAAGCTTAATGTCTACCCAATCCTCACAGGTCATAGCCTAAGCTCTACAGGTCAAACCTGTTTTTGATACCAAAATTTTAACACCCGAAATCGGATAAGGGTCTAAAGTGTAACATTATGGTGTCATTTTAGAACATAAACCGCAAATGGAAGCCTTAGCTCAATAAATTACAAATCTTGAGACTAAACGGACTAATAAAACAAATACAATCAAAATCAATTTCTAAAAGAATTGAAATAATCAAACATAAATCTCAAATAAAATCCAGAATACTAAGATAGGGTTGGTCCACTAAAAGCTCATACTCTCATCACTCAATCCCAGCCTCCAACTTGATACCTGCCGCAGGGAAAAGAAAATGCGGCTGAGCTAATGCTCAATGAACAGATATAGAGATATGAAAGATAACTGAACATAAACGAGTAAACAAACCATCCAATGAGAACCTGCTGAGATACAATGTCATAATGAATATGAAGGGTCATATGAGAATGAAAGTCAAAGGATAATACAGAAATGGTAAAAGGGATAGTAGCGAAATTTGCTCAAGTACCAAAACAATCAATCAATCATTTCATTTCACAATATATTATACCGTCAATTCCTTTATTGTATATGGAGCTGCAGACTCGAATGTACCAGATTCTGATGGGGTGTAGGGTCACACACCTACCAATCACCAGATACAGATACAGATTACCTAGGATGCATCCATATGCTCCGACTGCAAAACAGATTAGCACATACCCTAGCTCAATGCTAGCATACATACTCAGATAATGGCCACATATATAGATAAGGGAAACGTTGAGGATCAACCATACCTCCACATAAAGTGTCATGCCATTGGTGCATCAATGACATGGCCATGTTACCTCCATCGCTAGGAATAGTACCTTGAGCAATGGGTCAAATCAAATGGATCAAAACAGAGGGGTCATAACAATAGGATCATATCAGATGGATCACAACAAAAGGATCATATCAATGGTTCAAATCAAAGGGTTCATATCAAAGGTTCATATCAAAGTAAACGAATCAAAGTCAATGAATACGAATCATGAGAAACGAGTAATCAAACAAACAAACCAACCGATAACGATGTAAATAGAAATGGGTATCCAGAATATTCGTACCTTAATGCAAATAAACGGAAAGCAGACAAATCAATGGATATTACGTTTTCTTCAATGAATCTACATGGATTAGGGTTCATATATATTTAGTAGGTTTCTACATATAGTCAACTTAGGGTTTAAAAACATAAATGCCATTTAGTGATCAAATAGGGTTACAAATATGTATTAAATGTCATTAGGTTTAGGGTTTCAAATACATTCAATGTCATTAAGTTTATTAAACCGAAATGTACCAATTATTATTATGTCCAAATATAGATCATGTTAGTCCGATATTTTAATAACCGAAAATATTTATTACATATTATCTAAATAAATTTAACTTAATAAACACAACCCATTAGCCCAAAATTTAAAAAAACTACACGCACCCTTATTCATTAGTGGGTCTAGTCCCAGTTTGAAAATCCAATCACATTTATTCACGCATGGACAAACAACACCAGACTTTATACTTTTGCAATTTACATATACCGATTTTAGTTATGGTTGCATGGAACAATATCATAAGGTCGAACATAAATATATGGGTCGTATAAACATGTTTTGGGTCTGTTTGTGTCGATCAGAAAACAAGGTATGGTCGACCTTACATGGTCGATATATAGGGTCGATTTATAACAACTATTGGATCGATTATATATTACACTATATCTTATTTTATGCGGTTCGATTACTTAGTCGAATAGTAAGCAGTTTAGGGTCGAACCCCTCCTACTCGAATCAGAATCACATGGGTCGATTACCAAAACAACCTAGGTCGATCCAATATTTCTAACATGTTATCTTTTGTGGTTGATCAAAAATTATGTGTAGGGTCGATTGGTTAGAGCCATAGTCGACATAAAATACACCAGACAAGTCCATCTTATAATATGTTTTATTGTTGTCGAAACAGGAATGAAAAAAAACGTATTAGTCGAATACCTTGAAGGATCGAGCAAGAAATCAAGAAAAACAAAGGAGTCTAGTCTCGAAAACCCAACACTATTCTATTACAAAAACCCCTTAATCGATCAAGCACAGTAGCAGCAGCCGAATATAATTTTTTGTTCGTGTAACTTCTGTTTGTGTTTGGTTGTGTCTTTTTATCGAGAGGACCAGGAAGGAGAACAAAGATCGGTTATTTGGTTATAAACAACAAGGAGGAGTGTATCTCATTAACATTACCGTTTAATCATTTTAATTGGGCCTCTAATTACCGGTTATGATATGTTTTAAATGGGCTTTTAAAACTAATCATGGTGTTCGGTTATGACTACAATTTAAACGTAGATCATTAAGGTTTTTAAGTACCGAATTTAATGGGTCAAAATATTTAGAAAAATATTGAATTATTTGGTTATAATGAGGCGTTTAATAATTTAGGGTTTTAATAAATGTAACGTTTCCGTAACTTTCTAATTTTATCTGGTTTTAGGTTTTTTAGATTTTAGGGTTTTACAACTCTTCCCCTCTAAAAATAAAATTTCGTCCGCGAAATTGAAAAGAACCGGATAGATACATACCAGATTACGAAAGGAAATGAAAACGATTCAAACAAATGGAAGGTTAGTTTCTCATGACTCGATTCAGAAGGTTCAGAACATTTCAGATTCTTCAATAATAACCGATCATTTCAGACTTAATCCAGCAGATGCGGAACACATATATATCAGATAACAGATCACAATCATAAATAAGAACAGATATGATGATAAGACAAAATTCCGATTTCAATTTATTAGCAGGTTCAAATAAAAAATTATAGAAATATAACAGAAAAATAGCGGAAACGTATCAAGACGTAAAAGGAAAGGCATAAACGAAAAATGAACCGATCACCAATCACCAACTCACTTCCTCCTAGGACTATCACCGATCTTATGGTCCATCGAACTGCATGCAAAACATGCCCCAGAGTTTCTGTGGCAAGGTTTTCCTAGGTGCAGCTTCTCACATGTTTTACAAGGAGTTGCCTCAGAATCATGGTACCTCTGATCTCGTACCCCTGAAGCACTAGCGGATCGGATGCAGTCCCATCACAGTTTCTTTTGTTCTCCTTGTTCCTTTCACAAAGAAGTTCGATATTACGGCCCGCGTTAGCAACATGAGCTACGTCCGTGAACTGTGTTTACAATCCCATCCAGAATCCATTCTTTCAGCCCCTATTTGAAATGTGAAGCATGTTCCTCCTTAGTTCCAGCCTTCGCTCCCTGAAATCCTGCTAACCTTAAAAACAGCTTCATAAATTCATTGGTAATTTCCATGTCTTCCTGGCGGATGGTATGATACTCCCACTCAAACTTTTGTTGTTCAGCTAGAGGAAAATACTGAGTAAAGAAGACCCAACGAAAATCTGCACAAGTCATAGTTAGTACAAACGCATCACCTTTGGCCTGCTTATAGGCCTTCCATCAGTTCAGCGCATCACCCTCCAATTTATAGCTATCCAAACGAGCCTTAAACTCATCCCCACAGTCCAACACCTCAAAGATTTTTTCGATGTGTGCGATCCAAGTTTCTGCATCAACAGGATTGTTTGTGGAACTAAAAGATATAGGCTTCTGTTTCCCAAACTTTTCCAACCACCCAGATATGGTGACCGGAGTGGCCCCACCACCAGAACTGGAGGCCTCTTGACGAAATTCCTCGAATAGTCGAGCACGAAGTTCAGGCATTATGGCTTCAACAGCCTGAGCAACTGCTGCGTTGAAAGCGGCGATCTCCTCCGGTGTTTTATTGACCGACATCTAAAAGGTCAATACATGAATTAATGAAGAAAAAAAGTCAGAGTTAATATTAAATGTCGAATATGATAGGAAAAACAATCAAAGCAGAAGGAAGCATCAAAACATAAGAAAGTGTCAAAGCAGAAGGAAGCCTAATGTCTACCCAATCCTCACAGGTCATAGCCTATGCTCTACAGGTCAAACCTGTTTTTGATACCAAAATTTTAACACCCGAAATCGGATAAGGGTCTAAAGTGTAACATTATGGTGTCATTTTAGAACATAAACCGCAAATGGAAGCCTTAGCTCAATAAATTACAAATCTTGAGACTAAACGGACTAATAAAACAAATACAATCAAAATCAATTTCTAAAAGAATTGAAATAATCAAACATAAATCTCAAATAAAATCCAGAATACTACGATAGGGTTGGTCCACTAAAAGCTCATACTCTCATCACTCAATCCCAGCCTCCAACTTGATACCTGCCGCAGGGAAAAGAAAACGCGGCTGAGCTAATGCTCAATGAACAGATATAGAGATATGAAAGATAACTGAACATAAACGAGTAAACAAACCATCCAATGAGAACCTGCTGAGATACAATGTCATAATGAATATGAAGGGTCATATAAGAATGAAAGTCAAAGGATAATAAAGAAATGGTAAAAGGGATAGTAGCGAAATTTGCTCAAGTACCAAAACAATCAATCAATCATTTCATTTCACAATATATTATACCGTCAATTCCTTTATTGTATATGGAGCTGCAGACTCGAATGTACCAGATTCTGATGGGGTGTAGGGTCACACACCTACCAATCACCAGATACAGATACAGATTACCTAGGATGCATCCATATGCTCCCACTGCAAAACAGATTAGCACATACCCTAGCTCAATGCTAGCATACATACTCAGATAATGGTCACATATATAGATAAGGGAAACGTTGAGGATCAACCATACCTCCACATAAAGTGTCATGCCATTGGTGCATCAATGACATGGCCATGTTACCTCCATCGCTAGGAATAGTACCTTGAGCAATGGGTCAAATCAAATGGATCAAAACAAAGGGGTCATAACAATAGGATCATATCAGATGGATCACAACAAAAGGATCATATCAATGGTTCAAATCAAAGGGTTCATATCAAAGGTTCATATCAAAGTAAACGAATCAAAGTCAATGAATACGAATTATGAGAAACGAGTAATCAAACAAACAAACCAACCGATAACGATGTAAATAGAAATGGGTATCCAGAATATCCGTACCTTAATGCAAATAAACGGAAAGCAGACAAATCAATGGATGTTACGTTTTCTTCAATGAATCTACACGGATTAGGGTTCATATATATTTAGTAGGTTTCTACCTATAGTCAACTTAGGGTTTAAAAACATAAATGCCATTTAGTGATCAAATAGGGTTACAAATATGTATTAAATGTCATTAGGTTTAGGGTTTCAAATACATTCAATGTCATTAAGTTTATTTAACCGAAATGTACCAATTATTATTATGTCCAAATATAGATCATGTTAGTCCGATATTTTAATAACCGAAAATATTTATTACATATTATCTAAATAAATTTAACTTAATAAACACAACCCATTAGCCCAAAATTTAAAAAAAACTACACGCACCCTTATTCATTAGTGGGTCTAGTCCCAGTTTGAAAATCCAATCACATTTATTCACGCATGGACAAACAACACCAGACTTTATACTTTTGCAATTTACATATACCGATTTTAGTTATGGTTGCATGGAACAATATCATAAGGTCGAACATAAATATATGGGTCGTATAAACATGTTTTGGGTCTGTTTGTGTCGATCAGAAAACAAGGTATGGTCGACCTTACATGGTCGATATATAGGGTCGATTTATAACAACTATTGGATCGATTATATATTACACTATATCTTATTTTATGCGGTTCGATTACTTAGTCGAATAGTAAGCAGTTTAGGGTCGAACCCCTCCTACTCGAATTAGAATCACATGGGTCGATTACCAAAACAACCTAGGTCGATCCAATATTTCTAACATGTTATCTTATGTGGTCGATCAGAAATTATGTATAGGGTCGATTGGTTACCACCATAGTCGACATAAAATACACCACACAAGTCCATCTTATAATATGTTTTATTGTTGTCGAAACAGGAATGAAAAAAAAAGTATTAGTCGAATACCTTGAAGGATCGAGCAAGAAATCAGGAAAAACAAAGGAGTCTAGTATCGAAAACCCAACACTAATCTATTCCAAAAACTTCTTAATTGATCAAGCACAGTAGCAGCAGCCGAATATAATTTTTTTGTTTGTGTTACTTCTGTTTGTGTTTGAGTTTGGTTGTGTCTGTTTGTCGAGAGGAGCAGGAAGGAGAACAAGGATCGGTTATTTGGTTATAAACAACAAAGAGGAGCGTATCTTGTTAAAATTACCGTTTAATCATTTTAATTGGGCCTCTAATTACCGGTTATGATATGTTTTAAATGGGCTTTTAAAACTAATCATGGTGTTCGGTTATGACTATAATTTAAACATAGATCGTTAAGGTTTTTAAGTACCGAATTTAATGGGTCAAAATATTTAGAAAAATGTTGAATTATTTGGTTATAATGAGGCGTTTAATAATTTAGGGTTTTAATAAATGTAACGTTTCCGTAACTTTCTAATTTTATCCGGTTTTAGGGTTTTTGATTTTAGGGTTTTACAACTCTTCCCCTCTAAAAATAAAATTTCGTCCGCGAAATTGAAATGAACCGGATAGATACATACCAGATTACGAAAGGAAATGAAAACGATTCAAACGAACGGAAGGTTAGTTTCTCATGACTCGATTCAGAAGGTTCAGAACATTTCAGATTCTTCAATAATAACCGATCATTTCAGACTGAATCCAACAGATGCAAAACACATATATATCATATCACAGATCACAATCATGAATAAGAACTGATATGATGATAAGACAAAATTCCGACTTCAATTTATTAGCAGGTTCAAATCAGAAATTCCAGAAATATAACAGAAAAATAGCAGAAATGTATCAAGACTGAAGTCAATGCTGACCAAGACCTACGGCGTAGCATCTATTTACACTGAAGACTAAAGTCAATGCTGACCAAGACCTACGACGTAGCCAACTATCAGGCTACGGGGTAGATGTAATTAAGAGACTTCTACGGTCGTAGCTACCATTAGAGCTACGCTGTTGATTTTCATTCCCTTAGTTAGATGTGTTATGAGAGTTCTACGGGTATAGCAAAAGATCCAACTACGGCATAGTTGGGAATAACAAAGGCTACGACGTAGCTTGACCTAATAGCTATGACGTAGAAAAGCCGAGACTATAAATACAGGCCCTAATTCTGCATTTTAAACATCACTTTCTCATACACAGAAGTCAGAGAAGAATTGGGGAGCAAGGTGACAAAGTTCTACAAGCATACAAGTCATTTCCAAGGGAGAATTCATGCTTCAATCATAATTTTTATCATTCATAATCTTTATGTTTCCATTAATCATGTTAAACATTTATTTTTCTGCATTTATGAATATGAGTGGCTAAACACCTTTGGTGTTAGCCTAGTTATGAAATTGTTATTGTTATGATTTAGTTTTCTTGCATTTACATTTGTTTTATTAGCATACTTTCTTAGCGTGTCTTAGGACACCTTTGTTTCGGTAGTAATGATGTTTGGTAGTTCCATTGAGGCTAGGAGAATTGACCATAGGATCCATAGCGGATAAGGGTGTGTTTGGTGATAGGAATTGACCATATGACTATCACTATTCGTGTGGAAATCTCAATGAACGACCACCTACAAAACTGACTTGCTTAAGGAATGAGGGGGGATGTAAGTTCCAACCGGCCGCATCCTGTTAGACTATTGTAAGTTAGTAGAGGCGCTTAATGACTATTTCACCTTGTATTTGCCAGCGAACTCTTGTGGTTACGGAATAGGGCAAGGTAAAAGATAGGATTGGACGATTTGACCATCTGAGTCAAGCCGAATTAAAACCCAAGATAAAACGTTAGGATGCATTATTTAGAAAACTTCTCATCATGTTAACAAGAGTAGTAATTAGGTTAACACTTTTCTCCCATCTGATTTCTCTTCGTTATTTAATTGCTTTTTTTATTGTTTTGTTTATTTTATTTCATTAGTATTAATCAATTAATCATAAACCCCCTTTTAAAACCAGTGACATTAGAATTAGATAGAATCCGCACGCATAGCTCTTGGGATGACCTCGGCTTTACCATTAGCTATACCATGCACGACCGGGTATACTTCCCGATAGTGCATTAGGTAGACCTGAGGTAGACGAGCAATTTATAAATATAAAACCTGGTCGGTAAATTCTGCATCAAGTTTTTGGCGCCGTTGCCGGGGAGCTATTAGGATTTTGTTTAAGTTCATTATTTTTGTTTTTGTTTTAGTTTCTCACAATCTCTTTTCAAGTTTCAGGTACCACGGGTGACGTCGACATAGATGCCCTCACTCTCGAGGAATATCTAGCTCTAACAAGAGAATAACAAGGGTCTGGTTTGGTTAGGCCAACTATTGGAGCAGAGGTGCAATTCTAGATCAAGAACCAATTCATAAGGGAGTTGCAGAAAGACCCCTTTTCAGGAAACAAGACTGAAGATGCTCACGAGCATATTGAGAATGTTTTGTACATTGTCAGTTTGTTCAAAATTCCGGGAGTATCCCATGATGCGGTAATGCTTAGAGTTTTCCCCATGACACTTACAGGTGCAGCAAAGAGATGGGTAGATAGGTTGCTTGCAGGAACTATCAATACTTGGGCTCTTTAGAAGAAACAATTCATCCAAAGATATTGCCCTCCTTCAAAGACGGAAAAATAGCTCGAAGATATTCATAATTTCAAGCAGGATGGGGACGAAACATTGTACCAAGCATGGGACAGGCACAATGATCTTCTATACAAATGCCCTACTCATGACCTCAACAAGCAACAGGTTGTAAATATCTTCTACAAAGGAATCAACATTTCCACGAGGCAAATGCTTGACTCCTAGGGGCCGATCCCTGGGATGACTCATATTCAAGCCTTAAAGGCAATAGAAGACATGGCGGACCACTCTCAGAAGTGGCATGATGGAGGAAGTAGTAGGAACATTAGTGGGAGTACGGATGCCATTGCTCTTATCACCAATAAATTAGAAAGTTTAGGGAGTGACATGAAGAAACTCAAGGAGAATGTACATGCTATTCAATTAGGGTACATAATGGTAAGGAAACTCACCCAACTAATGATTGCAAATCTAAGGAAGAAGTGAAAAGAGTTGAAGAGGCCAAGTACGTAGAGGTTAGCAAGCCATTTCAAGGGCAAGAGGGAATGGAGCTAAATACCGGTTGGGACCTCAAGGATATTACACTCGGATCGATAACCGACCCTCGTATGAACATAGAAAGCCCAGCCTTGAAGAAATGCTCAACAAGCATATCGAGGAATCTTCAAAAAAGAATGTAAGGCCCTTTTCACACAACAAGCAATCAAGAACCTTGAGACTCAAATTGGGCAATTAGCCAAAAATGTCCAAGCAAGGAAATGCGAAGCAACATTAGAAGAATGCAAGGCCCTTTTCACACAAGAAGAGAAAGAAGAAGCCCATACTATTTCTATTGTTGGTAATGAATTTTGTGGAGTTAATTTTTTGCAGGAAAATTAAGGAAGTAGTACTTATGAAAGAATGCCCTGCCAACTGCTGGAAAAGGAGCCAAACCCAGGAAAGTTTCTGCTACCATGTACCATTGATAATTTTAATATGTTTGCTTTAGCTGATATAGGGGCTAGTGTTAATATGATGTCTTTTTCATTGTTTAAAAAATTGAATCTTATTAACCTTAAGGAAACAATAACCATGGTTGAAATGGCAGACATGTCTAGAACAACACCTAAGGGAGTAGTTGATAATGTATTACTAAGAATTAACAAAATTTTATTCCTTGGTGACTTTTTGGTTATTGACATGATGTAAGGGAATAATAATAATATAATTCTGGGAAGACCATTTTTGGCCACTTCGCATGCAAATATAAAAGTTTTTGAAAGAGAAATTACTCTAGAGAATGGTAAGGATAGGATTACATTTAATCATAATGGATCTTTAAAATCTATTTGTACATCTCTAGAATAGGTTTGCATGATTAGGGCTGCTAATGATGTTAGTTCACCTAGAAATTTGGATATCTACACTAACCCAGTTTTGTATGATTCGGAATCATGTGAGGACTGTAACTTTGACCAAACAAAGGAAACAAATTTTGGTTATTCTCAGCGAGCGTAGGATAGACAAATGACCAGATTATGGACAGAGTCGTAGATGAAAGAAGTCCTATCTTAAAAAACCATTATTGGAATCCAATAATAATGTTTAATGAGGGAGTTGAACAAGCTTGGCCATCCTGCAACCCTTTCCGTAACAAATGTGACGGGGGAGACAACGAGAAACTTGACGAATGCCAAAGAACCGATTTGGAATGGACGTGCTTGTATGGGATTGAACGACACGACATTGAATTCGAAAATTTGTCCTTTCAAGAATGGTATAAGGTTTGGTTCAGAAATAAAATAATTAACGAAGAAGTGATAAAAAGTTTCTAACGAGATTTGACAATTATCACTTGGCTCTTGCGCTTGAGTTGGAAGACTCACTTGAAGGAAAAGGTTTACTCAGCCAAAACTCGGGAATGTTCAACAAGCTCTTTTCCTGATAATCAGTCGGAAGATGATTAGCATTTTAAGATAAAATGTATTAACCAAAACAAGGAACTTAAGGGATGTGATTTTTCATTTGATGAATCGCTAAGAGTGAGGTTCGGCACCACCAACATCGATAAGAAAACTAAACTTAAGGTGTTCGTGGAATGGATGATTGACAGCTATTCGGATGAATCCGAAATACTTGATGGTTATAATGATCCCTACAATAGGAGTTCTAAGACATTTAAGCTAGAGTTTGAAAGGGAAGTATTACAACTTTTAGATGAATACGGACTAAAAACGAGGCTAAAAGGGTACATGCTTCAGGACATTTGGGAAAAGTGTGAAAGAACCTCAAAGAAGAGGCGAGCATTCTGGCATGAAGTCGAGTTGGAGGTAAATGAAAGTTCATGGTTGTTAAATTGAAGGAGTTAAATACGACCCACTAGAAGTCAAGCTGGAAACCTTTAAGGTGCGAAGATATACTATCGAAGGAATAGGAAGCTTTGTATGTGCTGATAAGACCATTGACAAACAACTTCCAGTGGGGTGGATGAATGGAGAAAAATTCAAGAATTTGATCAAAGAAGAGATGAACACCAAATCTGGTGTGGGGCCTACGGACTAACCATGGCAGTGAGTCTCACTTAAAGACTCGATAATAAACAAAAGTGCTCTTTCGGGAGACAACCCGAATTATCATTTTCTTTTCTATTTTATTAGTTTAGTTGGTTTGGTATGTTTTGTAGTAACTATTTGCAGGTAATGGAGAAAGGTAGATGATGGAGGAGCTGGATTTAGAATTTTCACTCTAGGAATTTACCTTAGAAAGCTTCTACGGCGTAGCTCAATCTATGACTACGCCGTAGCATCCTCTAGGTGTCAGACTTTTGCCAGGTTTCATTACCTACGGCGTAGTTCTACATACTCACTATGCCGTAGCTTTCTCCTGTACCAAATTAAAATTTAAAATATTTTTATAACAAACATGCTTTAACTTTGTATTAGTTTTTAAATGAACTTTGTAGGTGTATTTCACTGTAAATCCTCACGAGACTTCACTCGTCCACTTGGGACACCAAGTAGTTTAAAAGGCTTGTTGCATATGCTAAATGCAACCGTGATCCCTACGAAAGTGAGTTAGGATTTTTATTTTTCATTTGTTTTTCTTTTTAGATTTTATGCTTGTGGTAGTTACATGATTTTAGGGATATGAAGTTTGCTCATTAGGCGAAGCGAATGCACGTTTTCTCAAACATGTTCCTTCTATCAATTCAAGAAGCAAATTTCAGTGAAGTTCTCATTTTAATTCTACCTATCTCCTTTATATTATTTCTTATTGCATACAAAAGGGACTTTGTACAATTTAAGTGGGGGGACGGGAGTAGAATTAATAACTTGAACTTTATTTTGCCCATTTTTCTAGTTTATTTTGAAAAATTATGCCATTTTTAAACTTTTAACATGTTTTTCCAAACCTAACTAGAATATACCTTAGCCGAGCACATTTAACCTTTATTTCTATGGTGAGGTTTAGCCTTTTCAGTTTCCCCTAATTTACCCCAAATCCACCAAATATTGAGTGTGTCGGTAGTTTTTAGACTTTAGAACTTGGCCTTTACATCATTTTGAGACCATAGACGAGTAGTGTGTCGAGATTACTTGATACATTTGGAAGAAACTTTTTGAGAAGGCAATATTTTAGGATTATCACCTAAAAAGCCTATATGTGTGCGCTTATCGATAAGTCACATTGACTTTTCCACCCCCGTGTTTAAACCCTTTTGTTGCACTCAACTTAGTGCAAGATACCCCTAGATACACCTTTCAGAGCCATTCTTTCATTTCTTACCTATATAATAATTGTTTCGATACACCTATTAGCCTTAACCTACCGTGTAATCTTGTCTATGATTTGGAAGTTGCCACTTGCCCTAGTTTGAGGTTCGAGTTAAGAGATTCAGAAATCACACCTACGTTGAAGACCTATCTTGATCATTTGAGACCCCCCCCCCCCCCCAATTATTCCAAGTATGATTCATCTCAAGTAGGGGGATGTATTTATTACTACTTGTAATTTTTATTGTGAAAAAAATGTGAAATTTTGTATGTAGATAGTTTATTTTTGGTGCAACAATGTATATCATCTTGTTTGAACTTATAAAGATTTAGCATCGAGGAGGCCACCTCGATCACTTATGAAGATTTGAGTTGGTTGTTTCTTTTGACCAACATGAAGACCAAGTGTTATGCCCATCATTACATCCTCTAATGGCACATTCACTTGTTATATGATCCAGTTTTTGTGTCTTGGAGCTTTATCTTTGGAGGATTGGCAAGTGGTGGCGACTCGGTTATTGGCTAAGACTATTTGCATCTATTTTTATTTTACACCATTTTTGTGCATCCCATGTCTTATCTTACCCTTTAGTTGTGAATCATGCTTAGGTAAGGGATTTGAGCAGTCATTGGTGTCTTGCCCAGCGTTCCGGTCATGTATCAATGTGATGAGACGAAAAGTGTACCGCTTTTAGTGGGCCATTTAAGCCCAAAGTCAAGATTATTTGATCAAATATTGCCCTAAATCGTCCCTTTTGTCATTTTAGGTACTTTTGAGAAGAAATTTGGAAAAGGAAGAACTTTGGACGTTTTTGGAGCGAGAAAGTGAAGAAAACGGCAAAGTCTCCAAAACAAGCTGGAAACAGTGCTTGACGGCGTCACTCATTAGAGGTGAAGGCGTCACGTTATCGCAAAGAAGTGGATAAAAATTATAATGAGACGCGCCAGAATGTTTTTGGGATTTTATACATGACGGCGTCACCAAGGCCGTCAAGAGTAAATCACATGTGACGGCCATGAGAAGATTAACACGTGACGGCGTCAGATCTGGATCTAGGCAATACGAGAGTTTTTATGGCTGCGAGTTGATGGCGTCAGGATTTACACGTGACGCCGTCAGACTAAAAAATCTATATATAGTTTTCTAGTTTTCAATTTATTAAAAAGAGGAGAACTTTGGGATAGTTTTGGAGAAACCCAAGCACGATTTTTACCTTACTTTTAAGGGTTCCAAACCCTTGTTTCATCCATGTTTGATTGAAGATAAGTTTTCCAATAATCATTCAATATGTCTATGTGTTGTTTGATTCTATCTTATGCTTGTCTTCACTTTAACATGATAGGCTAGGTTTTCTTTGTGTTTGCTTAGATGTAATGAAACTTAGTTATTGATTATTGGTTGGTTGTTTGTTCATAATTGTTGTGGATGATTGATTTCGATGTTAGGCTTAAGAAAACTGGCAGACTTCCAATTGGTAACATGCTTGAATGTCTTAAGAAACATGATCGGATGTGTACTACGATTAATTGGTTGTATTCAATGCATAAGTAACTACTAAGGAGGTCATGTTATGAGCTAGTAGTCGGCTCGACATAGGAAGAGGTAGAAGCTTATAGAGTTAGGGAAGATCGTACACGGCCCTACGAATGGTATTAAGGAATATAACCCGTCATCCATGCAATTGTAACAAACTAATCAACTAGTAAAAGATAGCTAGGGAGTAGTGAAATCTAAGTAAACAAATTTCTCATATTATTGTTTTTCTCCATATTTACTTTTGTGTTATTTCATTTTATTTCTATTGCATTTGTAGTTATTTGGGTTAGTTGACTAGCAACTAATTCCGCTCATTCTTCCAAAACCCGAGATTTTTACTTGCTTTCCATAAAATATAAAAATACAAAAAGAATCATCCCTCACATCTAGACCTAGTTTAATTGAGTTTTAACCCTAGTGAACAGAATTCTTTGAGTTGAACGATCAATCCCCCGGTACTTGCCACTACACTATACTACATTGGTCAGGTACACTGCCTGGTGGTGATTGCAAGCTTCTCAAGATCCCTTGAGAGGTAAAACCAGTGTTGCAAAAATCGGCTGAGGCGGCCGATTAATCGGTGATTAATCGGCCTCGGCCTTGGAACTTGGAGGAAATTCCAAGGTAATCGGCCGATTAATCGGCCGAGGCGGCCGATTAATCGGGAAAAAATCGCAACTCGGCCCCCGACTGCCTCGGGACCGATTCACGATTTTTGCAACATTGGGTAAAACCTTTTGCAAGGTTGCAAAACCACGCATCAAGTTTTTGTCGTCGTAGCCCGGGGAATAGTTATTGTCTAGGTTGAAATTTCTTTTTATTAGGTCTACTTGCTAGATTCCTTTCTAGTAAGATTTTTATTTTTATAGGTCTTATTTAGTCTATCTTTTTCTTATAAAAACAAGAAGGGGGGGGGGGGGTGTTGAATAGTTTTACGTCCGTTTTAAAATTTATAAAAACAAGTTTGTTTTTAAAAACTTCGATTCTAGTTTATGTGATTTCAATACTTGCACAATATGAACAATTATATAGTTACTAACTAACTAAGCTAATATTGTATAAGTAAATAAGTAAGAAATGAAAAGAGTTGGAGAGATCAAACCACAACACAAGTATTTATAGTGGTTCGGCTACAAGGTCACCTTCCTTGTTCCTACTCCACTCCCCGAGTCACCTACTCGAGAGTTTTCTTCATATTGTCAACAAACACCCTTGTGGCGGAGAAACCTTACACAACTTTCGCTTAGCCCGGCTTAACGACACAAAGCTAGATGTCGGGTTCTAATCCAAGCTATAACCAATCTCACGACTTCTTCACAACTTCTACACTACTTATACACGCCACACCTTCTTCAAAACTTCACACTACTTCACTACTACACAACTTCTTCTCCCTACACAACTTCTACTTCTCCTAAACTACTTATTACAAGCACAACACAACTTCACAAATAATATACACAATATACACAACTACTCTACAATACTTCTTGAACTTTGTTGTAGACGGAGTATTCTTCTTTTGCACTTTGGATGAGAATGGATGAGAAGGGATTGAATCACTTGAAACAAGGATTAGTAATCTAATGATCAAAGGGTTTTTGAAGATGTATAGAGAGTTTTAGATCTGAAATTTTCGTGCAAAAGGTGATGAAAATTCCAGATTTAAGGTGGTATTTATAGGAGAAAATTTTGACAGATTCTGACACAGAAGCCTGGCCGGTCCCCTTAATTCATGGCCGGTCCCCTTAATTTTAAGGGGACCGCCCCTTATAATTAAGGGGGCCGCCCAGCTGTAACGGCCAGAAAATCTGTCATTTAGTGGAGAAAGTTTATTTGGTGAAAAACTAACTGATTTTGGTTAAAAATTTGAATTCATATATTTAGTATGATTAAAACATTTTTCTTTATTACCAAAAGTGTTTTTCAAAAATATATAATATGTTTATATAATTAAATAAACTTTGTAATAATTAATTAAATACCCCTTTGATCATGAGATGTATTAAGCACTTGTTTATCCATACCTTTAGTGATTAAGTTGGATATAATGATATAAACTAGCTTAATACTTGTTTACGTAGTAATCTTACGTTTGATGATTTTACATTTTGTGATCGTCAAAACATAGAGATATCGAAAAATATAAATAACGTTTTTATGCATTATTTATGTCAACAATCTCCCCCTTTTTGATGATTACAAAATCTAAACTCATTAAGCGAAATTTAGTATATATACAAGTATTATTGTGAGTTTATATCAATTATCCCCCTTTTTGTTAGTGTTGACATAAATAATGTCTAAAAACATTGTTAGCATATTAACAATGTCTCTATGTTTTGATAATTACAAAGCATAAACTCATTAATCTAAAACTTATGACGTAAACAAGTTTTTAGTGCTTAGTATTTGTCTTTGCAACCATATCACTTAAGGTATGAATAAACAAAGTGTTTATTGTATTTCAAGATCAAAGGAAATTTTTCTAATCACTAGAATTTTTATAAAATGTATTAAACATTCTATATCTTTAACAAAATTACTTTTGGAATTAAAAGAATATATTTAATTCATTATAAATATATAATTTCAAATTTCCAACCAAAAATGGCAAATTTTATCCAGAAAAATAGTCCCCACTAAAAGACAAGAAAAACCAACGTTCTGAAGGGGCGGCCCCCTTAATCATTAAGGGGACCGGCCATTAATTAAGGGGACCGGCCACGCTCCAGAACAGTAAATTTTCCCCCTATAAATACTGGTTCATCCCACAGAATATTCTCACCTTTTGCACTCCTAAACTTTTTGTTCTAGATCCACATTTCTATTCTCTTAATCCTTTGATCACAAGTACATAATTCTTTGTTTCAAAGTGATTCAAACATCATCCTCTCAAGTGCAAGAGAAGAATACTTCTATCCCCCAAGATAAGAAGTATTACAACTTGTTGTGACCTCCACATACAAGTTGTTGGTGCATCATCAAGATTATTTACACTATTCTTTGTGAAGATTGTTGTGTATATTTGATTGTAGATAGTTGTGCTAGGTATATTGATTGTGTGATTAGTTAGTTGTTTGGTGTGAAGAAGAAAAGTTAGGAATTAGATTATAGTGAAGAAGCTAGGTGTGAAGTTGTTAGTTGTGAAGTAAATTGGTGTGAAGAAGATAGGAGTGAAGTAGTTAGTTGTGAAATAGATTGGTGTGAAGAAGTTGTGATTTAGGTGTGAAGAAGTTGTGGTGTGTAAATTGGTGTGTAAGGTTTTCTCCGCCATAAGGGAGCTTGTTTATATAGTGAAGAAAACTCTCGAGTTAGGTGCTCGGGGAGTGGAGTAGGGCAAGGAAGGTGTCCTTGTAGCCGAACCACTATAAATCTCTTGTCTCGCGGTTCGATCTTTCCATCTCTTATCTATTTCATTACTTATCATTTGTTATATCTTACTTATTGATAGTTGTTTATATTGTGCAAGACTTGAGATCACATATTATCGAATCTAAATTTTAAAAACTAAGAAAACACTAAAACTATCTTTTATAACAAATTAAAAAGACGTAAAACTATTCAACCCCCCTTCTAGTTTTCCACAATTGGTATCAAGAGCCACGTCGAGCAAGATCTTTAAAATATATTGTATTTTAAAACTTGTAACGATCTATGGAATTTGAAAAATATTTAGAAGGGCAATCTATGCAAAGACCACCACTATTTGAAAGTGATGGATTTTTATATTGGAAAAATAGATTCGAAACATATGTGAAATCAAACGATCTTGATCTTTGGCATATTATTACCTTTGGTGATTTTCCCCCTATTCAATATAATGTTGAAACTAAAATGGATGAAATTGTATCTTTTGAAAAACAAAATGATGATTTCAAAAAGAAACTAGCAAAAAATAATGAGGCTAAAATGGTCATTTATAATGCTTTACCACGCAAAGAATATGAAAGAAGTTTTATGTGTAAAACCGCCAAAGAAATTTGGGATTATTTACTAACTACTCACCAAGGTAATAGCCAAGTCAAAAATAATAAAATAGATCTTCTTGTACAACAATATGAACAATTTACGATTCCGGAAGAGGAATCAATTGATAATGCTTTTGCTAAATTTAACACTATTATCACAAGTTTAAAAGCACTTGATGAGACATTTTCTAGTAAAAATTATGTTAGGAAATTTCTTAGGGCATTGCATCCAAAATGGCGAGCTAAGGTCACGGCAATTGAAGAATCAAAGAACTTGATGACGTTATCACTAGATGAACTAATTGGCAACTTAAAGGTTCATGAAGAAATTATAAGAAGAGATTCGGAAACGGTCAAAGTCAAGAAAGAACAAACCAAATCCATTGCTCTAAAAGCCAAAAAGGAACCTAGTGATGATGATGATTCAAGTGACGAAAGTGAAGACGAAGAATATGCAATGGCCGTAAGAGAATTCAAGAAATTCTTCAAGAGACGAGGAAGATTCACTAGATCATCACGAGACGAAAGAAAACCATTCCAAAGAAATAGAAGTGACAACTACGGGAAAAGAAAGTGCTTTAGATGTGGAAGTCCAAATCATCTCATTGGCGAATGTCTAAAGCCCCCGGGTTATGAAAATCAAGGCGCGTTTGTTAGTGGAACATGGAGTGATAGTGACAAAGAAGAAGTTGAAAAGCCAAGAGACGAAAAGTGTTTTATGGCAAAAGAAACCGACGAAATATGTTTAGGAATTGACTTGGAGCCTGACGAATGGATCAAAGATAGCGGATGTTCGAGGCACATGACGGGGAACCGCAAGCTATTCTCTACATACAAGGCATACAATGGAGGTAAAGTTATTTTCGGTAGTGACTTACGTGGAAAAATCATTGGCAAAGGTACGATTTCTCAAGACTCACTTACTATTGAAAATGTAGAGCATGTAGATAATTTAACATATAACTTGCTTAGTATAGGACAAATATGTGATAATAAATGTAGAGTCACTTTTACCGAAGAGGATAGCGAAATAGTTAAGAATGGAAAAATCATAGGTAGAGGAATTAGGAAAGGTGGCATATATGTTATGAAACTAGGAAACAAGCCTGAGGATAGGATATGCGTAACGACCCTAGATGAAAACTCTACGTTGTGGCATAGGAGATTAGGAAATGCTAACATGCAACAAATACAATCTTTGGCCTCTAAGGAATTAGTTAGAAATTTGCCTAATCTAAAATATGACAAGCATTTTTGTGATGCATGTAAAATTGGAAAATAAGCTCATGCTAGTCACAAAGCTAAGAATATAATATCTACTACTAGGTGCCTAGAATTATTACATATGGATCTTTTCGGTCCATCCGCTGTGCGGAGCTATGGAGGAAACAAATATACCTTAGTAATAGTAGATGACTACTCACGATACACGTGGACTAGGTTTTTAAGTGACAAAACCTAAGCCTTTGAAAAATTTGAAATATTTAGTAAAATGATTCAAAATAAATTAGGATGCTCAATAGTTGCCATTAGGACGGACCATGGTAGGGAATTTGATAACGAAGTACAATTTGAAAAATATTGTGAGCTAAATGGAATATCTCACAATTTCTCCGCTCCTCGTACTCCTCAATCAAATGGCGTAGTAGAAAGAAAAAATAGGTCACTACAAGAAATGAGTAGAACAATGTTAAATGAACAATCCATCCCACAAAAATTTTGGTGTCACGCCGTAGATACATCGAATTATATTTTAAATAGGGTATCAATTAGGAGAATTCTAGGAAAAACTCCTTATGAGTTACTAAGAGGTAGAAAACCAAACTTAAGCTACTTTAGGGTATTTGGAAGTAAATGTTATATTCTAAACACTAAGGATTACCTCACTAAGTTTGATCCAAAATCATATGAAGGAATATTTTTAGGATATTCACAAAATAGTAAAGCATATATAATACTTAACAAACACTCCATGAAGGTAGAAGAATCACTAAATGTAACATTTGATGAAACACCACCACCACCTAAAACATTACCTTTAGAAGATGATGACTTAGTCGAAGATGAAGCTATTGAGGTTAGTAAAACAAAACCCATAGGAAATGATAATGAAGACATTCAATTAGGAAACAATGAAATTGTTAATGTTAAAGAATCTAGATCACATCCATTAAATAATATAATAGGACATCTTAACCAAAGAACCCTTAGGTCACAAGCCCAAGATAAAAATAATTTCTTTTGTTTCCTCTCAGCAATAGAACCTAAGAATATTAATGAGGCTTTAAAAGATGAAAGTTGGGTTATAGCTATGCAAGAAGAATTAAATCAATTTAAGGCAAATGATGTTTGGGAATTAGTCCCAAATCCAATGAATATGACCATCATAGGAACTAAATGAGTATATAGGAATAAATTAGATGAAAATGGAGTAGTTACTAGGAATAAAGCTAGGTTAGTTGCCCAAGGTTATAATCAACAAGAAGGAATTGATTATGACGAAACTTATGACGAAACTTATTCCAAATGGACGTGAAAAGTGCATTCCTTAACGGTTTTATCAATGAGGAGGTATATGTGGCACAACCTCCAGGACTCATTGACTTCGCAAAACTTGATTATGTTTATAAGTTAAAGAAAGCTTTGTATGGACTCAAACAAGCTCCCAAAGCTTGGTATGATAGATTAAAAGCTTTTCTTATTAAACATGATTATTCCATGGGAATGGTAGATAACACTCTTTTCACTAAAAGGAAATACCCAAATCTCATCATTGTCCAAATATATGTTGATGACATTATATTTGGATCGACTTGTCAAGATATGTGTGATGAATTTGCCAAAATTATGCATGATGAGTTTGAGATGAGTATGATGGGTAAACTTAACTTCTTCCTAGGATTACAAATAAAACAATTAGAAGATGGAATATTTTTTAATCAATCTAAGTACATTAAGGAAATGCTTAAGAAATTTGGCCTAGAAGACTCAAAACCCATGAAAACTCCCATGTCTACGGAAGTAAAGCTCACAAAGGATGATGAAGGTGAGTCCGTAGATAACACCAAGTATAGAGGAATGATAGGTAGTTTACTATACTTGACGGCAAGTAGACCCGATATCATGTTTAGTGTTTGTCTTTGTGCCCGTTTTCAAGAGGATCCCAAAACCTCTCACCTAGAAGCGGTTGAGCGTATCTTCCGATACATTAAAGGCACTATACAATTAGGATTATGCTATCCTAAGGGATCCGGCATAGAAACCATCGTCTATGCGGATTCGGATCATGCGGGAGACTACGTAGATAGAAAAAGCACTAGCGGCATTTGCACGTTTATGGGATGTTGTCTAACATCTTGGTTTTCGAAGAAGCAAACCGCTCATGCTATTTCTACCACCGAAGCCGAATATGTAAGCGTTGGAAAGGCATGTCAACAAGCACTATGGATAAAACAAGCTCTCGTAGACTATGGCATTAGGTTAGAAAATGTCCCCATTATGTGCGATAACAAAGGTGCGATAGATTTAAGTAAAAATCCGGTGCAACACTCTAGGACTAAACATATAGAAATACGTCACCACTTTCTTAGGGATAATGTACAAAAAGGAAACATATCTATAGAAAAAGTTGCATCGGAAGATAACATTGCGGATATATTCACAAAACCCCTTAAGCGTGAATTATTCAACCACTTGCGTTTAGGATTAGGAATGATGGAACAAGTTGACTAAATTATATTGAACTAATACAAATTTATACTTGCATAAAATTTACTTTTCGTCCACTTCTTTATTTCTGAGTCCAGGAATCTATTTCGCACAAAATTAAAGATTGGGAAAGTTTATTTTCTTTGCATAAACTCTTTTGTAAAACCCAATCAATTTTCTTTAAAAATTATTCTCACATCTAGGAATCAGTTGAACATCATTTTCCTTGCATTGTTGACTAATGCTAAAAACATTGTCTTTCAAAATCATGCATAAACTCTCACATAAATTGTCAAGGTATATAATCTAATATATATCTTTGACATTCATGATCGAGCAAAAATTGAATCAAGGAGCTCTTTTGGATTGTTTCTTAGGATCGTTATTTCTCGTTGCATTTAGGAGTCGAAACAATCACAACTCCACATTTGTTGCATATAGACACACACTAGGACAAATTCACTAATAATGTTGTCATCTTGCTCCAACACTAGTTCTCCACTCACTAGTTACCTTTGCCTTTGATCTAAGATAGGTGCCTTAGGAAGTTTAAGTGCTCTTGCCTTTACTTATCTCCTCTTGCTTATTATGTGTTGCTTAATTGTTCTTTTGCTTATGTGTTTTTGCATGCATGCTAAATCTTGATTATATTAGATGCTATATTGCCTAAAGGAATTGAACTTGCTTGAATTCTAATCCAAACACACAACCTTTCTGCAAATTTTCTGCCAAAAACCCAATTCTGGCAACCTGGAAATCACCAGATGGGCGGCCCCCTTAATTTTGTAAGGCGGCCCCCTTAATCATTAAGGGGACCGGCCATCTGATGGTCGGGTTTACATAATCTTTTCTGCTTTTTAGCCCATTTCAACCTACATTTCCCATTTTTCACCAACACATTTTGTCCTAATCTCCCAAACTAACTTTATCCATCCATAAACACACAAATCTTACACTATAAATACTCCCAATCCTCAAAACTCCTCACTCATCCCTTCATGACTTCTCCAAACAAACCAAAACCAAAATCCTCAAGGCTTGCAAGAATGACGGAAAAACCCGTTTGGCGAAGAAAAAGCCCTCGTAACAAATCCATCATAACCAATGAAGTTGGAAATCACTCAACACCTCCAACCACTTACTTCCCAAACTTTACACCAAATTCACAAGGACATTCATTTGATCCTCTTTACAAAGCATACAACATTGGCCAAACATCTTCCTTCATGCCAAACCACTCATCTCATCCACCAACCATTTATAATGATCCATACAAGTTTGATCAACCATTCAACTACAATTCCGACTACACAAACCCAATCCATCCATATCAACACAATGACTCTCTCCGCATTGCCACAGAAAAGCAAAGATTCCGTGATGAAATATCCCAAATCCATGATCTTAGTGATCTCAATGCCATGCATCTTGCAGAACGCAACAAAGGGCAACTTCTATCATGACCCTACAACAATTGCCTACCCCACTCTCTAAACTTGGATCAAGTTACAAACCACACTCACTATTACCCTTGTTGCATTTTCCTTCAAAAATAAATCCTATACTTGAGTGAAGATATTTCTTGGATTGAATATCTCCTCACTCGTCCTCATCCCATACCACCCTTAACACGATACAACATCGTAAGATCCACCTCTTCCACTCCATACCCCACTCCATATCCCTCTCCATCTAACAACTAAGCTTTATGCTTATGTTCTCCTTCAAGCAAATAAAACAATCAACCATGGGTTGCAAGCAAGTCCAAGTGCTCTCTTAGGCAATATAGGACTATGTCTTTTCTTTTGTTTTATTGTAATCAATATGCTTTAAGCATATTGAATGTTGTAATGCTAATTACTTCTATGATGCTTGAATGAATCTATTTTTATTTATATAATTATTGCTTTGCATGTATATATGTCTTGTTCTCCTCTAATATTTTGTGTAGCCAAGATTTCCATAGCTCATTTCCTTGGTGCTCTCAAATGAGCGGGAGCATACATCAAGGGGGAGCTTTAACCTTTTTGATTTTGCAAAAAGGGGGAGAAGAGAATGTTAAACTCTAATAATACTTGTCTAAAAATTATTTTTTAGACCTAATGAGTTTAAGGTTTTGTAATCATCAAAAAGGGGGAGATTGTTGACATAAATAATGTCTAAAAACATTGTTAAGCATATTAACAATGTCTCTATGTTTTGATAATTACAAAGCATAAACTCATTAATCTAAAACTTATGACGTAAACAAGTTTTTAGTGCTTAATATTTGTCTTTGCATCCATATCACTTAAGGTATGAATAAACAAAGTGTTTATTGTATTTCATGATCAAAGGAAATTTTTCTAATCACTAGAATTTTTATAAAATGTATTAAACATTCTATATCTTTTACAAAATTACTTTTGGAATTATAAGAATATGTTTAATTCATTATAAATATATAATTTCAAATTTCCAACCAAAAATGGCAAATTTTATCCAGAAAAATATTCCCCACTAAAAGACAAGAAAAACCAACGTTCCGAAGGGGCGGCCCCCTTAATTCCTTAGGCGGCCCCCTTAATCATTAAGGGGACCGACCATTAATTAAGGGGACCGGCCACGCTCCAGAACAGTAAAATTTTCCCCTATAAATACTGGTTCATCCCACAGAATTTTCTCACCTTTTGCACTCCTAAACTTTCTGTTCTAGATCCACATTTCTATTCACTTAATCCTTTGATCACAAGTACATAATTCTTTGTTTCAAAGTGATTCGAACATCATCCTCTCAAGTGCAAGAGAAGAATACTTCTATCCCCCAAGACAAGAAGTATTACAACTTGTTGTGACCTCCACATACAAGTTGTTGGTGCATCATCAAGATTATTTACACTATTCTTTGTGAAGATTGTTGTGTATATTTGATTGTAGATAGTTGTGCTAGGTATATTGATTGTGTGATTAGTTAGTTGTTTGGTGTGAAGAAGAAAAGTTAGGAATTAGATTATAGTGAAGAAGCTAGGTGTGAAGTTGTTAGTTGTGAAGTAAATTGGTGTGAAGAAGATAGGAGTGAAGTAGTTAGTTGTGAAATAGATTGGTGTGAAGAAGTTGTGATTTAGGTGTGAAGAAGTTGTGGTGTGTAAATTGGTGTGTAAGGTTTTCTCCGCCATAAGGGATCTTGTTGATATAGTGAAGAAAACTCTCGAGTTAGGTGCTCGGGGAGTGGAGTAGGGCAAGGTAGGTGTCCTTGTAGCCGAACCACTATAAATCTCTTGTCTCGCGGTTCGATCTTTCCATCTCTTATCTATTTCATTACTTATCATTTGTTATATCTTACTTATTGATAGTTGTTTATATTGTGCAAGACTTGAGATCACATATTATCGAATCTAAATTTTAAAAACTAAGAAAACACTAAAACTATCTTTTATAACAAATTAAAAAGACGTAAAACTATTCAACCCCCCTTCTAGTTTTCCACAGTTAGCATCAAAAAGGTTATCCCGATTTAATTGGAGCTCCCCCTTGATGTATACTCCCCCTCGTTATGAGGTCATAAAGGAATCGAGATATGGAATTCTTGCAAAAAATATTTAGTGGATAAGCAACATATATATATATATATATATATATATATATATATATATATATATATATATATATATATATATATATATATATATATATATATATATATATATATCATGCAAGAATAGAAACTAAACATAACCATAATCATTGATAGAATAAAAGGTTACAACAAGCATTACATCAATAAACTAAATGATTAAACAAGTAGTGCAAATAATAAAAGCCTTGAAGGCTTACAATCATAACTAAGATAAACCAAGGCTCTAACATGAAGGTCCTCTCTAGAGCTTGCCATCCAAAATGGTTTAATACAATTTTATTTGCAAAATACCAAGCATGTTTAATTGGGTGGAATTGATGGTGAACATGGAGATGGTGATGGTGGAGGAATGTATGTTGATGGTGGTTGAGGAGATGTGTTTGTTGTTGGTGGTTGTGGAGTTGTAGTAGTGGTGGTTGGTAGTTGATGCAACAAGTTTTCAATGTGTGAAAACATGTAAAGTAGCTCATCTCTTAGTCCGAACATAATTGTTCGGTTGTGGATCCAACAAAGGCAAGTGTCACCATGAGCTTCAAGTAAGCTCCATGGGACGGGGTTATAGGTTGGTGGATTGATAGGGGATGATGAGAAGTGTGCATCAAGAGGTGTTAATGGTGATAATGAGAGGGTTATGTCAAGAGTTGTGTTTTCAATGGTAGGTTGTGGTGGTGGAGCTCTTGGTGGAGGAGACAAGTGGGTGTTTATGTAGTCATTTATGGATGAAGTGGATGGTATGGAAGAAGTGGAGGTTCCATTTGTTGATGGTGTTTTGGAAGGTGCATTTGGTGCACTAGGAGATGAGCATTGAGGTGGTGGTGATGGAGTGGTGTTGTCTTCATTGGTGAGATCAATGAAGAGTTGTTTTGGTGGAATAATGACAAGTTTTTGTTTCTTGGCATTCTTTGAGTAGGTGGTTCTTGGTGATGACATGATGAAAGGATGAGGTTTGATGAAGGTTGAGGATGATGGAATGTGAATTAAACATGCATGGGGATTATATAGTATGAAAACATGTTTAGAAATGGAATTAATTTTAAAATAGATGGTTAGATACCAAAAGCAGTTTAGATTTAAAGGGAAATGGTAGCTGAGACTAGCAAAAGAAGTCACAAGATGCATGATGAGTGTCTAAATACTCATCATTTTTGTTCCTTCTACACTACAAAAACAATAAGAAACACTTTAAAATGCTTCAAAATACTAAAAATATCATTGGACTGTGTTTTTATAAGTTTCAGGGACAAAAGGATTGAAAACAAATAAAAAATGAACAAAGTTTACATAATTGACATTTTCAGTCCCTGAACTTTCAAAGATTGTCAAAATTAGTCCCTGGTCAAATTAATTCAAAGAAAAGTCAAGTTAAGTCCTTGGGAATTTAAAAAGGTTCAATATTGGTCCTTGGATAAAAGTTTCACAAATTGGCAAAACAGGCCCCTCAACTTTGAAAATTGACATATTTGGTCCCCGGTGTTTTAAAATGGGAAATTTACATTTATGGTCCATGGGATATTGATACATGACAATTTTGGTCCTTATGGTTACTTTGGAAGTTCGCATGGCAGGTCCCTCAAGTTTCAGGAAATTACAACATTGGTCCTTGTGATTTTTAACTATAATACCAAACGGACCCTTGTTTAAATATTAGCCCAAACCATAAGTCCAATCCACCCTTATTACTCCACAAGCCCACACAATCCATTCCCCAGCCCAATCACCAGACCAGCCCAAACTCACCCTTTGATATTAAAAACGGGTCAAACCCCGTTTGACCTTTCCTTCCACCTCCCCCACTTGCCTGATAACACCCTGCAATACTCAACCTTCCCCCCTCCTCCACCTCAGCTCTCCCATCCCTTGTTCCCCCAGCTCACCACTAACCTCCAAAACCTATTAAACTCCCTTGAATCAATCCAAGCAACCTGCTATCTGCCAAATTGGCATTTTCCCGCCAAAACCATTTTAATGGTTGTGATTAAATTAGACCAATCCAAGGGCTCACAAGTTGTTGGGAAAGTCAAAGAAACTCCCAAGGAGCTATAAAAGTTGAAGAGAAGAGAAAGAGAGGCAGTAGTTAACTAGTGTAGGTATAGTTTAGTTTTAGCAACTCGTTTTCATGTAATTCTCAATTTTAGTTGATTAAACTAGTTTTTAACGTGTATTCTCAGTTTAATATTGCAATTGTAATGTTTTTGAATTATCAATTCCAAGTTTTCTTATTGAATTAAGTGTTTGCAATTTTCAAGTGAAATTCTCATTTTGGATAAAAGTTATTGAAAAGTGTTGTTAGCTGATAAATTGAACTAAGTTTAGCTTATTACTAAGTTTTTAGAAGCTCAGTAACAATAAAACTAAATGTTATTTAGTTTCCATTCATAAAAGCAAAAAAATAACAAAAATCATAGAAAATTGCTCATAATTACAAAAATCACTGTGGAGATTGATTGAAGCAGAATTCAGGGCAATGAGTGGATTACTGTGGTATTAGTTACCTCAGGGGAAGTATAGGAGGTGGTTATTGTACTTGGTTCATCAATCCTAAACTTGGTTCAGTTGTAAGCCATTTGTCCATATTTTTTATATAATCTGTATTTAGTAGTATATGGTTTAATTATTGTTTAATCCTGCTTATTCATGCTCCTTTTTGGTTAGTGTAAGTTTCACAGCCAGTTTCATGGTTTAGCTCACTCATCTGCTTCATTAAAATCCAAACAGTCATAGTGTAAGGAGTGTTTGGATGTGTGTATTCTAATGTGCTTTTGTTGTTTTACTTTTGAGTTTTCTGCACAACTAGACTCCCTTAGATATAACTGAGTGAATTTAGTCATAATATTGCATAGGTTTTAAAGCAAAAGTCAAAATTGGACTTAAGCCTTCATCATAGCATAAATGTTAGGGATTAGGCATGCATAATCATATCATTAGCTTCATAATCAGTTACCTTAGCTTATTTCAGCCTTCTTTAAGCTTATTATTACATCTAAAATCAGTGTGAGTCATTAGAAATTCACCAAGGTCAAACAAGTTCAAAATTCTAAAAAGTCAAATTTGCATATCTCAAATTTTCCAAAAATTGCAAGAATTTTGTGTTAGGTTTTAGGCTTTGAAACTTCTTGGGTGTAAAGTATACCAGGTAAACTTTGAAATTCCATGGTCACTTGATTTTTGTGATTTTTTCTGTGGGTCCCACATTGCCCAAAACACACCTGCAGGGGAAGGCATCTCCCCTGCACCACCACCCAGTCAATCCAACCCAACTTCCAACCCCCCAGGTCTCATTAGTGGGCCCCACTCCAAGTCTAATGGCTTTTTGTGAAGTTCAATAGGGTAGCTTGTAGGTTCATGCTTAATTTTGGGCTTCTCAGCTTATTTGATAAACTCTCACAAGCCTGCAACCTTGCCTGTGAGGCCTGTTTGGACAGGGCAGTTTGGATTAGCTTATTTGAGCTTATCCAGGATGCCACTCTTGTTATTTTAGCTTAATACTTGTCCCTTCAGCTTGTTCTCACCTTAATCCACCCCTGTGACTCAGCTTTGAGCTTATTGGAGGCTTCTTCAAGACAGTTTGACCAAAAGTCAACTGTCAAGCTTTTAAGCTTCCATTCTGCTTATTTATAAGCTCCAATCTAAGTCCCTTTGTAAAAGTTGTTTCTTTTTAGTGTAAAAATAGTCTTGTAAAAGAAAATCCAGAAAAAACAAAAAATAAAGTAAGTGATAGTTTCTATTTAATGTGATTTAACTTTTTAATTTTCCTTTTTAGATTTTTATTAAGCACTTTGCATTTTTATATTTTTCTTAATTTTCTTTTATATTAAAGTACTTTCAGTAATTTTTCCAAATTTTAATTTTGTCATTTAGTATTAATTAGATTTAATATTAGTTTTATTAATAATTAATTAATAATTAAGTAGTAAATAGCATAAATAGTTTTTATAAAGTAATACCTAGTTTTTATATTTTTCCTAGCTTTTATAAGTTATAAAATAATTTTAGGAATTTTCTTATAATTTTTACTGTTCATCTTCTAGTTTTTATAATTTAAATAGTTTAATTAGTAATTAATTAATATTTAGTTTAATAATTAGCAAAATAGTCTAAATATAATTTTTAGGAACTGTTAGAAACTAAGAACGCCATAATAAAGATAGTTTCTAGGACTGTTTTGGCTCAAGACTGATTAAGTCTTAATCTAGGAATAATAATGTTAACATGATAAAACATAGCGGAATAAGAACAATATTATTAACAAGGTTTCTCGTCATCATCTCTACTCTAACATATACCAAAGCCCCAATGCTACGTGATCAAGTGTAGCACGGTTACACTCTAACAGCGATCTAAGATCGTTGAGGCTTAACACTAATCACCCTAGACGTTTCCCATAAAACGTCTCTACACACACACACACACCTTTCTAGGTTTACATTGTAACACACATGAATGCATAAACCTATTCCCTGTATTCTCTTTATATAATAGAGAACTAGGGTTACAAAATACTACGAAGGACTATATTGAAATAACTTTTTTGTAAAGCAAGTCCTTTGTCTTTTGCATTCTTTACTTTGTCATCATAAGTCCTTTATCTTTCATATTTTGTCAATATCAACTTAAGTATAATTCCTAACAATCTTCCCCTAGTTGATATGACAAAACCAAGTAAGCATGAACTTCCCCTGAAGTTATTATGTATGAAAGAAAACGAACTTCCCCTTAAACCATGCTATATCATCAAGGATCTTCAAGCTGCAATCTTGTAAATCTCCTTCCCCTTTTTGTCATCATCAAATAGGGGACAAATGTATGCAACCTTGATCTTCACAACCACGAATCAATATTATTCGACCAATCCATCTTTCCAATGTCTCAAATCACCCACCATTAAGTTTTCCGCACTAAAAATGGACTTGAAACAGTAGAAATCAAAACTAGCAGTAGTAATAAGAACTAGCAGTAGTAAAAACCTTCACCTCGATGTAGCATATAAATGGTTAAACATTTAAACACTTAAGCTTCCCCTGAAACCCATATGTTAACCATCTCTTGAATCTTCAATTCTGTAGGCTCAATGTAATGATCACTGATGAAGAAAACTAAGTATTACCAACTTGATGCTGAAGTAGAACCACCCAAACTTGTGCCTTATATCTTGTACTAAAATTGACTTCGAACGTATACTTAACATATAGGGAGATCGCAATCTCTTGACAATAAACACTGAGCACAATAACGTAACTCCTTCAAGTGTTTGTCAATTCGTAGTCACTTGAACGAACGAACAAGTTACCCCATACTGAAAAGGTATGATAAAACACAAACCTGTGAAACTCCACTTCATCATCAAATAGGTGATAAAAACCTTTCTTCGTAACCAATTAAAACAAATAAAAATGAGCCTTTATAATTTGTTAAGAACCAATATACAAAAATCCAAACTCCATTGTGTCTGTGTTATCTCCTGGTGTGTGTGTTTTGGAACCACCTGTTCCAAATCAACAATCAACAATATTCGCTTCCCCTCACTTTTGTAATCTCACATTCTACCAACAGTAAAACCTTTTTATCACTTGGCATGAAATCACAGTATCAAATAATAGAACCATACACATGTGGTGTAGAATAATAATATCCAAGCAACAAATCTTTGAAGTGCACCAATAAACCAAAAATCAAAACAGCTCCATGTGTGTGGCAAACATTAATATACCCTCGATCTGCATGGTTCACCAACAATCTGAATATAAAATTCATTGAATACCTCACGTGAAGAGTATCACATGCACAATGCATTCACATAATTAAAAGATCAATTACCACTCGTGTACCCCATAAGTACAATTGCAAATTCCACCAATCACAAAAATAGCAACACGCATGTTTCCATTAGCTGTGTAGAATATTTCTTTGTCTCCAAAAGAATTCATATTATCACAGCAGTACAAATCGATATCATCAGTTCCAATGCCTCTCCTTTTTAATCTTTGCTATCCAAACCCACAAACCATAGCTTTACATGTATTCGAACTAATGTTACTCCACAAATAAAAATAACCTCAGTCACAAACGCTTCTTTATTGTACCAGTAACCTCCTTGTTCCAATAACATCAGTAGCAACTTGAGAATGTACCACCACAAGACCAGTAACAACCAATAATTCATAGGAGCAGTGGTAACAAGCGTAGCAACAGTGGAAACGTTTAATGCGAGCAGTGGAAACATTGTAAGCGTAGCAGTGGTAAATTTGTAGGCAGCAGTGGAAAATTTTATCGAGCAGTGGTAACTATCAACTTGCAGTGGAAACGAATAAGCGTGCAGTGGTAACGTGAAGCTTACTCTCCTGTTCCTGTAATCTCATTAACACCAAAACCAAGCGTTCTTTGAACAAATCCAACAACAATATATCTTGCAACAGCGACCAATCATGCCAAATAATCAATAAAGCGTAATAGCAGCTATACATCATAATCAGAACCACCACAGGTTTCAATTCGTTAAAAACAGTTAGGGTTCATCGTTGAATAAATTCAACTCACCAAGACTAGTAGTTGATGTATTACAAATTCAAAATCACATGCTCAGTCAACAATAGCAGCCTTGGTATATCGTTGCTTTAGGGTTTCTTGGAAACACGATTAACTAAACCCAGCAACCCTAATAAACCCTAAACATCCATCCTTGGTTGTGATGTAAGATGCCCAGTTCTGAAGATAATCAACAAACAAACCCTTACGCCTTCAAAACAAAGCCTTACTCCATTATCGTATATCATTCACACCAACAGTTGTATCCAAGCGCATAATCAAATCAACAAGCAACTTTGTAAGTATCGCTAAAACCCTAACTTCACCAAAAATCAATCAGACACATCCGAAGCTGCTTTCATTCATGAACTTTAGATACCAAACAACATATACTCAACTTCCAGAATGAATTAAATTCAAGTAACCACGAATTCAAAGAAGTTGAGATCAAGAAAACCCTAAAAATTCGAAAAATTATACCTTTCTCAGCAGCAGTTTTCGACAATTTTTATCTTTTTATTGGAAGCTCAGATTGAAGATCCCTCCGGTAGAACTCTTCCTTGACATATTGAAAAGCTCCAATAAAAATTTCAGCCTGATCCGACGGTTAACGAAGGAGATATCGCTCATTGAAAACTGACCTGCAGTGAGTTACGAAAATTAAACCAAATTCGAATTTTTCTTGTTTTCTTCGTTCTTCGACAAACCAAACCTTGTATATCCTAGATATCAAGAGCCCCCGCTCTGATACCACATGTTAGAAACTAAGAACGCCATAATAAAGATAGTTTCTAGGACCGTTTTGGCTCAAGACTGATTAAGTCTTAATCTAGGAATAATAATGTTAACATGATAAAACATAGCGGAATAAGAACAATATTATTAACAAGGTTTCTCGTCATCATCTCTACTCTAACATATACCAAAGCCCCAATGCTACGTGATCAAGTGTAGCACGGTTACACTCTAACAGCGATCTAAGATCGTTGAGGCTTAACACAAATCACCCTAGACGTTTCCCATAAAACGTCTCTACACACACACACACCTTTCTAGGTTTACATTGTAACACACATGAATGCATAAACCTATTCCCTGTATTCCCTTTATATAATAGAGAACTAGGGTTACAAAATACTACGAAGGACTATATTGAAATAACTTCTTTGTAAAGCAAGTCCTTTGTCTTTTGCATTCTTCACTTTGTCATCATAAGTCCTTTATCTTTCATATTTTGTCAATATCAACTTAAGTATAATTCCTAACAGGAACTTTTTATAATTTTTTAGGATTCCTGTAATGGTTAATTAGTTTTATAAATTTTTCTATAATTTTCAAGTCACTTTTAGTATTATTAGTAATTTAAAAATAGTTTAAATAGTTTAATTAATATAATTAGTAATTAATTCATATAAAATCCACAAAAAGACAAAAAGATATATTTTAAATTTTAAAAGTTCTTTTCAGTTATTTTATAATTTTAGAAATTTAATTTTCACTTTTCTAGTGTTAAAATAATATTATATAGTATTTAAGTTATTTAAATATTAATAATTAGTATTAAATAGTATTTAATTAATATTAAATAAGTAATTAGTGTAAAATTTATTTTCTTTTTCTTAAAATTTTCTTTCATCCTTAGATTTGTAAAAAAGTCATTTTCACCCCCTGTGGGTTTTCAGATTTCAGTTTTTAATTTTTATTTTGTACGTTCGCGTAAATTTAAATTGAACGTACACGTTTTTAGGTTTTAAACGTTTCTGGTTTTTCTAATTTTACAATCATGTTAATATAGCTTACTTATGCTATTTCCTTTTACATTTCAGTAGTGTAATCAATCTCAAACCCCTTTCTGTCCACATTCACCCGATCACAAACCCGTTTGATTACAATCCACACCTCGTCGGGACATAACGACCCGGGAAAACCACTATACTTCCATGGAGATTGACTCTAGGCAGTTTGACTTGGTTGACCATTCACCTGGTCAAATTAGGTTGACCGTTTGGAGCCAATCAATGCAAAAGAAAACAGTAAAAATTACTGTTTGGGTGGCCGGTCCCCTTAAATGCAGGCCGGTCCCCTTAAATTTAAAGGGGCCGCCCCTTATGAATTAAGTGGGCCGCCCATCTGACGACCCAGAAATAAAAAAATTTCAAAATTTTTCTGGAAAAATGTTATATTCTGTTTTGTTTTTGCAGCAAGCTCTATTTGGACATTTCACAATTATTTTGGTCTATTAAAAAGCATACATGTTATATATATATATATATATATATATATATATATATATATATATATATATATATATATACATAAACTAATCATGCAAGCATATATATAGATTAAGTGATAAAACATGCAATTATAAGCATATATTAAACATAATTAAGCTAGTTATCATCCTAATCAAATATCCAAATAATTATCTAAGAGAATTACAAGCACTTCCGAAGATAAGTCGGACAAGTAGCACATAAATATCAAAAGTCATAAAAATAAATATTGTTCAACAATCATAAGCTAATCTCCATCATCTCTTTTTCTTCCCGAAGATACCCTTCAACGTCTTCCCGATGGATTTGAAGCCACCTCTAACTTCTTCATGCAAACTCTTTTGTCGTCTAAGCACCTCGGTTGTTCGTTCATGAAGTACTTCGTCGGTTTGATCGCTAGGAGATGGAGTTGAATACTCGGGATAGTCAAGATCCTCTAGATTATCAACGAACTCGAAGAACGAAGGGGTACTAGCACCATGGGTGTTTTCCTCTTCATCGTCATCGTCTTGTCGAGAAGATGAACCGTGAATGCTATGACGACGAGATTTTCCCTTGTCACTTCGAGTTCGTCGAGTTTGTTTTAGAGCGAGAGGACGTAAGGTGAGATAGATGGACTCGTAGATGTTATTGTCAAGATCGGGGTAGTACTCGATAACATGACGATAGAGACGAGTTAGAAACATTCCATATGGAAGATTTGCTTTGGGAGTTTTTCTAGCACACTCAATCCGTTTGATAAAGAAGTAGGCCAAATTGTATGGCTTTTCAATAGCGATACAATACAACATGTGAGCAAGGCACGCCGGGAGATGTTCCCGGTGACCTCCGGTACCGAACGCATTCTCACAAATGAGTTCTTCCCAACGCTTCATGTGGGGGCCTAATTCCTTGAGGAGAATTTGGTATGAAGATATTTGGACGTTTTTGGATTTTATTTTTCGGGTTGTAGTGGCACGCTCCACACCAAGGACTTGACGAATTTCGTCGGGATGAGGGATGTCGAAGAGATATGGACCAAAGGTTGGTCGACAACGATGTAGTGATTCGAGGTCCCACTCGTTTGTGAAAACGGCTTGACCTCTAAAAGGAATTTGGAGGATTTGACCGAATTGCTCGAGAGTTAAGGTGATAAATTCATTTTGGATCATGAAGGAGATGGTGATGGCACCAAGATCATTGGTTTGAACCGCGACTTGGCTATAAAAATCAACTATGAAACGAGGAACGATTGGTTCATTGATTTCAAAGAGGCAATTGAAGTTGATGCTTGTAAACAAGCGATTAATGTAGTCGGATTGAACAAAAGCTAGATCTACTACACGTCCCTCATGAACGTTTCTATCTTCAATTTGACGATATATACGTCCAATGAAAGGAGATGTAGTAGGGATTTGGGAAACTTTAGGAATGTAGTTTTTAGTGAGGGAAAGATCTTCGGTAGTCGCTTTTGGCATTTTCACCTAAACACAACAACAATACAAAAGACCAAAAAAAAATTAAAAAAAAATAAAGATGTATATATTGTTAAGACTTATGTTGAAACGTAAACATACTTCGACTCTAAGACGATAATCTTAAGAAGTAGTTTACCATGTTCCTTAATTTTATTTTTAACTCGTTCTAGATATATTTTACGATGTTTAGCAAGTAGTTATGGACAAATCCAAACGCCCTTTTAAACATCTTAATATATCATGAAATTTACTAGATTTACTTTAGGTTGTAAAACTAGCCATTTCTTACGAGTTTCTTATGCATGTGATTTGTTTTCGAAAAGGATGGTTTATGTTTTGACTCAAAAATACCATTTTTCGTACTAAACCAAACGCTTCCTTAACTAGACACTTACACTACAAGTATGTCAATATATATATATATATATATATATATATATATATATATATATATATATATATATATATATATATATATATATATATAAATTATATATCTTGACAAGTCCGAATTACTAGTTTTAGGTTTATAATCTTGACAATGTTTTATAAAAATTACAACGACTTAGTTTTGACATTATTTGGACATAATCCAAACACCCTCTTATCGTTTACTCAAATATTTTTACTTAGTCGAAAAATATAGTTTCATGTTTTACAAGTTATAAAAACATAATATGATTAGTTTTAACAAGTTTTTATAGTATTATTCAACAATGTGTTTACCAAAATTTTTGAAAAGGAGTGTATGAAATTTTTCAAAAATTTTCGACAAGAGGGTTTGTAATTATTAGTTTCTAGTGTTAATTAAGCATCCTAATCTTAAGGGAAGCATTTAGTTATGGATATTCTAGACCTAATTCGAAAGAAATTATGAATTTGAAAAAATTATTAAAACATGCATAATCTTGAGTTTGACCAAATTAGATGGAATTAGATGAAATGTGTTATGAAAAACTTACAATATGTAATGGTGATCGTGTTAGATGAATTTTCCCTTTGCGAATTAACCAGAATTGAGTGAATTAAAGGTTGGTTATTGAGTTTTTGGGGTTTAAAACTCGTCACAGCAGTAGCAGATGGAAGGAGTGTTGGAAAAGTGGAGTGTTTGGCAAAAGAAACAAGAGGAAAAACGATTTGGGACTATCAGATGGCCGGCCCCCTTAAACATTAAGGGGGGCGCCCTTTATTTGGCTGCCGGTCCCCTTAAACATTAAGGGGGCCGCCCTCAAAAACTTGATATTTCGTGGTTTTGGTTTCTGGAAAGAACAAGAAAATATTTATATATATATATATATATATATATATATATATATATATATATATATATATATATATATATATATATATATATATATATATATATATATATATATATATATATATTAGATTTATATTTAATCAAAAATACGTTGGAGAGTATTCGCACGGAAGGAATTACTTGACACTTTTACTTGACATTTCGTCAATTAAAATTTCTTGATCATTTCGGATGAAATTTATCAAGTTGTCAAGTGGACGAGAGAGTTGTGGAAGGTTTATAAGTATATATATATATATATATATATATATATATATATATATATATATATATATATATATATATATATATATATATATATATATAGTATGGGCTTATAAGACGAGAATATAGGAGGGAGACGTATGCAACGGAAGACGAGAGTTTGTTTCATCCATAGATTTTTTGACTCATTTCTCTACATCAACATGAGTTTCGTTGAACATTGAAGTTCAAGAAGGCAAATGGGGGGAAAGAAAAGGTTCGTAAACGAACAATTTCTAGTTATAGAAAGTCAACAAATGAATTTTCTAGGTTATAAGATCCTAGATATAGCTAAGTATATATATATATATATATATATATATATATATATATATATATATATATATATATATATAATATAAATAGATAAGTATATATATGTATAGATATAAAATCTAGAGGAAACTATAAGCCAAACAAAATCACATAAATACTAGTGACTAAACTAAGCATGCATTTTTTGACAAGGAAATAAAAGGAAATGTGTACCTTTCGTCTTCAATGCGTTTTTCTTCAAAGTCTTTGAGGAATTGTACGAACTAGAGGTGACAGCTAAAATATCCAAGTTTGAATGGAGACTATTCTACGTTGGTCCCCATTGTCTCATTTGACCAAAGTTATTTGATCCGAACATGTTTAACATTTGGCTAGGATGCGTAAAGGGTGGTAGTATTCCCCAAGGATTGTATCTTTGTTGATAATTCCACATTTGATTACTAGTGTTATTGTAGTTTTGCCTATTTTGATTTCTTCTTGGTTGAGGTGTTTTAGACCTAGGATGAAAGTTATTTGGTTTTCTAGGTGGTGGAGTTTTAGATCTTGTCTTAGGTTTAGAGGATCCTACTTCGGTTTTTAAAGACGTATTATAAAAATCTTTTACTTCTTCATTGTTTGCAAGAGGTATTTTTCTATCATTAATAAGTATATACTTAGGATTAGATTTTAGAGGTTTTAGTTCATTAAGTTCACTTTCAAATTTGACATTTTTGATTTCGCTTGTTGAAGCTTCGGTTGAGTTAAATCCTAAACCGGTTTTATCTCTGGATACTCTTTGAATACTTACTATTTTACTAAGTGATTGACTACTATTTTCAAATTTATCAAGTTTACGAATTTCTTTCATGAGTATTTTGTTTTCACCTTTAAGTTCTTGACATGATTTACATTCTTCAAAAATCTCCTTACCTTTTTCAAGTTGATGTATTTTAATTTTTAGTTCTAGTACATCATTTTCCAATTGGTTGTTTATGTATTTTAGTGATTTGTTTTTAGCCATTACTTGTTGTCCTAGTTTGCATAATCTATTATATTCACTATCTAAATCTTTTTAATCTAATGATAAATTTTCATCACTAAAGTATTCGGTTTCGGAACGTACCTCACTTGATGTCTTAGCCATGAGACATTTTTCTTCCATTGTCGTTTCATTCTCATCTTCATCGCTATCACTCCAAGCTCCTCCAACAAATGCTCTTTGATTTTGATCTCTTGTCATCATTAGACATTTTCCAATGAAATGATTTGGATCACCACATTTGAAACACTTTCTCTCATTCTTGCTATACTTGTCATCTTTATTCTTTTGAGATGCTCTCCTTTCATCGTGTGGTTGTCTAACGAATCTTGCTCGTGTTTTGAAGAATTTCTTGAAATCTCTTACGGCCATGGCGTATTCTTCGTCATCACTTTCGGAAGATGAGCTATCTTCATTACTAGATTCCTTTCTAGCTTTCAAGGCGATTGACTTGCTTTGCTCTCGTTTTCCTTTGACCATTTCGGAGTCCTTCTTTATAATAACTTCGTGGACTTTCAAGTTTCCAATTAATTCATCAAGTTGTAACGTTGATAGGTTCTTTGATTCTTCAATAGCCGTCACTTTAGCTCGCCATTTTGGGTGAAGAGCCCTAAGAAACTTCCTAACAAAATTCTTACTAGAAAAATTCTCATCAAGTGCTTTTAAACTTGTGATGATAGTGTTAAATCTAGCAAAAGCATTATCAATTGATTCCTCTTCCGGAATCGTGAATTGCTCATATTGTTGAACAAGTAGATTTATCTTATTATCTTTGACTTGACTATTACCTTGGTGAGTTATTAGTAAAGAGTTCCAAATTTCTTTTGCGGTTTCACACATAAAGATCCTTTCGTACTCTTTACGTGGTAGCGCATTATAAATAACCACTTTTGCTTCATTATTTTTAGCAAATTTTCTTTTTAAATCATCATTTTTTTTTCAAAAGGTACGATTTCATCTTTCTTTGTTTCGGGATTATTTTGAATAGGTAAGAAATCACCATTAGTAATAACATGCCAAAGATCTAGATCTTTTGATTTCACATAAGTTTCGAATCGATTTTTCCAATATAAAAATCCATCACTTTCAAATAGTGGTGGTCTTTGCATAGATTGCCCTTCTAAATATTTTTCAGATTCTATAGATCGTTACAAGTTTTAAAATACAATATATTTTAAAGATCTTGCAAGACGTGGCTCCTGATACCAATTGTGGAAAACTAGAAGGGGGGGGGGGGGGTTGAATAGTTTTACGTCCGTTTTAAAATTTATAAAAACAAGTTCGTTTTAAAAACTTCGATTCTAGTTTATGTGATTTCAATACTTGCACAATATGAACAATTATATAGTTTCTAACTAACTAAGCTAATATTGTATAAGTAAATAAGTAAGAAATGAAAAGAGTTGGAGAGATCAAACCACAACACAAGGATTTATAGTGGTTCGGCTACAAGGTCACCTTCCTTGTTCCTACTCCACTCCCCGAGTCACCTACTCGAGAGTTTTCTTCACTATGTCAACAAACTCCCTTGTGGCGGAGAAACCTTACACAAATTTCGCTTAGCCCAGCTTAACGACACAAAGCTAGATGTCGGGTTCTAATCCAAGCTAGAACCAATATCACGACTTCTTCACAACTTCTACACTACTTATACACACCACACCTTCTTCACAACTTCACACTACTTCACTACTACACAACTTATTCTCCCTACACAACTTCTACTTCTCCTAAACTACTTATTACAAGCACAACACAATTTCACAAATAATATACACAATATACACAACTACTCTACAATACTTCTTGAACTTTGTTGTAGACGGAGTATTCTTCTTTTGCACTTTGGATGAGAATGGATGAGAAGGGATTGAATCACTTGAAACAAGGATTAGTAATCTAATGATCAAAGGGTTTTTGAAGATGTTTAGAGAGTTTTAGATCTGAAATTTTCGTGCAAAAGGTGGTGAAAATTCCAGATTTAAGGTGGTATTTATAGGAGAAAATTCTGACAGATTCTGACACAGGAGCCTGGCCGGTCCCCTTAATTCATGGCCGGTCCCCTTAATTTTAAGGGGACCGCCCTTATAATTAAGGGGGCCCCAGCTGTAATGGCCAGAAAATCAGTCATTTAGTGGGGAAAGTTTATTTGGTGAAAAACTAACTGATTTTGGTTAAAATTTTGAATTCATATATTTAGTATGATTAAAACATTTTTCTTTATTACCAAAAGTGTTTTTCAAAAATATATAATATGTTTATATAATTAAATAAACTTTGTAATAATTAATTAAATACCCCTTTGATCATGAGATGTATTAAGCACTTGTTTATCCATACCTTTAGTGATTAAGTTGGATATAATGATATAAACTAGCTTAATACTTGTTTACGTAGTAATCTTACGTTTGATGATTTTACATTTTGTGATCGTCAAAACATAGAGATATCGAAAAATATAAATAACGTTTTTATGCATTATTTATGTCAACAATGATTTATATTTCTGGAGGGAAGCTTTCGACGTTCATTTTCTTGGAGGAGGATTTAACCTTGTTACCAGATTATCCACACCGAATGAATCAGGGGAGTATTTGTCTCATTCTTTTACCTTCAATACTTTTACATCCTTTTTATTGAACATTGGGGACAATGTTCAGCCTAAGTGTAAGGGGAGGGTAAATGATGATACCTTAGATAATACAATTGCACTTGAGTTTGTTTGTTTAAAAGTAGGTGTGTAATAAAACTAAGAGAAATACTTGTTAGGGCAATTTTAGCACCAAATTTAAATTTTTTTACAATATTTAGGAGTGAAGCTTTAGCCTTAATGAGCGTCTCATTGATAGGAGTTGTATGACTAGCATGAAAAACCGTACCACTCAAAATTTTCCACCCCAAATATGTGAGGTTCGCCTTTAGATCTTTAGGAAAAAGCATTCATTGTTGGTGCTTATGAGTGTACCGGTAGTACTTAGATTCTAGAACTTGCGTTAGTGATGCATCCCGAGACCACTAGTGAGACTACATTCGTGTAGTTAGGATTTACTACATGATAAGAGGCATTACTTGACCAATGAAGTCATAATTACTTGACTAGTAAAGTCAATTAATTTTACCACACCTTTGCGTTTTACACATTTTTAGTTCACGATACCCCTAGTATACCCCTCCGAGCCTATTTTTTTCGTTTCTAACTTTAATCATTTTACTTAAAGATAGAATTTGTTTAAAATCCACCCCAAATGTACACCCAAATCTCCTTAGCCTTCCGTGTATGCACTCATCTTTAGTGCATTATTGTTACATATTTCAAACATTGGTTAATTGTCTAATTGATTACATGGTTGCTAAGTCGAGTCATATCTTGTACATATTGTTTTGGGACGATTGGGACTCATGGGTAAAGTACTATTGTTATGGAGTAATGGGGAAGAACATCATTTATTACCCTCATATGTGCGTTAATCTTAAAAAGTACTCCAAGTGTTTTGATTATCTTGATTCGAGTCATTAGAATAGTTGATTGTAAAGTATGTAAAAATTCAAGTGTAAGAGGAATGTAAATCCCCTATGATGTATTATTTTGGATGGTAGGGCAAGAGTGTATGCAAAAAAAAAAAAAAAAAAAAAAAAAAAAAAAAAAAAAAAAAAAAAAAATCAAGAAAAAGGAAAAAAATAGAAAAAGAAAAAGAGAAAAAAAAAAAAAAAAAAACATATGGACTACCATCGCATTTCCTTTTATGTTTATTTTATGTTTTGTTAGTTTATGATTAGCCTAAGTCGAGTCGAGTCTTTGCTTAGCAACGCCACATTGTATATGTAATTGACCAAGATGATTAACCCACCACTAGTAAAGATTGCCTTTATCTAAAAAACCGTGTTTATCATATCCCTACACCGCACGTTATAACCCTTTTAAAAGACCTCTTTGATAGTTTATCCTAGGTGCTTACGCAAAATGGTAGAGGTTTGATCCTTTCCCAAGCCCATGGTAATCTATTTGCTATGACAGGTAGTGAGAGATATTTTCTATTTTCATATTGTGATATATACTTTTATTACACCCGAGAGATGTGAGTATCTAAACACTATTTGTGAGGTGCTAGTGTATAATTTCCATGCTTGTTTTGGTTGAAGTGGAACGATTATTTATTGTACTTACTTTTATATTAGTGTTAAATGACCCCTAGCTTGTATTTTGATAAGAATAAAAGCGCATTTTCTTGAGGACAAGCAAATCTCAAGTGTAAGGGTATTTGATGAGACGAAAAGTGTACTGCTTTTAGTGGGTCATTTAAGCCCAAAGTCGAGATTATTTGATCAAATATTACCCTAAATTGTTCCTTTTGTCATTTTAGGTACGTTTGAGAAGAAATTTGGAAAAGAAAGCATTTTGGACGTTGTTGGAGCGAAAAAGTGAAGAAAACGGCAAAGTCTCCAAAACAAGCTGGAAACAGTGCTTGACGACGTCACTCATTAGAGGTGACGGCGTCACATTATGGCAAAGAGGTGGATAAAGATTATAACGAGACGCGCCATAATGTTTTTGGGATTTTATACATGACGGCGTCACCAAGGCCGTCAAGAGTAAATCACATGTGACGGCCATGAGAAGATTAACACATGACGGCGTCAGATCTGGATCTATGCAATACGAGAGTTTTTATGGCGGCGAGTTGATGGTGTCAGGATTTACACGTGACGCCGTCAGACTAAAAAATCTATATATAGTTTTCTAGTTTTCATTTTTTAAAAAGAGGAGAACTTTGGGATTGTTTTGGAGAAACCCTAGCACGATTTTTACCTTACTTTTAAGGGTTCCAAACCCTTGTTTTATCCATGTTTGATTGAAGATAAGTTTTCCAATAATCATTCAATATGTCTATGTGTTGTTTGATTCTATCTTATGCTTGTCTTCACTTTAACATGCTAGGCTAGGTTTTCTTTGTGTTTGCTTAGATGTAATGAAACTTAGTTATTGATTATTGGTTGGTTGTTTGTTCATAATTGTTGTGGATGATTGATTTCGATGTTAGGTTTAAGAAAACTGGCAGAATTCCAATTGGTAACATGCTTGAACGTCTTAAGAAACATGATCGGATGTGTACTACGATTAATTGGTTGTATTTAATGCATAAGTAACTACTAAGGAGGCCATGTTAGGTGCTAGTAGTCGGCTCGACATAGGAAGAGGTAGAAGCTTATAGAGTTAGGGAAGATCGTACACGGCCCTACGAATGATATTAAGGAATATAACCAGTCCTCCATGCAAGTGTAACAAACTAATCAACTAGTAAAAGATAGCTAGGGAGTAGTGAAATCTAAGTAAATACATTTATCATATTATTGTTTTTCTCCATATTTACTTTTTTTGTTATTTTATTTTATTTCTATTGCATTTGTAGTTATTTGGGTTAGTTGACTAGCAACTCATTCCGCCCATTCTTCCAAAACCCGAGATTTTTACTTGCTTTCCATAAAATATAAAAATACAAAAATAATCATCCCTCACCTCTAGACCTAGTTTAATTGATTTTTAACCCTAGCGAACACTATTCTTTGAGTTGAACGATCAATCCCCCGGTACCTTCCACTACACTATACTACATCGGTCAGGTACACTGCCTGGTGGGGATTGCAAGCTTCTCAAGATCCCTTGAGAGGTAAAACCTTTTGCAAGGTTGCAAAACCACGCATCACAATGCCTTTGTCACCTTTACCGTAGTATGTTAGTAACAACATTACACCTTTAGCCTTATATATGTTCACCTAATATTGCCTTTAAAATTTGTTTTGACATTAGTTCTAGTGGTGGAGATCTGTGTAACTGCCAAGCCTATGATAGAATACTTACTATGACTGTGCGTTGAGTGATCATCCCGAAATTAATATTCACCGGGTATAATCCCTTTACCAAAAAAAAAAAAAAAAAAAAAAAAAAAAAAAAAAAAAAAAAAAAAAGATCACCCCGAAATTTAAACTTAGATTAGAGAGAGAGCATGAATGTTTGTTCCAATTTCGTGAGGTGTTCGACTTTGTTTGATTCTAGAATAGGAAGTTTTTAGATTCATATCTTCTGTTTTCTCGGGAGATAACTTTTTGAAATTTATTCTAATAAGATCAACTTGAGGGCAATTAGAGTTCAAGTGGGGGGATATTTGATAACATCAAATAGTTATGAGATTTAATATTAATTTCCCCCTAATATGCTCATCGTTTATGCCATTTTATTAGGATATATTATTTGTTTATATTTCATTTCCAGGGCAAAAATGAGGATTTGAACGGAAGGACGCGCAATTGGAAGGTTTTAATTGAAAATTATTGAAGTATGCTGAAATATCACTAACTACGGTGTAGAGGCCCTCTCTACCTACGCCGTAGCATCTATTTACACTGAAGACTGAAGTCAACGCTGACCAAGACCTACGGCGTAGCCAACTATCAGGCTACGGCGTAGATGTGACTACGAGACTTCTACGGGCGTAGCTATCATTAGAGCTACGCCAAGATCTTCATTCCCATACTTAGACGAATTTTTGTACTCCTTGAGTAAGCTACAACGTAGTCTCTCATTTGACTACGCCATAGATATGTTAACGAGAGTTCTGTGGGTGTAGCAGAAGATCCAACTACGGCGTAGTTGGGAATAACAAAGGCTATTGCGTAGCTTGACCTAATAGCTACGCCGTAGAAAAGTCGAGACTATAAATACAAGCCCTAATTCCGCATTTTAAACATCACTTTCTCACACACATAAGTCAGAGAAGAATTGGAGAGCAAGGAGGACGAAGTTCTGCAAGCATACAAGTCATTTCCAAGGGAGAATTCACGCTTCAATCATAAGTTTTATCATTCATAATCTTTGTATTGAATTTATGTTTTCATTAATCATGTTAAACATTTATTTTTCTGCATTTATAAATATGAGTGGCTAAACACCTTTGGTGTTAGCCTAGTTATGAAATTGTTATTTTTATGATTTAGTTTTCTGGCGTTTGCATTTGTTTTATTTGTATACTTTCTTAGCATGTCTTAGGACACCTTTGTTTCGGTAGTAATGATGTTTGGTAGTTCCATTGAGGCTAGGAGAATTGACCATAGGAACCATAGCGGATAAGGGTGTGTTTCGTGATAGGAATTGACCATAGGACTATCACCATTCATGTAAAAATTTCAACGAACGACCTCTTACCAAACTGACTTGCTTAAGGAATGAGGGGGGATATAAGTTTCGACCGGTCGCATCCCGTTAGACTATTCTAAGTTAGTAGAAGCGCTTAATGACTCTTTCACCTTGTATTTGCCAGCGAAGTCTTGTAATCATTAGGTTACGGAATAGGGTAAGGTGAAAGATAGGATTGGATGATTTGACCATCTGAGTCCAGCCGAATTAAATCCTCAGATGAAACGTTAGGATGCATTAATTAGAAAACTTGTCATCATGATAACAAGAGTAGTAATTAGGTTAACACTTTTCTCCCATCTGATTTCTCTTCGTTATTTAATTGATTTATTTATTTTTTTGTTTATTTCATTTCATTATTATTAATCAATTAATCATAAACTCCCTTTTAAAGCCAGTGACATTAGACTTAGATTCCGCATGCATAGCTCTTGGGACGACCTCGGCTTTACCGTTAGCTATACCATACACGACCGGGTACACTGCCCGATAGTGTATTAGGTAAACCTTATGTAGACGAGCAATTTATAAATATAAAACCTGATCGGTAAATCTTGCATCAATGTCGTTGTTCTAACCAGCAACACCAATAACGCATGCCAAATCCATAAATCATGTAAGGCAACTGCTTCTAATAAAATGAATAGGTCTGACCCGGAATCGCCCCCACATAATTGACCAGGATGTGCAACTGGACATTAAGCCTAAGGCCATTTAGTACAGTGATGCTTCGTAACATCCCAGGAAACCCATGTTGTAGCTCGTGAAAAGCATAGAGCTTTTCGACATCGGTTTGTGTAGGCTATCGCAAAAACTCCGCTCCATATAACTGCATAACCCCATCACAAAAATTGTTGAGACAATCATTAAAAGTTTTACCACCAATTTGAAGATATTTGCCTAGTTGTTCAGGAATGGCGCCATATGCTAGTTGACGAATTGCAGAAGTACACTTAATCAATAGGGAAATGTCAAGTTTTTCCGTACAATCAGTACGGTGTTGAAAATACAACATAGTGTCACTTTTCTCGAACAATGCTTGTGAATAGTTTTTAGTTCATTCGGAACCTCGTACAGAATGTTGCTTGATCATACATTGGGTTGTCAACGAAGGAAGCCGCTACCAAACGATCATTAGCACCATAATGATCTCTTTCTACCGGCCGCTCGTGGGTTTTTTGGGATTTTTCAAGTGTAAGCATGATGAATAAGCAAAGCGGCGTCTTTTAAAACTCGAAGATAAAACTATTAACCTCGTCATTTTAATCATCTTCACAGAAAAATTGATCGGAATTCATATTTTTTGAGTTGGTAAATAGTTAATAGAATGGAGAAGATAAGAATATAAAAACGTAAAAGAGAAGTAGGGTTAGGCTAGAAAAAAAATGAGAAAGTGTGCAATTGTTTCAGTTGGGTTGCCGACCACAACTTCAATTTTTGAGGGGTGGGAACGCGGTCAGGATTGGTTGTGCTAGGGGCGGGGACGCGGTTGTTGCTTTGGTTGATTGGGGAATGCACCCCATTAGCATTAGTCTAATAACAGGTGAAGAGAATATCCAATGCCCCTTTATGTAAAAGTCACTCAAGTCACTGGATCTATACTCTATAGCCTTAGGAACATAAATAAGTAATAAAACGAATGCTGCTAATAAAACATGTTCTGCATGTCAGGAAAAATATGTAATCGTCTACATTCAACTTACAACCCTTAGTTTCAAAAATCACTACATAAAATAAAGCATTACAATCATTAAACAACAATGGTTACAAGCTTAGACCCTTGGGTTTTCATAATAAAGAACTTGTTTCTTGGGCTTAAACCTAGAACCATATGTTGAGCTAAATACATCGAAAAATAAAAAATATTGCAGCTTAATTATTCGAGTCAATGGAATGACAGCAATTATGCAGATAATGATAGGCATCCATAGCAAGCTATTATGGTAAAGTACGAAAAAGCTGACGCTGAAAGCGATTATCATGGTTATGATAGATAGGAAAAGATATGATAGACCAACTATCAACTTCTTGGGCAATGATTCTAAAAAATCATGTTCAGCATAACGAGAGGTGAAGATAGATAAGAACATGTGAAGAATTGAAGCTGAAGAAGAGAATAGAGAAATGGCATCTGCCACAACGAAAACCTTAAAGGCTGCTTTTGAATAGAAGACAGGGATACCATTGTTTTTGTCATTGCTTTGGGCATATCCACCGGGAACTGTAAAAGCAGCTGTGAATACCATGGTGGCAATAAGTGCTGCTACCACCATGCATTGTTGAGCTATTTCTTTCATCCATATCTCTCCATCTTTGACTAGATCTTTGTGTTTCAGAGTGAATAAGTCATGTGGTGTTAAACCATCTTTGTTCTTTTGATTTCTATAATAATGGGGGGTAATAGACTCTACTTCCTGCAGCACAAACATTAGCGCTAGACTATTATAACATGGTTACACTAGTAGTGAAAGAGATAGGAAACACGAGCTGTACGTATACAACTTAAGAATCTGTGAAGTTCATTGAGGAAAATATGTATACCTGAAACCATAATAGCTCTTGTTGCATCTGTAAAGCAACACCTGGTGCATTCTGGAATCTCTTCCGATTCGCAGGCTGCCCAACTAAATGCAATATATTGTTCCTATGCTCATCTCGGAGAACAGTTATATTATTTCTCATTGTGCCTATCTCGTACAATAGGTTATAAATACCCTCGTGACGATTCTCGACAGCAATGTGAAATATGCTTAGCCCCTGATCATTTACCATCCATATCAGATCAGGATACAGGCGAATGAGCTCAACTATAAACTTAGTATTGCCCTCTAGCGCAGCAATAAACATTACCCGGGAAGGGTATGTGATCTTGGCATCAGGAGACCCAGCAATTCTACTCTGATGTGGCGGCCCTCTTAGTATGTTATAAATTTTATCCATTGGCTTTGTTTTTAAGTTGTTCAAAATTATTTTTAGTATTGCCAACGCGTCACTTTTCTTTTCGGAAACTTCCACTTTCAAACCGATGGACATCACAAGCTGAAAACAACAAAATAATTTACTGTATGTTTGTTTTATGAGTTTATAAGTGTTTCACAATATGGTCCTTTTTGTAGACAGAAAAAACCAATTGTCAGCTACCAACTTTCATTAAATAAAAAGTCATGAAGTGTTTCACGATATGAATTTATAAGTGTTTCACAATATGCGGATTGCCGAATAAGCAGGTCTCACACATTAAAATGATGTGTTTCACTGTTTTGCAAAAGTCATGAAGTTAGGCTATTTGAAGTGTTTAGTGGAACTCTCTTTATAGTATTTCTTTCTACATCATATCGATCCCTTACTTTAACTTAACAAACAATCTTTTATTTTCATATAAATTTATAAAACTATTTAGTGTAGTCAATTAATGGAATAACAGAGATGTTTACCCGAACTAAAGGTTCTCTTGATTGTATTAGATTTTGTTTCAAAGAAGGCATCGGATTTTCGAGCCAAAGCTCCAAGTATACTTCCATTATTAGCAAGTCCTTGGTGCTTTTCAAGTATCCGTAGTGCAACATCTAAAAAGGCAACAAAGAAACAAAAATAAGGATGCATAAAGAATTGTACATGAACAGGATGAACTTACCAACATATTTACTTTTAGAAAAACATATAACCATAATATAGAAAATCAACGACCAGCGATGATTTTCTATATTTAAATATGCAGTTAAAATGGTTGCATATCACGATTTAACAAACCCAACATTCCTAGTAGCAATGATGTTTTCGCCTAGTGCTCTAATTCACTTTAAAACATAAGATGATTTTTTAAGTTTTATTGCCACCCTTTTTCCTTTGATTACAATGATGTTTTCTTTAAGAAGATTGAAAAAAATTAGAGCACTAGGCGTGACATGATGCCACTTTCATCTTTTCTGACACCTCAACGCTACTTCAGCATCCTCACTTTCAATAATGACACTCTAAACAACCCTTCACTAGTGGCATGCCACATTCCCTCATTTGGGGCCATCATACCCAATTAAAACAAAACACTCACGCACACAATTTTTTTTATTTATTTTTTATTTTTTCACGCCACTTAAGTGGCGAAATAGGAAGTGGCGGACGAAGGCAGTGTGGCGGCGGACGGGTGGCGGCGCCACTTGGTGTGCCACGTCGAAATTAGTGGCGCCAGTGTGCGCTGCTATACCCGTTTCTCTTAATGATGAACAATGAAATGCTAGAATGTTTAGGTGTATCGATCGACTAATTAGATATACTTTAGTTATGCTTACCGAACATATTATTCTCCACACATCTCTCAAGAAGCTCGCCACGATTCTGAGGTGTCCAACCAGCATCATTCAAATCATTCGACTCGTTATACAGATACTTCACCATGTCATGATATCCATACAAGGCGGCCATATATAACGGCATAAATTGTCCATCAGTACCACGGATTGTCAGCAAGTCTCTATTCTTTTCCAACATAATCTTCACTGTTTTCATGTTTCCAACTGCAGCTGCCAGATAGAGGGCAGTGTTGTAACCTTCATTTTGCAGTGCCAAATCTTCTTTTTTCATCAAACCTACTAGATTTTCCACAAACATTTCCACTTTTTTGTTTTTGTTTGCCGATGTTGCAATGTGAAGTGTTGTTTCCCCATTTGTGGTAATACTACACCTTACCAACTCTAAGTGTGGGTAACGATCGATAATGGCTTTAGCAGATTTCCAATCAGCTTTCATGGCTGCTTCATATAGAGGGACACATATTTCGTAGTAATATTTTACGGTTCCTATAACGCAGTAATTCGAGTGTGAATTAAATAGTTGATAAATTAAGTAGTACTAGTAATTGCAGTGCAAAACAATAAAAAAAAAAAACAAAGTAAACAAGAACCAAAAGTTCAATAATCTCCGCATGTATTAACCCGTGTCTAAGATAAAACGTATCCAATTATTCCAATAAACTTTACAAATAGTTGCATTAATAATAAAGAAAACCATAGGCTTAAAATGGATGATAACAAATATTACCATCAAGTAGATCTCGACGAGGTAGATTCGGTGGTGATGGACCTGAGTAAGCATTTTGAGAAACCGGAATGGCGATTACCTGTTGTGGTTGCTGCTGCATCTGCATGACATCTCATATGAATAATCAATTAAAGCGTAACTAAGACACATTAGAAAGTTGAATTATGCGATGTGACTAGGAGTACCTTTACGTTCGACCGAGCAGTACGTTGTGTATGTTAACGTATAATTAAGCGTGGTTAGTTGAAGATGCGTTCTATGATTTATATAAAGTCTCGCTTGTGTAATTCAAAGTCAACGTCAATGACTATTATTAAGAAGTAGTTTGGTAACTTGTTATTTTCCATCTTAAATTCTGCACCAAAAAAAAAAATCCCCATCTTAAATTTACAATGGGAAGCTAGTAGGAAACAACTCAAACAATATAAGTTTGGTAAAACAGATATCTCCAAATGCAGTTGTCTAACACTCTAACTCCTTATGACCTCGCTTTCATATCTCTCTCTTTTTCATAAAAACTTCAATAGTTTATGTTTTCATTCATTAACATTCTATTTCAATTTTAATTTATGAACTTTACCCAAATGGGATCACTGTGTTTTTCATTATAAAAAACGTTATCAATAATGTTATACGCTTGTTTACTAGATTTAGAACCGGTACATGTACGAAGTTTGGCAAATAGTATAACAGGTAAAAAGATTTCAATAAATCCATTTTAAAGTCAAAAATATTGTGAAGATTTATAAATCTATTGTTTTATAATGTTTAGATTTTTTTCTATAAAATTATATTAAATATTTAATACTTACACAATATTTAAATCTATAGTTTTGTAATGTTTAAGAACCCGCACTTTACCCAACAAGATCAAATATATTTTATTTCACTTTCTTAACTACTACATGATTTTATTTTGATATTTATAATCTCACGTATGTACATAATAATTTTAGTATATAAAAACATAAAGTTTACAAATTCTAAATTAAAATATTAAGTTTTCTAAAAGTTAGAAAAACAGACAACACGTAAGGTGTGTGAGTATTTTTGAAATTTTCTACTAAAAATAGAAAATTAGTTTTTTCTATTATAACTATATTAGTTAGAGAACTTGAATTTAAAGTTATTAAGTTTTTTTAATTTTTTTTTTAAGAAAAAGTTACTCTATTCTCAATTAAATAAAAAAATAAGTAAATAAAAATAAAAATTCTGCAACTAAACAAAGCAAGAATGTTCAAGGCAAAAGAGTGAAGGTGTAACATGTAATGTTCAAGGAATGAAAGTCTAGATCCATGGCTTTGTGAAGGCGCTTTGAAGGTGAAATATCCGTGTTTCATCTAGAGAAAGAAAAATTATGCAGTGTTTCGGACAGAATTCTGCAGGTTGGGGGGCTGAATGAGATGTCGTGGAATTGGAGAAAGCCGCCTACATCAACAACATATATTCTGGAATTGACAGATTTGAGTAACGAACTTGCATGTACTATTCTATCTGAAGTTGGAGACAAGTGGCATTGGCAGGGATCGAAGGATGCTTTTTCAGTGGCCGCTGTCAAAAAATGGTTGTCCAGAAGCAACACAGCCAACTCGGAATGCAGTTTCAAATGGTGCAAAAGGTTGCCATTAAAATGCAACATATTCATGTGGAGGGCGCTAATAGAAAGACTCCCGACAAAGACGGCTTTAGCTCGAAGGCATATTAGTATAACTGATATAGTGTGTCCGCTGTGCTACGAAAGCTGATGAATCTGCGTCACATATATTCACGGCTTGTGCACCCTCTACAGGGATTTGGCAGGCTATATCGACATGGTGTGGAATTCCAAGTGTGTTCGCGTTTGAGACAAAAGATTTGATAGAGATTGCCAACAACTGTAGGCGTGCTCCTATATACAAAGAGATTATCAAAGGTATTATAATTATTACATGTTGGCGAATATGGAAAGCCCGGAATGATTTAATTTTTAGAGGTGTAAGGACGAATGGAGTGAAGATTATAGCAGAAGTGAAGGCATATGGTTTTTTATGGTACAAACATCGAAGTAAACGTAGTGTGTGTGATTGGGAGTCTTGGTGTAATTTAACTTTGATGTAATTTTGCTTGTGTGGCGGCTTGTTCTCTTCTTTGGAGACGAGTTGTGCCGGTCTTTAATGAAGTTTGCCTTTAAAAAAAAAAAAAGGAATGAAAGTCTAACATCATAAATGTTAAGAGCAAATAAGTTAAAATCAAATATTGGCAATAATTACATGGGTTGTGTTATCCCAACCCTCTCTATGATGTCACATCATAGGTTTTAGTCAAACCGTGCAACCTGTGATACATACTGTCAACCAGGAGATGCGTTCAATCATTTGCAAACCCTCCCTATGGAGGGTGTGGTTAACTCATGCCTAATTACATATAGTGAAAGTCAAAATTTCAACTCCGACGACGTAATCAATGCCCCTAAAAGGGGTAGCTGTGTATGTAACGTCGTTTATCATAATGTCAACGTCCACGTTTATGGTCAAGGAATTAGTGAATACACATACACTGATGCCACACTTTCGTACATAGAGAATATCTATTACATAAGAGTAAAATACACCTTTCGTAGAGTAAAATACACCTTACGTACATAGAGTATATCTATTACATAGAGTAAAATACACCTTTCGTACCTGAACTTGTGCTCAAAATACTAGCTGACTTCCTCACAAAAATTAAATATATCGGAGGTCTTTACTATTCGCTTTTGATTGTTGAAACGACCATGACTTACATTTGATTGCCACCACATATACAATTAATCATATAGCAATGCATCTGATCAGATGGATCCATAGATGATAATAATCAGATATGATTTTTTATGCGTGTAAGTGATTAACAGTTGATTTTATAAACTCAAAACTTAAGCAGAGAAAAGATCATTCAATTAACAAAGAATGAAGACCATAGCTTAAGTCAACAAAATACACAAAAGCAAATTCTCTCATTAAACACCACACATATTGATGTAGGTCAAATTACAGTAAGCCTCCCTCTCATCATTCCCAAAAATGATGCAATAACAGCTTAAGACTTTGACATATGACGGATCAAGTCAACCACACGGTTACTGCAATACAAACAAAAACCACCATGTCACAAGACAAAGACCAATAAACTTACTCAAATTGTGATGATATATAGTAATTAGTACGAAAGCACACCTATAACCCCACTCATTGTCGTACCACGAGACAACCTTGACAAAGTTGTCGTTCAATGCAATTCCAGCTTTAGCATCGAAAATGCTAGACCTGTTACAACCCAAAAAAAAAATACCAAGGCAATTATCTCACAGCACATGCATTTCTATCAAAAGTAGACGTGGTCAGGTAGATGGGTCAGACAGGTAGTTTTTAGCACATATCAAAACGGGTAGGGCTGAGTTGGTTTGACCTGCCAACACCGTTTGTCCACTATTTAGAATTTTGCAAATAACTATTGCAACTAATGTCATTTATATGAAAGTTTAATATCGTCTTCTTAATTTAGGAGATTCACAACATTCAAATTCCACTTTAAACAGCATTTAACTAGCTTGACCCGTTTCAGCTCTACCCAAGTTTATAAACTAGGTCCATTTGATCTGTTGAAGAGTTGAGGACCAAATGGGCTTACCTGCAGTCACCCACAAAGTCTGTAGACACAACATCATCCTCCGTGAAACCAAGGATTCCCTTCATGCTTCCCTCCGCCTCAGCCCTAAACAGCACAACACAGCCCAAGAACACGTTAAGTGCATTAAAATCATGAAAATTTATATCATTCAGGTAACCACAAATTGGCACTGCAATTTCTCAGATTAATCTTGCAAGTTTAAGAGAGATATTTCTTGTCCTTACTTGATAGCAGCCTTGAGCTCATCATAAGAGGCAGGCTTCTCAAGCCTGGCAGTAAGATCAACAACCGAGACATCAACAGTAGGCACACGGAAGGCCATCCCTGTAAGCTTCCCGTTGAGTGCAGGCAAAACTTTTCCAACAGCCTTCAAAAACACACAACCAACTCAGTACATCACCCATCGTCAAATTTTATAATATTTATTCCACAAGTTGATTAATTTTAAACAAATAGAAACAAGTCACAACCTTGGCAGCTCCGGTACTGCTGGGAATGATGTTGAAAGAAGCAGCTCTTCCACCTCTCCAATCCTTCATCGATGGACCATCAACAGTCTTTTGAGTGGCTGAATCACGAAAAAGACGAATTAAGAACTATCCATATACTGATATACTCATCCAATAAAACCAACATAAGAAGCATATGAAACCTGTAATGGAGTGAACGGTGGTCATAAGTCCCTCAACAATTCCAAATTTGTCATTAATAACCTGTATAGTGTATACAACAAACAAAAGGTTCAAAGACCATTGTAAGCACATATAAAAATTAATTAAATTAATAGTAACAGGAGTGGAAAGTCGGACCTTGGCTAGTGGAGCAAGACAGTTAGTTGTGCAGCTAGCATTCGAGACGATGGTGATATCAGAGTTGTATTCCTTCTCGTTGACACCCATCACAAACATGGGAGCATCTGCACTCGGAGCAGAGATAACAACCTTCTTTGCACCTCCCTAATATATAAGCAACGGAAACAGACAAACAAAATGTTATGAGATATTTTCTTAAAAAGAATACATTCTAAAGTCATACTAATGTGTACTTTCAAGTGGGCAGAAGCTTTGTCCTTAGCGGTGAAAACTCCTGTTGATTCCACGACATATTCAGCTCCAGCCTCACCCCATGGGATTTCCTCTGGATTTCTGTCAACAGTAAACAAAAGATTAACTATGTAAAAATCATTCTCAACATCTAGGTGAACTGCAAGGATGGACAAACGTACTTCATGCCAAAAACGGTAACGGGCTTGTCACCAAATAGAAGAGTCTTGTCGTCCTTTATTTTAATGTCACCCTTTTTCCATTGGCCATGAACACTGTCATACTTAAACATGTAAACCTAAACAAAAACCAAAATTGGTGAGTATAAGGAGTTGCAGGATTCAGTTCCGATATTTTATGTGATTGAAATGAAATCCATGGTTATCAGCAAAAACTAGTTGATTGATAAGAACACATCATTGACATACAAACTCAGTTCTGATCGCAGTTGATAGTAAACAAACGGCAAATATGACTAAATATTAACCAATTAACTTTTGTCATTGTTACCTTAGGTGATTTAAACGTTTTTGAAAGCTCAAACAACTCAAGTTTCCATTTTGTTCCAAATTGAAATTTATTTATAATGTGACCCGACCTATATATTACAGGTTGGTTACATGTGTTGACATTGTTTACCACTGTGTAATAGTATAAACTTGGTGTTCCAATTGCGTACAAAATAAGTCACCTCACCAAAAGTTCCAAAACACTGGAATAATATAGAACTCAAATGGTTAAATCTTTGATTACTAGTATATTGCAATATCTGATGCAAAGTAATTAATTACCAGTTCAAACAATAAAAACGCTATATGATTTAGAGAGACGTATGTACCATATACTCGGTAGTAATGAAAGGATCATTGACTGCAACAAGTTCAACATCATCGCTCAATAGAGCAACTCTTGCAACCAATCGACCAATTCTTCCGAATCCTGCAGAAAAAAACATTATTTAGTACGTCGATCAAACAATGGAAAAATAACATATCACAAAACGACTAATGAAATATAGATGTGTGCAAAACTCGTTTTTTCAAAACAAAACCAGAATCCTAACAGGTAAATTCCCCTATACTTGTATTTGATGATATATTTTCTTGGTGACATAGTAGGATTATTGGATCAGTAGCTAAACTTTTAGTCATGTTTGTGATCAAACGTGTTTGAGTTCTCATATATTAAAGTTTTCTAGCAATGGAGGAGAAATTTACTAACTTACCATTGATTCCAATCTTAACCTTGGCCATGATGATTAATTGAAGTTACACGTACGTATAGATAATTAAGGAAGAAGAATGTATTGTTGCAGTAAATGTTAATGGTGAAATATGGTTATATATATACATGCAAGAATTGTAGATATATATAGCATGAAAGGCGGACAAGAAGTGGTTGTGATGCCAATTTGGCCCGATTTGTCGTGTTGACCAATAATAATTTTGTCCTTGGCACGTAAAAACTTTCATTCTTTTTTACTTTTACACTCGATCCAAATTATGTCGTCCTTGCATAAAAAAGGAAAGAGTTGTATTGTCGTGTTCAGAAGAACAACAATATATCAAGTATATTTCAAACCAGAACCACTTCTCACCAATGTTATCAGTCTGAAAATTGTTCAACTTTTTTTAATGTCTAAAAAAAATTGATTCTATTTAAATATAGCTATTATAAGTATTTCTTTCTATTAAAAGGTTAATTAAGCTAGACTCCAGGGACTATTCTTGACAGGTTAGCAAAGTCGTTTGTATATTATTGTGTGTGGTTTTGTGTTTTCAAGTATTGCAGGGTGAATAAAAGACATTTGTTATAGTTCAAGCACCAAGATGCAAGATAAATAGAGTATGGGGAGCTTGGATACAAGGCCTTCGTAATCAATTTTTCTATTAATTCTGGAGTAAAATAACATACGCGGGGAGCTCAAAATAATAATAATAATAATAATAATAATAATAATAAAGAGCGTCCTATTTTGCATGGTCCATCTTTTATATAATAAAACAAAATCACTATTGACAATTTTTCATTTTAAAAAATACATTTATACCTTATTTAGTAATAATTTTATTTAAAAAATATTATTTTTTTATTAAGTAATATTTTATATTTATCCATAACACAAGTAGAAGATAAATGCAAAAAATATAGATAAGATGCAATTAATAATAAGATTAATTTTTTTTTAAATAATTATCTTTAATAATAAAAAAATTATAATTAAACATCATAAATCAAACAAAACAAAAATTAAATTATTTGTTTTTTAATAAATAAAAATATATGATTCAAAATTTTTTAAAAAAAAACCCGCGCGTACATGATCATTATAACTAGTTTGGTTTATAATAATAATAATAATAATAATAATCATCATAATATGCGTCCAAGTTCCTTACTATGCAGTTTTAGCATTTTCCAAGGTCCCTTTGACTAATGAGCAAGGTTTTGAAACCCGGGTCGACCCGGCCGGGTTAACCGGTTCCGGTCGAAAAAACAGGTCAAAACAACCCGGGTTTTTAAAACCGGGTTAACCGGTTTGACCCACCGGGTTTTGAGTGACCCGGGTCAACCCGGTTCTCGAAACCCGGCCGGGTTTCATTTTTTCAAAATATTTTAATAAAAACCCGGGTTGACCCGGTGGTCGACCCGGTTGACCCGGCGGTCGAACCGGTTGACCCGGTAAAAAAAAAGTAATAAATTGAAAACCGGTTTGACCCGACGGTCCAACCGGTCGAACCGGTTGACACTGTGCCCAATGACTCGACCGGGTCGATTTCGAACCCGGTTTTCAAAACATTGCTAATGAGCGTTAATCGATATCAGTTAACTCCCCATGTGCCTTGCACAAGAGGGTACTTTGATAATTTGATCATTTTGCGTCTTGTCTTCTTTCACCCTCTTTTTTCATCTCCACACACCACCACCAATCATTACAAAAATCCACCACCACTATCATTTCAAATGAAATATTAAAAATACTTACTTCAATCACCATAAGATCAATTGTGAAATCACAAAAACATAAAACTCCAGAAGTTCATGATTCAAATCACAAAAGCTTTCCAATATATCGTTGTTATATGCAGGGCCGTCTCGTGAATTTTGATGGCCCTGTGCATAACTACAAATAGGCATTTAGCTCGAAATTTGATCATATTTAGTGATGGACCACAAGGTTAATATCTTACCGTGTGGGAAACATACTAATTTTTATGATATTTTGATTGATTCCTTTCCGGTAATCAACATATAATTTGTTTTTTTATCAAAATACCTAGTTTAGTTTATCTTTAAGTTGCTATTAAAATTTTGAAACCTTAAAGATAACCCTATAGATAAGTGAAAACCTTTCAAAATAATAAAGTTGAACATGAAAATCAAAATACGTAAATAAAAAAATGTTTATACCGTTTTCTTTTTCTCTAAATGGCATACTCTCAATGACTTTGTTGGTTATTGATAATGGATACGCGGTTAATCAGATACAGTTGGTTATCTTGAATACTTGATCTACGAAGTTATGGATCCCTTACTCTTGTAGTCTTCATTTTTTCAAGTTTGTAAACACATCTTTAAAATGCAAATAAAAAATATGGGCTTTATTAATAATTTGCATATGTGCAGTGAATGAAGTTAGAAATTTGTAGCCCTTAAGTAAAGTGATGCCCTGTGCCATTGCACTTGTTGCACACCTTTACAACCGGCCTTGGTTGTATGTTTTAAGTGACATTCACACCTACAAGCATAAAAAACTAGAGCTATCCAAGATTCTAAATGAAACCTCAAAACACACAACAATCCAATCGCATAACTAATCAAATACAAACCACATATGATTGTGTAAACATTGTAACTAATTAAAATCATTACATCCTTTATAATTCTACTTATTATAACTATTACGCTTTTATAATCAATAAGTTATATAGTAAATGCCTCCCTTTTGTTGTTATAAACCATCTTTTAAAGCACAGAAGTTTGGAGTCTATACTCTTCATCTACATCTTCTATCCGCCTATTTTAATGATTTAAGAGCAAAAACACATTTAGATGTGCTTTTGTCAAACTTTGCAATTAATTTCTAGAAATGTGTAGAAATCAAGGGATTACTGAAAGCACTGTATTATCAAATTCATGAAATAACTGAGATTACAAATGATTAAATAGAAAATACAAAAATAAAACCCTAAGTGCAACGGGCCTAAACAAGTGGGCCGGACCTAAAGGCCTTATTAGCTAACACCCTCGCTCAAACTTACAATGCTACATTGAGAATTTGACAAGAAAACTCCGAAATCAGACGGACAGATGGAGACAACAGATACAGGAAGACAGATACAGATTCAGCGGCAGAAAGATCCAAATAGAGGTAGAAAAGAGCAGATTCAAGCAGACAGATGTAGCAAACAGACAAATTCAGATAAAATCAAGCGAAACCAGATGCAGCACCACATGTGAAATTAGATAGATGCAAAACCAGATGTAATCAAATGCAGAACCAGGCAAAACCGGATGGAACCAAAACATGTTGATGTCGAGATGAACACACAACACCATCAAAATCGCAGCAACCAAAGTCTTTATTATCTTTTTCTTAAATCGAGCCAAACTAATTCAATTCAAGAAAAAAGTCAAACATACGAACGAGCAATTTTTATACTTATTATTATTATTATTATTTGAACAAAGATCATTTGAGGACTAAACATTTTTTACATACCAAGGGATCAATTCCCACCTTTCATTCATTTTGATCTAATGGCTTAGATTAGAGTTAATATTTACACTACAAGGGTATTTTAGTACTATTTAAATACTTTTTTTTTACTATTATCTCTCATTTAATGTGTCATTTTTTCACACACAAAGTGTGTGTTTGTTTCTTCTCTCTCATCTAACTAACTCTTGTAACGAGCTCCTCTAACCATCTTCTTTATTGCGATCATCATAGAAACCCTAATTTTTTCTTCTAAATTCATTAATTGATCTCATTCTTCATCCCGTACATCACCTAACCCTAATTTTTTATCGTTTATTTTTATTTAAGCTTAATTCAAAGCTGAATTATAAGCTATCTGTTTCTATAAGCTGAATTATGAGCTAACTTACTTATTTTTTTTCATATTATATGCAGGTTTTATGGATTCGCTTCAAAGTTCTGTTTTTACTACTTCTGAAGAGATCGCTGTTAATGATTCTTCTACTGCTTTTGAAGAGATTGTTGTTAGTGATGATGTTTCAGCTAAGTATGCTGAGGAGATTGTTGCTTATGAACACGGTGATGAATCCGTAGCAATTAAGAGTGAGTTTTTTGATTATTTTAATTTTTTCTATAATCCGTTTTGTTAGTGTTAATAAGCTATGTTATTTAGATGGTATAAGCTCTGAATAAGTAATTTTAAGCTTTGAATGAGTAGCTGATTATATTTGTAGTTTGGATATCATATATGATATATGACATGTGATATATCAATGTTTTTGTATCAAATGATATATCATATGTGATATATTAATCTCAGCTTTGAATAAGTAGTTTTAAGCTTGTCATATCATATATGATATAGCACATGTGATATATCAATGTTTTTGTCTTGCATGTGTTATATCATATATGATATAATTATAACATGTGTCTGTGATTTCAGTTTTAGTAAACCTCTGTTTTTAATTTTTTGTTTTATTTTTTTTTCCAGATTTGAATGCTTTGAAAACTCCTGAATCATTTGCTACTCACTCTAATTTTGATACTCCTGGTGGAACTGTTTATTATATTCCGAAAGTTCCTGTGGATGTGTTACTTGTTAAGGCCAAAGTTTATAAGTCGATTGATGAGTGCATTGCTGCTTATATGAAATATGCTGCTAAAGCAGGGTTTGTGGTTAGGAAGTCATGCCAGAAAAGGTTGAGGAATGGTACTGTGAAGCGAAAGTATTTAGTGTGTAATAGGGAAGGTTGTCCAAAGGGAATTCATGTGGACACGTTAGACTTAGAGAATAGTGACAAGCAGGTTAGAAGTTCGAACCTGCATATCACAGGGTGCAAAGCACGTGTCATTTTTGATTTAATTCCTGGTACTTCTAAGTACAGGTTGAATGTCTTTGATAGTATTCATAATCACGAGCTTGAACGTGAAGAGTATAAGCATTTGTCAAAGACTGAGAGGCAGTTGACGTATGCTGAGCAATTGTTCATTGTTAAAGCTGCTAGCGTAAATATAGGCGCAACGAAAGCTCATCACATCTTAACTGGTTTGAAGGGTTCTTATTTGCTTGTTCATGGAACGACTGTTGATTTTAAGAACTTTTTTAGGGGTGTGAACTGCTATATAGGTGATAGTGATGCGCAGATGCTTATATCTAAGATGGAGAATAGGAAGAAGCACGTGCCGGATTTTTCATTTGATTATTTGGTCGAAAATGCTGAGCTTGCGGCTATTTTTTGGGCTGATGAAGTTTCTAAGTTCAACTATAGAGAGTTTTGTGATGTTGTTTCGTTTGATGCTACTTACAGAACAAACAAGTAAGTATTTGTATGTTTAGTATGATATTTTTGATTATATGATTTTCTATTTAATCTGTTATTTTAAGTATTTTTGTTTTTTGTTTTTCAGGTACAAAATGGTGTTTGTTCCCTTTACAGCCATAGATAATCATCGGAGGTGTGTAACAGTCGCAGCAGGCTTGTTGAAGAACGAAACTACAGCTTCGTATATTTGGTTGCTGAAAGCGTTCATAAAGGCGTTTGGTAGGGCTCCAAATATTGTTGTTACTGATCAGGATGGGGCTATGAGAAATGCCATTGAAGCTGAGTTTGCGGGTTCTAAACACAGACTTTGCATGTGGCATATTACTCAAAAGCTCCCTGGAAAGGTATTTTTCTGCCTTTTTGTTTATCATATGTGATACTTTATTCTATGTGTTTTTTTTTATTGATATATCATATATGATAATTTGAACTTTTTTTCAAATATTATGTTAAATCATATGTGATACTTGATTTTATTTGTATTTATTATTGGTTTATCACATATGATAACACATATCTATTTTCAAATCATTTGTTAAATCAGATATTATTTGTTTTGTTTACAGATATGTTCTAAAATCTATGATGATACCGACTTTAAAAAGAAGTTTAATCAAATTGTATGGAATATGTATATCGGTCCGGAGGAGTTTGAGGATAGATGGTCAAAGTTATTGGATGAGTTTAGTTTGCAGAATCATAAGTGGTTAACAAAGATGTTTAATATACGTTCGTGTTGGATTCCTGCTTATTTTATTGATTCCCCCTTGTGTGGTTTGATGAGGACGACGTCTAGATCTGAGAGTGAGAACTCCTTTTTTCTCTCATTTTACGAATCAAGGTTCCACTCTTATGAATTTTATGAATTGTTTTGAGACAGCAATGGAAAAGCAGAGGCATATACAAGAGAGGCTTGATCATAAGACTATTGATTCTGTTCCGAAGTTTAGAACCTATCTTAAGATTGAACGTCATGCTTCGAAGGTTTTTACTCGTCCTCTGTTCGAGCTTGTTCAAGCAGAGATTTTTGCAGGCACATGGTATTGTCAAATAGAAACCAAAAGCTTGGTTGAAGGATCTGAGGTCTCTGTTATTAGAGAAACAAAATTTGTTGATGCACTAATGGAGAAGAAGAAAGCTAAGTTGAGAGAGAAAGCTAGGAAGAGAGTTAAGGATAAAGGTAAGGATAACGATAAAGCTGAAGAAGAAGAGCCAGTTAACCTGTTTTATAGAGTTGATGGATTATATAAGGTATGTTAGCTACTTAAAAAAATATTGTTTATTATTTTTTTTCATATATGATTTTTTACTACCTTATTTCTTTTGTTTTATCATATATGATTTTTTTCTATCTTCTTTCTTTTTTGCCCATTAAGGTGTTGTGTAACCAAGAGGATGGATCAGTTGTATGTTCCTGTCAGCTTTTTCTTCGAGTTGGAATATTATGCAGGCATGTTTTTTGTGTGTTTAAGAACGCCAATATTGAAGTGATTCCAAGTCAATACATACTGAGGCGTTGGACAAAGAACCTTATACCTGCTGCTTTGAGGAACAAACGGAACAGATATGGTGAGAAGAATGAGATTGTTGAGAATTATGCAAATGAGGCAAGTTCCATTGTTGATCACTGTATCCATATGTTGAGTAAAGATGAGGCAAGGTTGTCTTCTTTTGTTGAAAAGTTGAGGTTGCTAAAGATTGATGTCGAGGCTGATTGCCCAAATCCTCCTTCTAAGAACAAGGCTGACAATTTGGAGGAACTTGTTGGAGTCCCGAAGCCAGCTGAAAAAACCATTAACAATCCAGCTCTTGGTAATCCTAAAGGCCGTAAAAAGATGCGCATAAAAGGAGGTAAAGAGCAAGCTCTTGAAAAGAATTCGAAGAACAGGAATGCATGTTCGTTATGTGGAGAGACAGATGGTCACAACAGGAGGACGTGCCCAAAAAAGTTTGCAGAAGAGGCCGAGTTGGATCAAGTTGAAGTTACAAGGGAAGATGATTTGGATCAATCAGAAGTTACAAGAGGAGAGGTCTTGGATCAAGCATGAATTTCAACATAAATCGTCTTCATATTTTTTTTAATTTCTTTGATTATTATTTGTTTTGTCGGATTGTGTTGAAGAAATTTGAGTAACAGACCTAGACATGATTGTTTGATTATTACTGAGTTTTTATATGAAACAGATTGTTGCTGATTGTTTTTTAGAGTTTTGGTTACTTTCATTTGAGTTATCACATATGATAATCCAGAAGTAATTTTTTTAGGTGTGTTATCATATATGATAATTCTCTGATATCATATATGATTTTACACTTGGTTTTTTCCATTTTGATTTATCATATATGATAACTTATAAAGAAGAGTATATTATGATTTTGTTCAAGTGTTTTTGTTTCTTTCGTTTCAGTTATCACATATGATAAAATTTTGAAGCAAATTTTTTAAGTGTATTATCATATATGATATTTATGTATGATACTTTTTTTTGCAGTGTGCTATAAAACAGAGTCGATTATCGATAAACAACAGCCATTAGAATTGATTTATCAATTTATGCAATAAAAACTTAAACAAGACATTCAAAATCACATCTAGAATTGTTTTGGCATTTTCATTTCTTGACAAATGATGGCAACGTAGTACTTGGAAAGTTAAACCATTATCCTACCTGGAAATTTAAATTGTCTTGTAATATTCTAGCATACGACATACGAAATAAGACATTGTTTTAACATGTTTAAGCCATATTATATGGCATACGATATTACATAATAAAGTCTAAAGAAATTAGATCTTAATCTGCATTAGTTGCCCCAAAAAGATTCTGTACGCCCCCGTCCTTCTATTCTTTGTGTTGTTAGTCCTACTTCTGAATTTTCCACCACTAACTGCTAACCTTTTCCATCATTTTGCACTTGCAACATGCTCCTTTTTCTGCTCTTCCTTCTTGTTTCCAATCTCTTCTCTTATCAACTTCTACAACTCTTCCTTGTTTGTGTGTTTCTTTGCAAACTCAAGTGCTTCTTCATTTATCATTTCTCGGTGATTGTTCAGTTCATGAGTTAACATCTTGGCTGCATACTTGATTCTCATTCTTATTATCTCCAACTGCTGTTCTTTTCCTTCTTTTGGAAATTCAAAGTTCCAGTTCTTCAAAGTTTCTCCACCATAGTGCTCCATATGCATCATTATGAAAATACCACAATCAATGACATTCTGTGTTGTTCCCCACTTTAGCTTCATCACTGTTGTCTTTTTTTCGCTATGTCAGATGCTTTTTTATGCTTGTGGGATTCCAGATATCTTGAAAACAGTTTTTTCTACACAAAATAGAAAATTCATTTTAATAAAGACAATTCATTATGTCATATGCCGAAGGCGTTTTCTGCGGCTTTGCCGCAGAAGACGCCTTCGGCTACAGCTAAGCCGAAGGCTTAGCTGAATAAGACCCTTCAATGTAAATTTATAATATCTAATCACTTACTAGAATATCACATTGTTTTTATTTTTTATATCATATATGATACTTTATTTTCTTTTGTATTTTTTATATGTTTATCATATATGATAATTCACATGTTTTTTCAAATCATTTGTTGTATCATATATGATACTTTGTTTTCTTTTGTATTTTTTATAGGTCTATCATATATGATAATTCACATGTTTTTTCAAATCATTTGTTGTATCACATGTGATACTTTTTTCCCCATATATGTGATAGTGAAAACACAATAATAAATCAGTACGCGTCGTTACTTGAGCATAATCTGTAATTACTTACCAGAATGTCACATTCTTTCGAGTATTTTGATTCATAAGTCGCCCCTGAGTTGGAGTTGTCAAGGATGACAGAAGTACCTTTGAGTAGATTGAAAACAACCAGATAAAAGTGTTCATGTGCAATTATTGGGAAGAATGCCTGTATAAATAGATTAAGAACAATCAGATTCATTTTAATACAAGTAAAACTTTTTTCATAATAAGTCAAATTATTTTTTTACCAATTCCACATGATCCATTGATTTATCTTCTGGATTGCCTTTAAACACGGTTGTCAAGTTTGCACAAAAATCTTCATACTGCTTCTTTTCATCTTCCTTTTTTGCTTGCACTATTTGTGTTGTCTGTTTTTATAAATCAGCATATATTAGAGAAAAAAATTTAAGATTTTAGCAATTAAGTTCTAATTTTTTAGGTAACTGACAAGTATTCCCGTGTGAAAATACTGTTTGATCTTTCCTCCTCGTCTGTTGTTGATTGTTTCTTCATAGCTTAAAATACAAGCAAAGCTGTCGATTATACTAGAGTCCACTTTTAATTGTGGTGCTAGTGTTTGCATGTTGTCTCTGAGTGTTGCTGCGCCCCATGCCCATTCTGTTTCAAATATAAATTCGCTACACAAATAGATAAAAAGCATAGTTAGATATATTTTTAGCACAATTTCACACTTTTTATTCATTTGATTCTTTAATAGTATAAAGCATGCTTACTATGGATTTCCTTGCATGGAGAATAGAGCATTGCTTACTGTCATTTCATCTGGTTGAGATGGTGTATTTATGACAGTTTTCTTGTTCATATATGGTGAAACCAGATATCTTGAAGGCTTTTTTGCTCTTTTTTCAAGTCGCTCTTCTTCCTCTTTAGCTTCTTCAGCAACTTGATTTCTCGTCCTTTTTGGATTCTTTGGTGTTTCAATTGCAGCCGCTTTTTCAATCATTGGTGTTTTTTCTTTTGCTGCCGTGTCAATTTGAACTGCAGGTTTGTTGCTAACTGGGCTTATACCAAGACTGAAAGTTGGTGGTGAAATTGATTTCATTCTTCTTGTTGTCATTTTTTGTTGTGGTGAGGTGGATTTTCTTGCTGTGGTTTTTGTCGATTTCTGTTGTGATTGATTAATCTTTTCCAAATTTTCTTGTGCTTGACTCATAAAGCTTTCATAATTATCATCCACAGCGAAATAAGCATCTAGGTCATCTCCTCCTGTCATAGATGATGGTTGTTCTTTTTCGGAAATCTTTTCTAGACTCTCTTTATCGATGCCCTATTTTTTTAGTGTCTCAAAAGAATGAATTGGGCTTCCCTTTAACTTCTCAACTGGTTTTTCTATCTCCTTTTCCACTTCTGTTTCCTTCTCAACCGGAACTTGTTTTTCCGTCTCCAATTCTGTTTCCATCTTATCCTCTTCTTCCCTATGTTCTTCTTCCTCTATTTTTTCTTGTTCAACACCTGTTTTCTTTTCATCTTCAGTCTCACTCTCTTCTTCACTGCCACTCTCTTCTTCACTCTTTTCTTCCTTTTGCATTGTATTTTTCTTCTCACGTTCTTCATTTTCAATCCCACTCTCTTCTTCACTTTCATTCTCTTCGTCACTTCCATTCTCTTCTTCACTCCCGCTTTCATCTGTAGTATGACTGACATTTTCTTCTTTTCTATCTTTAGATTCATCTTCCTTATCCTTCTCATTGTCATCATCACTTCCATGATCACTTCCATCATCAGTGTCTCCATCATCACTGTTGCTTTCTTCACTATTTTCTTCTTTTTCTTCATCAATATACATGTCTATCTCTTTGAACATTGATTTGTATCTTTTACATAAGCCTAACAACTGCTTGTCTCCTTTGAACTTAATCATACCCTCCCTCATCGTCTCAGCTAGCTGTTTCCTTTCATCTATTATGATTTCAAACTTCTCTTCTATTCTTTCAATAAACTCCTGTAAAATTAGTAATATGTATTAGTTTTTTTAATCTATATTTAAAATCATATGTGATATTTTTTATTTTACAAAAACATTTGAAGTATCATATATGATAATTCACATGTTTTTTCAAATCATTTGTTGTATCATATATGATACTTGATTTTCTTTTGTATTTTTTTTATAGGTTTATCATATATGATAATTCACATGTTTTTTCAAATCATTTGTTGTATCATATATGATACTTGATTTTCTTTTGTATTTTTTTAGGTTTATCATATATGATAATTCACATGTTTTTTCAAATCATTTGTTGTATCATATATGATACTTGATTTTCTTTTGTATTTTTTATAGGTTTATCATATATGATAATTCACATGTTTTTTTCAAATCATTTATTCAAGGCGTCTTTAGCCAAAGGCATTGACTATGGCTAAGCCGCAGGCATAACCTTTGGCTATAGCCGAAGGCTATGCTGCAATTTATAACACAATCAATTTATATTGCAATCAAAATAGAAGGTAAAATTAACCTCTATGGTTTCTGGTCTCTTTGGTGGCAATGGTTCATCGTACACATCATTTCCCTTGTATAAATTGAGACATGTTTGCTCTTCGTCTGGATCAAATTCTTCGTGATGATCAAGCTTCCCCAGGCATTCTTCCTTCATTTCCATCCCAATCCTCTTCCTCATTGTTTGCGTGTTCCAACTTCTCAGTGCTGGACGATGACGCATAACTTGAAATGCTGGGAAGTTTGTTGAGTCCAAGTACAACAGCTTTTTCATACAAAAAATAAATTTGTGTTAGATTGTAATATTTGTATAGTATTGAATCACATTTGATAAATGTATAGAAACATGTAGAACAACTTACGCAGAGGAAGGTTGCTGGCCCATAAAAGTAGTCACCAATCTTCACCTTTTCCCAATTCTGCTTACTTGTTTCTAAGCAATCCATTATGTATCCACACCAGTCAATATCTGAAATTTCATCACTTTCTTTGACATGTTTTAACACTGTCTTAAATACCTTTGCACCATTATCAACTTTTCCCATCGTGCTAGCAAAGAGTGTCAAGAAGTTTATTGTGAAGATGAAATCAGCATTGAATGTGCTAGATATCTCCGTTGATATTGCAGCTGGTGTGATTTTGTTCAGTTTAGAGTATTGTTTTTCCCATTGTTTGATGAAAGGAACGTCATGATCTCTTTCTTCTAGCTCTTCCAATTTGTTTGCTCCCATTGGCACACCAAGCATGTCATTGATTTTTTTGTCTTGTTACCTTTATTGAGCCCTTCTCTAATCTCAATTCCATGCTTGGTGGATGGAATTTATCAACCACGTGGTATATCAAAGCACTTGGAAGTTCAGTTATCGGGAAGTTTATGTATCTTTCGAAACCAATATCTCTGAGACATTTCTTTCTTAGTTCTGTTAAACCAGCCATTGCATCAGACATGGCTTTCGGTGATGACCTTGTAATGCAGGTTGGGTATATCACCTTTTTGGTTGCTTTTCTTTGTTTTTCTTTTTTCGGTTTTTCCTTTTTGGCCTTGACAACCTTGCTTTCCTACTCCTACTCCTCCTCGTCCTCATTCTCTTCGTCTGCATCATCTTGTTTTTCTTTAATTTCTATTTTTCTCTTTTTTGTTCTCTTTTTCTCTTCCTCCTGTTTTTCGCTTCCTTCCTCCTCATCCTCTTCATGCTCTTGACTACTTTCTGCTTCTTCATTTGTTTTTTTAGTGTTTTTCCTTTTCAAACTCTTAGAAGATGTAGCAGGTTTTGCTGCTTCTTTTTTTGTTTTCTGTGCACGCCCTCTTGTCGTACACTTGGTCTTCACATATCTCTTTTTTTCTCTTTGAACAACTTCTTTTTTTATTTCCTTCTTTGTTGGCTCTGCATTCTTTTTGTTGTTATCATCTTCCTCCCTTTCTATTTCCATGTCTTCTACATCTTGTATATGTACTGCAAAAAAATATTAAAATTTTATCACATGTTATAAACCAATAACAAATACAAATAAAATCAAGTATCATATGTGATAAAGCATGTTATTTGAAAAAAAATATGAAATATCATATATGATAAAGCATTTAAAATATACCTTTTGCAGTTTGTCTTTCTTTTGCGGATGACTTTAAGAACGGCAATGTTGTTATTACTTTTTCCACCTCATCTGTTTCGTTTGCTTTACCTTTATGTACATTTTTAAAACACGCATGTTAAGACAAGTGTTTTTTTTCAATATCATATGTGATAAAATGCATTCAATATCAACTTAATCTATTTATAGGTGAATATTTTTGATATATCATATGTGATAAAATACAGACTAAGCAGCATCCTATGGCTTTTTCTATTCCAAAGTCGTAGTGTTTGTGTATGCCAAAGGTATTTACATATATGTCGCATCCTATGCCTTTGTGTATGCCAAGTGTGTTTTCATTTAAGCCAAAGGCGTCTTCTGCGGCTGAGCCGCAGCCAACACCTTTGGCATAGCCGAAGGCGTCTTCTGCGACTTAACTGCAGAAGATGCCTTCGGCATTTCCTTCTTCTGCGGTTTAGCCGCAGCCAATGCCTTCTTCTGCGGCTTAGCCACAACGAACGCCTTTGGCATAGCCGAAGGCGTCTTCTATGGCTTAGCCGCAGAAGATGCCTTCGGCTTTTCCTTCTTCTGCGGCTTAGCCGCATAAGACGCCTTGAGTAAATTCTTCTAATCTATTTTTTTTATTTCAATATCCATTTATTTAGTATGTTAACTTTGAAAACCTAATTTCTAGTTACTTATTTTTTCACAGAATCACAATAACTTGCATAAACATTCAATAATCAATATAAATTCATAACATCTTCAGTATACTCTCTATGCATAGTACGCATCAATATTTAAAACATATATGATAGTAAGAGATAGTAAATTTGTTGTTTGAAATGTATGAGTATACCTTTAATCGGTTTTTTAACCGTATTTTTGTTCTTCTTTTTCTCCGTCATTTTCTGTGCTATATCATCTCCGCCGCTTTCCGCCATTTTTTCCGGTGAGATTTTGGTAGATCTGGTGTTTTCTAGGGTTTGATTTTGATCGGTTTGAATATGCGTGAGTAGTGTGTGTTTTTAGTGTGTGTTTGGTGAGCGATTTTGTGAGGAAATGAAATGCGTTAGTGGTGTTTGTTGGATGTGTGATTTTACGTAATTGCCCCTCCGTGTTTTTTAGTAGTAGTATCTGTTTTGATCTCAACCATTGATCAAAAGTAAATCAATGGTCCATATTTGTCCCTTGGTATGTGAGTAAAGTATGGTTTTTGAAATAACTCAACTCTATAATATGACAAAATCAAGTTTTAAATTTACAGCAATACAGTGTAGTTATTTTTACTTAATTCAAAATGCTAACCAATAATCTGTAGTAGGAGTATAATAGTGGTACACACTTTTGAGCACTTAAACCGATTCCCAAATCTCACCTCATCATCCCAATTCCCAAATGTATAAACCCTAACTTCTGGTCGTCACCACCTCCGGCACCACCTCAGGTCGTCGATTGATATCCCAAACTCCGGCACCGTCATCACCAGCTCCACCGTCGTCACCACCACTGGTAGTCGATCAATATCCCAAACTCCGGCACCGTCATCACCAGCTCCACCGTCGTCACCACCACTGGTCGTCGATCAATACCGTAACTCCGGCACCGTACTCATCGTCGTTAGGTATAATATGTTGATATGTTGCTGATTATTGGTTTGTAAATATGTGCTTATTAGGTTTTAGTACTTTATTTTGTGTATAATGGATGCATATGGAATTTTAATAGTTGAATTAGTAAGAGCTTAAAGTAAATGTAGTGAAACATATTAACGAGAATTTGAGCTAATGTAGCGAAATAGATTAAGCGAAATAGAATTTAGTTTTTATTTACCGAACTAAACTCGAGTGCTGGTTTGTCGAAAAATGAAAAATCGATGAGTTGAAGTCATAGTTGTCAAAAGCGAAAGCGATTGCAAAGCGCAAAGACCCAAAAATCGCTATAGCGAGAAGCGCAAAAAAAGCGTGGGCTATAAAAAAAAAAGCGCAGGGTTGCAATAAACTTTGATTTTGATTCATTTTGTGTTTCTGGTTAGATTCTAGGGTTGTAATAAGATTCACACTGCATTCTAACACTATCCCACTAACTTAATTGGATTAAAACACTCTAAATCAAAAAATCCCAAATCGTACCATGAACCCTAATTTCCAAAATCAAACCAAACGTGTTTCTGGGTATAATTCGACCCTTGTATCATGTTTATAACATGATTCCGACCAAAACCCACTAACTTAATTGGATTAAAACACTCTAAATCAAAAAATCCCAAATCTTACCATGAACCCTAATTTCCAAAATCAAACCAAACGTGTTTCTGGGTATAATTCGACCCTTGTATCATGTTTATAACATGATTCCGACCAAAACCCACCCATTTAATCACACCCTAATTTCCAAATCGTCGCTTTAAATGATTGTGGGCTATTGCCTCGTGGGCATAGCGATGTGGGCCCGCTCTCGCTACGCTTCTCGCTATAGCGCATGTAGCGCTCGCTTTTGACAACACTGGTTGAAGTGAATTTTGGTTATAATATTTGATTAGGTTGATTTTTAATTTTAGGATTTTGTGCGTTGTGGATAGGTAGTTTGGATGTTGCGTAGATATATTTGCCCTCAATTAGAATATCACTATTTATGTTTGTTCAGATGAGCCACTTGTATAGCTCTGTTCAAATACTTAGCAGTTAACAGGATCCTGTTACAAATAACAAAATGTTCCGTGGAAGTTAATATCTTGTTGGCAATTTTCCATGGAAGTTAATATCTTGACCACTCGTATTACTCTAAAAGGTTTAAATCGGCATGGAAACCCTGTGTACCCTTTTTGGGTAGCCGACTGACCAATCCCAATGACCTAGCCCCATGCCATGAGTGTTATTACTATTGTAAGCTACTTCTGCTAAATTTCTGATTCATATAATTAATGTGTGAACAAACCTGGTAGGCGTAAAGTCATGTGTCTACCTTTATTTTATATGTTAGTTCCTCATATAATTTGAACTTGCCTAGCCCTCATCAAAGTTGATTACTGAATTACGAAGATAATAAGCACAGCCAAATACGCATCAACAAGTTACTGTAGGGGTGAATTAAACTCACTTAAATGTTTGCAATTTGAGAGGGGAAGTTCTGTCACACTTTGAAATTCATAGTTAGGAACGTTTTTCTAAACAAGTGGTAGTTTGTCGTTGTTGGCATGTACTCCTTATGTTATATCAACGTTTGCCAAAGCAAGTGGAAATCGTTCGTTATGTTATCTGATACTTTCTTTTATGAAATTAGGGATTTGTCATTTAGAGTACCCTAGGCATTGCCTGATTAACTCAGCTTCAGGTAGCCATATCAAGGTACATTACCACAATTACAGCTAATTTTAGCTTCTGGTACTATGCTTTCTGTAAGGCAATCGATCACATGGTGTTATTTCTATATGTTAGAACTATTTATGATTACCTATTCTACCCATAGTATGTTTTATATGGTGAATGCCACACCTTTATGATCATCAATATATGTGCTAATTCTCAACGCTTTTTCAAAGTAAAACCTTTTAGATTCTAGCTGGGAAATAGTAATAATGTATAAGAGTTTGATAATAATGTACTTGCTACTGCACTCAAAATATTTTATTTGATTTGTTAATCTTAAACTTGCAGGCGGGTAGCAAAGTGATAAAATTTGTAGTTTGTGTATAACTAAGGTACACATCAGCATCAGACTATAATAAATGATCCACAACAAGGTATGTCCCACGTTGAATTTCGGGAAGGCTTTGGTGGGATATAGTGCTGTCAAGTGGCTGTCGGGAAGTGAGTTTGGTACGCGTGGGTTTGGCCATTTGGTTCAGTCCTGGGATTTGAGGAAGACTCATGATGCTGGCCTGGTGTTGCAAATGATATTGCAAATGAACATATACAGGTCAATAATTTAATGATTCAGGGTGCGTATTGCTGTATACATGTTTTATACACATGCTTTAGTTATTGTTATTTATGTTATTTAGTTTTCTTTAGATCTGATTTTTAAATATTCCTTTTTGTAAATAACTTTAGGCAACACATTTTTACGCAGATACATGTTTTTGCAAGAATCCGGGAAGACATAAAAGAATGGCTGAAAATGGGGTCGCTTTCTTTGACCCTAGTAGGTCGCTTTCTTTGACCCTTGATGCCCTATTATTTAACATGATTAGGGGCCAATTAAAGAGATTTGCCAAAGCAAGGAAGGATATAATTGTAGCAGCCAATGAGACGGTGAGACTTATAATCGAAAATTATGGCAACGGAATGTACCTCCTTTGTGTATGCTTCAAATGATTTAAATGCATTCATCTTCATTTTCATGACCTAATATTTTGATTAATGGGTCAGGCATATGTTTGAAGAAATCGATTACATCCTTGAGGGATAGAATTGTGAGTGGTTTGCTTCTATGTATGGTTTCTGTGACTGTAAGTGATCTCCAGTTACCACAACGCAACATCTTATGTGTCATTATCTGCCTTTATATCTGTCTTTTAGTGATTAATGAAATAAATCAGAAACAGTTTTTGCTTCTATTTCGCCTAATCCAAATCTCACCATATGTCCGATTAGGTGACTTTGTATTCCAGATGCAGCAGCTAACATAAACAAGATAGGAAAACAGGTGAACTGATATGACAGATAATATAGGTTTGTATCATAGTTTTTAAATGACATTTGCTACCATATGTGTTTGCAGCTAATTTTGAAGATGAAGAGAAGGAGCTAGAACATCGTTCGTTGCAAGAGAAACTTGATAACGAGCTTAAAGAACTGGACACAAGACTTGAGTAAGAAGGTAAATGTTTGGTTCTTACTTGCATTGCACACAAGCTTTGTTCTGTATTTATAGCTTGTTATAAGTGTGGATCGAAGTTTACAGACGTTGCTTATATCTTTTCCTCACATTTGTTAATTACATGAAAGCCTGAAATGAAGCGGGTTGCGGGTGGTGATACTTTCATTCTTAAGCAACACTATGAGAAGAAAGTTCAGGACTTGGAACAAGAAAAGAGAAATTTGCAGGTTTTTCCAGCTGTAGTACTCGAATCCTTCTGAGGTACAATTACAACAAAAGATAGGTTCTACTAAATCCATGTCTAATTTTTTTTTCTTTCTATTTTATGAATGTTTAGGTACAATTACAAAAAAAGTTAAAGCAAGAATCTGAACAGTTATGTTATGGGAGGTGTCATAGGAAAAAGAAGTACTTCAAGTACATAGACGTCTATTAGTTGAAGATGGGCAAAAATATGTTATGTTAACACATTCGTTTTTGTATGATCAGCTAAAGAAAGAGGGCAGAAGGAATGAATATGATATGCATAAGCAACTAGTTTTGAATCAATGTTAGTTTCATCGCGATAGCATCGACTATGTTCAGGTATGCACATTCTTATTTTACTGATATGTCAGCAACTAGCGATTATTCTAAAACATCAAGACATAATTCCAGAATTATATGGTTATATGATTACTGTATTGATTGGCAGATTATTCCAGCGTGGTTAAGCTGTTTGCCAATTAAAGGAGATCTTATCGAGGCTAAAGTTGTTCACGAGCTGCTTTGTTCAATGGTTGAAAGGTTACTGGATGTATACTGCCTTCTTTGAGTTCTCCCTCTTTGTTCATCAAGACACTGGTTTGAAAAGCGTCAAAACGCGTTCTTTGCGGCATAAGATGTTTCTCTACCAATCATTTTTTTAGATTGTTTCGTACATTTGAGATTGAGATTGAGATTGTTTTAGAGATTGATGTATTTGAACTTATTTTTATAAATGCAGTTTGTATTTGTGCAATAATATTTTAGCTGTTTTAATATTTTTGAGAAATGCAGTATGTATTTGTAGATTGCAGTTTGTACATCAGTATATTTGTAGATTGCAGTTGCAGAACTTTTGCTGACTGAAATTAGCTAAACATTTATGTCATGTTAGTGATTTTATAAAAAAACTAGTGTACCCTTTAGTGACTAATAAGTTTTAGTCACTGAATGTTTTGAACCTTTTGCTCACTAAAGTTTTGGTAACAAAAGACTTTTAGTGATGCCTTTACTACTTACTTTTTTTTATTTTAGTGGGAGTTGCTTAATTAGGCTTTAGTGACTGTTTTTTGATCTTTTGCTCACACTTGCTTTAGTGAGCAAATGTCATTTATTTTGTACTAGGGTATAAATACTCAGTTTTTTTATTTACTCTGTTTTTTTTTTTTTTTTTTTTTTTTTTGATTTAGTTATTTTTATACTCCATAAGTTTTAGTAGGCAAATGTTATTTTTGGCAAATTTGATTTGGAAAGCGGTTTTTTATTTTGGTATTTGTTATTTAGTGTGTAAAAGTTTTTATTTGGTTACTATTATAAGTTTTAGTGGGTAAAAGTTTTATTTGGTTACTTTTATAGATTTTAGTAGGCAAAAGTTTTAGTGAGTAAATGTCTCAAATTTTGTAGTGTAATTATATTTGTTGAACTAATTTAGTGTCTAGTGATCACAAAATAGATTTTAACGTAAAATAGTCTAAGTGTAAATTTGTCATTGAGTAAAGTACTTCATAAACTTCTATTGTACCATAATTAAGCAAGAATCAAATACCAATCTTTGGTTGTTAATATGTAACATAATGTAGAAATGAGAGAGAATTTATTATATTCAACTTTTGACTTTTTATCATTTATTGAAATGTTACAATGAACGAAGTGGTGTACAAAATTAAATAAAAAATGACTATTTGTATGCTCATATACATCATTTACAATCGTGGTCCCTCTAATTATTCCAAACAAGATCCTTTATATCTAACAATCCCCTATTAAGAATCAATGTTCGAGATGACTATAAGTCATTACACAATCTATATATTCCTGATCTCCAATATATGATTCAAATCGTTGTTGTTAGTCTGGAATCGTATTCGTTCATTGATAGCTCTTGGGGCTTCAAGTATCAATTACTTCTCTTGTGGAAACAACTTATCTTTTTCACTTGCTCATCGATAAGTTTAGCTTTTGTTCCGACCCAGATACTATACGTTTGAAAGTGCCATATCAGTCCTTAGCAATTTCTGAGAAGGTAAGGTATATCTTTTCCTGAAGCTCGTTCAACGTGGTCTTGTGAGATTGATCATTGAGTGATAGCTTTCAATGCCAATCTGGAAGTCTTTCACGTGGCAAAGGATAGGATCAAATACACCTCTTGACAACTTCTTTACTATTTAGAATGTGTCTATTATGAGATATGGTCCGAGTATGCTCTTGATAGAAGTTTTTGAGGTCATTGTTAACCCAAAGATATCAAAGGTAATGAGAAGTTTGTGTGATTATGTTTCAAAAGAGGAAAATAGTTACATCTTTTTGCCTTTCATTGATTTTGGACATGATTCAAATAAGAAGTTCACTACAAAGCGAAAGAAATGTTTAAATGTGTGCATAGTATAATATAACTTATAATAGAGATAACGAGTGGGGAAACCCGAGCGTTGCGGCGGGGATGTTTGGATACCTTTTGTGTTTGCATTATGTTATTTTGGTCATTTGTGTTGTAGATATTATTTTTAAACATATTTGATTTAACGGTATAAAATGTGTAAAAGAATTTTGTATTAGTAACTTTGATAAGTAGAACTAATAATCATAAAAAATTTTAGGTAACTTGAGTTAACAGGATTGTTGGTGCTATTTTTGCGAGAGAAGCAAGCCTACATGGATGATGAAAAGAATTATGATGAAATGATTGAAGAGATAGAAGTTAGGGTGGAGCACAGAAATTGAATTATTCTTGAATTGATGAAGCTAGACAATGATCCTGTTTTGGACGAGTGTTTGAGTACTTTGAGGGCTATGGAGCAGGAAGATTTTGCTCAAATCAGTTGTTTGATTCAGATGAGCCACGCTGCTCATCTACATGCTGGGGAGAACTCTCGAATGGCTAAGAAACTTAAGAAGCTCAAATAAGCCATTTGCCTAAATTAACAATAACAACCATAGCAGCTACACAACTAATGTACTACCTATCAGTAATTAATTTTTGTTAAGTAGACCCGTTTTTGAGGGGAAATAGTTCCCCCTTTTAGTATATATAATAATTTGCGAGACCATAGGGTCACACACTAACACAAGACACTTGATTATCTATACTACTTATAATACATTTAGACACTTCTCTCTTATTAATTTTTTAAGATTTTCTAATATAGATTTTAAGTAAATACTACTTATAAAACATAGTTTACAAGTACTTAAAGCACACATAAAAATGAAAAGACACTATTCATCTAATACAATTAATACACTATTAAAAACATCCATTCACTCAAAAATACAATTATTTAAGCACAATGTACAATATAATTAAGCTTCCACCCCCTCATAAAAAAGAAAAAAAATACTATTAATACAATTAATACATTATTAAAAAACACCCTTTCAAAAAAAATTCAACTTTTTAACCACAATATATAATATAATTAAGCTTCCAAAATATTAAGCTTCCAAAACACAAAATATGATATTCGGCAACCCGAAACAATAATTCGAGATATTCATCGCCGCAAATTTTACTATAGGGTACCCGCCGCCGCATCGCGCGGGTACCCTGCTATATTATATATGCATTTTAGATTATTATAAAAAGGAGTTAAATGGGCTATTTACTAAATGGGCCTAACTACCAATTAGGGAATCAGCCCGCCCAATGAATCTGCAATTAGAATCCTAATAAACAATTAAAACAAACTTATTAATTCTTTCAAGAACATGCATTTTTAAGATTTAATCTAAACATTTACATTATGATGACAACCATTAAAACGTCTACTTGTATTTTGATGTGTCCATGATTTAAGCATAATTGATCTTCTACCACAAAACAATTTTCCATTGATGTAACCTAGGGTTTGTAAGAAATTAAAGGCTGAAAGAAGAAGAAGAAAAGTGTTTGGTGTGTCGGCTGGTTAAATTAATGGGAAGGAAATTAATGTTAGAATTTTGCTATTAGTCATGTGGAAAAAGACCAATTTACCTGTTGGCGCAAATAATTGCTAGGGTCCCTTCATGTTTTTGTGATGACAAATACATTAGGAAACACTTTAAAATAATAAACCGATACTAAGCTAAATATTGAGCCTTTCACAAGGCAAGACCAACCTTATCACTCAATGTATTTTAAGGCCTAAAATAGTAACTGGTCACTCTAAGATGGTGTATGATGGTCACTAACAACTTTGGTGCATGATGGTGAGGTATTATGACACAACAATAATATACAAGGTTACACAACAATGTATATGATGACACACTAACTACTATAACACTTTGAAGCGTGGAATACTTCTTGTGTTCTTCACTTGGATCAAAGTGGAAATCAGTGGATTACTTTAAATGCGTTATGAGGCAAGTGAAATAATCAAAAAATTGTTTAATGATTGCTAGAAAGTGAGTATGATTGAAAGAATTTACATAAAATTAGCTAGAATGCTTAGTTAAATATAAAAGGTTAGCTCTTTATTTATACTTGGCTTTCTGCTTGGAATCGGCTTCCAACAGATCCGAGAATCCGTAAAATACGGATCCGTCCATATAAAATATGAATGGGTGGAGCATCTGTTGACACTTCTTTGTCTAGTGTATTTTTCATTTCCTTGTACCAAAAATTAATTTAAAAATCATTCTTCTAGAATTACTTGGGCATTAATAAAATAGTTTTTATTTAATTAATTACCTAAATTAAAATGTCTAGTTATTTTAATTGTTATGTAAAATATTTATATTAAATGTGTTTAAAAATGTTTTTAAGTGTGTTTGTAAAATATTTATTTACTTGGGTTTTTAGATCAGTGGACAGGTTTCATAATCACATTATTCATACCTTAAGTGATTTACGCCGGATTGTAAAATTGCAACTAATAATTTGGTTACGTAAAATTTTACGTCGTATAAATTTATATTTGTTATTATCAAAACTTTGAGAGACTATAAAACATAAATAACATTTTTACGCGATATTTGTATTAACAGAAATTATGATGATTGAAAATCATCAGGCTAATTGAAACGGGATTAGATATCACGGTCTAGTAACTTGGCATCGTATTAGTCTTAGGTTTGTAATTTGACATCACATAATTTTATTGTAATGACTAGATGACGTAATTCTAGCAGCAAGTAAATGTTAATGTTATAGTATTAGCTTAGATTTTATATGTTGATTAGATATCACATATAACTAGCAAGATGACTACATGTCGTGCCTTAAGTAGTAAGCGATTAATGGTTGTCATAGTAGCATAGTATTGTGTGATGATCAGATATCATCCTTACATTAGAATCCAATTAGAATTTGGATAAGAGTTTATTAGTAGCTTATCTTAGTATTAGTACGAAGATAGTACGTTTTGACCCATTTAGACAATGGGTGGGTTAGCATTTAGATAATGCTTATTCACGTTTATGTTAATTTAGATTAATTATGTTTACTCACTAAGGGTGCGTTTGGTATAGTACTTTGGAGTGGGTTTTGATATGATTTGACACTTTCATTGTTTGGTTGAAATCTAGGGATTAAAATTTGGGACTCAATACCATAATAGTGGGATTGAGTAAAAGTAATAGGGTATGGTAGGTTTTGTGAAAAGTGGTGGGACCCACTCCTTTTTCTCTTGTCTTATTCTATCTTTTTTCATTTTTAACATTATAAAAATATAGTTTTGAATTAAAATTTATTTATTTTCTTTATAAATTAATTATTAATAATTAAATATATCATTTTCTCTCTCATACATTAAATCCAAATCTAAATCATAAACCAAATTTAAATCCAGATCCAAATCCAAATCCTAAACCCATCTACAAACCAAACGGACCCTTAGTCTCAAGTACTTACCGTTCCCTGTTTATGTCTTATGTAGGTACATGCAACAAGGCTCGGGGCTAGAAGATGTAGAAAGTAGAATTTTGAGGGAACAAGTACACTCGTGGTATAGGTGACGAGTGTCTCTAACTACTACTTTGATAACTAGCTTGGAAACGCCCTCGGCATGTTTTAGTTTAATTATTTCATGTGTCAAAGTCTTTATGTCAAGTTTGTGTGCTAAGTCAAGTTATATTAGTTTATGCTTTTGAAAGGAGCAAGGTTGCAAAAATTGCTAGGCGATAGCTGGGCGGCGGGTACCGCCTAGCTATTAATTGGTTAGGCAGGGATTAATTAGATTGAACTTTTTATATATATAATTTTTGAAATAATATGTCCGTTTTGGCCGATCTACCCGATTTTTTTTCCGATTTGGCCGGTTTATGTCTTTTTTTGGCTGACTTCTATCCGTAACCGAGTTGGCAGATTTATCCGATTTTTTTCTGTTGGCCGATTAATGCCCTATTTGACCGATTTTTATCCGATTAATCGGTATGTTGACCTATTTTTTACCAAACCGACTAATAAGGCCGATTAGTGAAAATCGGGACGGTTAATCCTCGCCTAGCGATTAATCAGCCGCTTAGGCCGATTTTTGCACCGCTGGAAAGGAGTGCTTGGAACAACTCCTATTTTCATAAAAGAACATGTTTCCACTATTCAAATGTTTATGCTAATGTACATAAATGGTTATTATCAGGGACGGAACCAGGGGGTGTCCTGGGACACCCATGAATTTTTGTCTCGTGGTGTTAATTTTGTTATAAAACTTCTATTTTTTTTATAAATGCACCCGGTTCCAAAAATTTATGCATGTAGTCTTGTTTGATTTTTCATAAATGCATCCGGTGACTTTATCTTCTGGTTCCGTCCATGGTTATTAGTATTTTGGAAGTGACAAACTCCAAATCAATTTATGTTGGCATAATTAAGTTATAGCAGATTTTTATGTAGTAAAATAGTTATGTGTTGTTTTGACCCAAAAGTACGTTGCTTTTACAGTTAAGTGCGCTGGTTTTCTGGTAATTTATTTTTCTTCAGGTCGGGAATTACAATGTCATATATGGCTAGAAAGCTTATGATGTGTATTTTTAATGCAAAAAAAGGTGAATCTTTTAGAATTCTATACAAATATTTTTGCTTTTTTTATGACAGCATGTTGAGTGTTCGAACTTTTAGATTTGTGTTACACCACATGTGATATATCAAGCAACTTTGACTTTAAAAAAATTCTTTTTATTTTTTCCAACTTCTATAAATAAGCTGTATTTATTTTAATGTTCAAAAATTATATTTGATATTTGGTTGGAAAGCTAAGGATGTGTATTTTTAAATGCAAAAAACGATGAATTATTGATGAGTGCTCAAACACTCATCATTTTTTGTCAAATCTGAACTGCAAAACATACAAAAACACTCAGATATGCATCAAAATACTAAAAATATTCCAAAATTGTGTTTTATATGTTTTAGATGCAAAATGAGTAAAAACAAATGAAAAACGTACAAAGTTTGCATAATTGGCAGTTTCAATCCCTCAACTTTTAAAAATTGGCAAAAATAGTCCCTGAGCACATATTTTAAAAGAAAAGTCACCAAAGGTCCTTTTGAAATCATAAATTGTCATATGCAGTCCCTTGGTGAAAAAAATTCTAAAAGTTTTGAGAAATTGCAGTTTTGGTCCCTCTAGTTTCACATTTGACAGAAATGGTCCCTGGGATTTCAAATTTTGGAAATTATCACTTGTGATCCTTTGGTTATTTATTTTGGCAAGAATGGTACCTGGGTGAAAAGTTTTGGAAAATTGCAAGTTTGGTCCTCCAAGTTTCAGAATTTTACAGTTTTGGTCCCTGGGATTAAAAAATTGGAAAAACCAAAATTGGGTCTTGTACTATTCAACCTTGGAAAGTTTCAACCTCATGATTACTTTGGAGCAGTTGCCTTTTCAGTCCCTGGATTTTCAGATTATTACAACATTGATCCTTGTGATTTTTAAGTTATCAAACCAAATGAACCCTTTGTTATTTAACCAAAACCAACACCAAACACAAATCCAACCAATGCCTGATCCAATACCCAAACCTCCCAGGCCCATCTCACCCTAAACCTTGGCCCAAAACACACCACAGCCCAACTCCCTGAGATATTAAAAACGGGGTCAAACCCCATTGACTTATCCCTCCCTCCCACACACCTGCTTCACTAATACACCATTTCCACACTCAATCTCCCCCCTCCTCCACCTCAGCTCTCCCATTCTTTGCCCCCTCCACCAACACTACAAACCAAAGTCCAATTAATGATCCTGAATCCACTCCAAGTCACCCCCTAACTGCCAAAATGAATTTTGGCGCCAAATCCACATTTGACGGCCAAGATTGATTACAGAATATCCAAAGGCTCAAAAAGATGTGGGAAAGTCAGAAGAGAACTCCAAGATCTATTTAAGTGAAGAAATGAAGAAGGAGAGTAGTTAGTTAGTGTAGTGTAGTTAATTAGCTTAGTTTAGTAACGATGTAATGTAATTCTAACTCTCAGTTGCACTTTTTGGTTTAAGAACATTGTAATCACTCTTTTTAATGCAAGTAAAATCTTATTAAACCTTAATTTCAAGCTTTCCTGTTCCAAATTTAGATTTTGCAAATTCTAGTGAAATATTGATTTCACTGAATTCTGAGTGAAAGTTGTGATTTGTTGTTTCATACGCTAGCTTTAAGTCATTCTATTAAGCTTAGGTCAGTGTTTAAACTCGTACTACTTCAAAATTTCAAAGAAAAAAAAAAAAATAAGGAAGAAAAATCATTTGAAAAGTAAAAATATGGTTCATTAGTCTCATAAGCTTCAATAAGCTTTAATTTCTGTTTCTACAGGTTTGCATAAGCTCTATATAGCTTTTTGTAAACTTGCTTTTGCCTACTCAGTTCAAACCTTTCAATCTCAGAAAAGTCAACAAGTCAAACTACTTATTGAGGTAAGCTTTGGAGCTTATTCTTTGAAGCTGCAGATACCTAGAACATTAGATCTTTGCCCTAAGTTGATTGTGGAGCTAAGTTACCCTTGTTGAGCAGGAAGCAGTTGTGAGTACACTATTTTTCATCTTTGCTTGATTTGTATATTTCAGTCACATATTGCATAATTTCTTTGAGCCTTTTGTTGAGATTGTTTTCTGTTCAAGTTAGTTGTATTCAGTCCCCCATGGCTTATATCCTAGGGTAACATCAGTAGGATAGCTTTTAAAAACCATTTGCATCTTAAAACCAAAACAGTTTCAACATTAAGGGGTGTTTGGATGAGCAAAACTTAGCTGGGCTCTTGTAGTTTTTATTGGTTAAAAACAGTTTAGATAGCTTCAATTAGGTCTATATAGTATAGTTTAAACATAAAATTCAGTAGGTATAGTTTAAAAAAGTCAAAATTAGTTTGACCACTTTTAATTCACAAAACTGTTTGGATTCAGGTTTGATTAATCTACATTTTAGTTGTAGAAGTTGTTAAGTTAGCTTATTTCAATCATAACTTAGGTTAATACATCATAACTAGTCACCTAGGATCATTTAAACTTCATTAAAGTCAAAGTAGGTGCAAAATATAAAAAGTCAAAAACTCTCTTGTGCAGAAAATCTCAAAATGGCATGAATTGTTTGGAATTTTGTGAGAGGTTTTAGACCTTGAGCTTTTTAGGACTTGTAGCCTCCCATCTCATCTTTGAAATTCCATAGTCACATTAATTTTAGAATTTTTCCTAAGCTTATTATAGCTGTCCAAAATAGGGTGCAGGGCAAGCCTATACCCTGCTACACAGACCCTCAGTTTCACCACCAACTTTCATGCCTTCCCCAGGACTCATAAATGGGACCCACAGGTTGAACTTGAGCTTTTTGAAAAGCCCTCCACCCCATCTTGCTACTTCAGTCCAAACATTGAGCTTATCAGCTTATTTCATAAGCTGATTTTGCCCTTAAAGTTGACTGCAGGGAAGCTTGTGTTTTAGTGGTATTTGGATTGTTTATTCATGCTTATCAGCTTATCCAGGGACCACTTTTTGTTGTTTCATCCTCACACAAGTTCCTTTAACTAGTTTTCACTTTAATCCACCCTTGTGGACCCCACATAAGCAAATTTGAGCTTATTTCCTTACTTGGTCAACCAAAGTCAACTGTCTAGCAAATAAGCACTCATAGTGCTTATTTTTTATTTCCAAAAAAGTTGTTTTTGTAAAAGTTTAATGTTTTTAGGTATAAAATATTTTTGTAAAAGAAAAATCCACAAAAAACAATTTAATTTCAAGTGATCGTTTCTATTTAATGTAATTTAAATTTTAATTTTCCTTTTTAGATTTTTATTAAGCACCTGGCATTTTTATATTTTTCTTAAATTCCTTTTATGTTAAAGTAATTTCAGTAACTTTTCTAGATTTTAATTTTGTCATTTAGTATTAATTAGATTTAATATTAGGTTTATTAATAATTAATTAATATTAATGTATTAAATAGCATAACTAGTTTTTATAAAGTAAAACCTAGTTTTTATATTTTTCCTAGCTTTTATATACTATAATATAATTTTAGGAATTTTTCTAGAATTTCTAATGTTCATTTTGTAGTTTTTACAATTTATTTAGTTTAATTAGTAATTAATTAATATTTAATATAATAATTAGTAAAATAATGTAAAAACATATAAAACAAACTTTTTATAATTTTATAGGATTCCTGTGATGGTTAATTAGATATATAAAATTTTCTTTAATTATCTAAGTCTTTTTAGTATTTTTAATAATTTAAATTAGTTTAATTAGGTAATTAATATTTAATTAGTAATTAATTAATAGAAAAATCACAAAAAGACAAAAAGACATATTTTTAGTTTTAAAATTTGTTTTAGTTATTTTATAATTTTATAAATTTAATTTTCACTTTTCTAGTATTTAAATAATATTATATTGTACTTAAATTATTTAAATAGTAATAATTATTATTAAATAGTATTTAATTAATAATTAATAATTAATTAGTGCAAAAATTTATTTTCTTTTTCTAAAAATTTTCTTTCATCCTTTAGTTTGTAAAAAAGTCATTTTCACCCCCTGTGGGATTTTAGATTTCAGTTTTTACTTTTTATTTTGTACGTTCGCATAAATTTAAATAGAACGTACACGTTTTTAGGTTTAAATCGTTTCTGGTTTTTCTGATTTCACAGTCTTATTCATATAGCTTGTTTAAGCTATTTCCTTGTAGATTCCTTAGTTTAATCAATCTCAAACCATTTTCTGTCCAAATTCACCCGATCACAAACCAGTTTGATAACAATTCACACCTTGCCAGGACATAATGACCCGGGGAAACCCTATATTCCGCGGAGATTGAGCCTAAGGAGTTTGACTATGTTGACCACATCCGTGGTTGATTTTAGTTGACTGCTTTTGCCTCAATCAATTATTTGCAGTTTTACACAAATACGTATACCCATTTTAAGACCGCGTGTTAAGTGTTCGAACTTATAGATTAGTGTTACATTACATGTGATACATTAAGTGAGTTTTACTTTCCAAAATTTTTTTCTATTTTCTTTAACTTCTATGAAAAAACTGTACTAATGTGGAGTTCAAAACGATGTGTAATATATTATTGAAACGCTAAAGATGTATCTTTTAACGCGAAAATGATGAATCGTTTGGAGTTTTACACAAATACTTATACGCGTTTTACGACAACATGTTAAGTATTCAAACTTACAGATTAGTTTATATCACCTATGATATAGCAAGCAAAATAGTGTAAAAAAAGAAAAGAAAAGAAAAGAAAAGTTTGTCAAATTATATGAAAGTGCCCTTTTATTGAAAAATAATTAAATGTTTGTCACGATTATATAATTTATATAGGTTAACGATTTACGTTTTCTAATATATATATATATATATATATATATATATATATATATATATATATATATATATATATATATAGGATGAGGTTATTATAAAAAAGCCCTTATAATAAAAAGTGTAGGAAGAATTGTGGGATTAATATGTGTCACCCCATGCCAAATCATATAACACATCATATGACACGTGTCACCCCCCCTCGAAAAAAAAAAATTCCCCGCCAAAAAAAAATTTTTTTTGGGCAAAAAATTTTTTTCCCGCTAAAAAATTTTACTGCATCACTGTTATAAAGTTACTGCATGACGGTAGATTTTTTTTTTTTTTTTGAATTAATTCAAAAAAATCTGAAAAAAAATAGAAAGGACAAAAAATTATTAGGAATCGCTGAAAAAATATTCAAAAAAAAAAAACTCGTTTTTATGGTTAAAATGTATTATTATTATTATTTTTTTTTTTTTTTTTTTTTTTTTTAGTATCACTCTAATACTCATACATTCTTTTTCAGTTTTTTTTAATATCACCGTAAGTTTTTTTTAATATCGTAATAAAAAAAACAATGATATTAAGCTTTTCACTAATATCATGGTTCATTTTTACATGTAAAAAAGTTTAATATCACGTTGGTTTTACAATATCACCGTATCTATCATGGGTTTTTAATATCACGGCTCATAATATTGTTAATATCACGGTAGAACTCATAATATGGTTAATATCATGGTAGCACTCATAATCAAAAAAACAAAAAGTTCTCAGAAAAATCTGAAAAAAAAAAAAAAAATGAAAGAAGATAACAATATTAAGGATCGCTCAAAAGGAAGAAAAATTAAAAAAATCATTTTCATGGTTAATTGGTACTGTGATGATAGCGCTAGATCTTGACTTTTTAAAAAAAGTCAAGATCAGATCTTGATTGGATGGACCATATCAATCCGCACGTCCGCACTTAAAAATTTTATCTGCACGTGATCCTCACTCTCTCTCTCTCTCTCTCTCTATATATATATATATATATATATATATATATATATATATAGGGTAAGGATCAAATGAGAAGAAAACTTAAAATGAGAAGAATGAAAATAACTATAACCACACATTTGAGATGCATCGACTTAAATTTGATGCATTTCTAATATTTTAGATGCACCATAATATATTTACTAGCAAAAAATTAGATGCGTATACATATATTAGATGCATTTCATCAAGTTAGACAAATCCTATACATTTTTCGTTCTCTGCGGGTCAAATTTGTTGTTAGTACTACTTTGCATCGTTTTTACTTCAAGTCACTTTTCGAAACTAATTTGGATTCATCTAAATGAATAGAGATGCATCTAAATCAAGTCGATGCATCTCAAATGTGTAGTTATAGTTATATATATATATATATATATATATATATATATATATATATATATATATATATATATATATATATATATATATATATATATATATATATATATATATAACTATAACTACACATTTGAGATGCATCGACTTGATTTAGATGCATCTCTATTCACTGGATCCTTACATATATATATATATATATATATATATATATATATATATATATATATATATATATATATATATATATATATATATATATATATATATATATATATGAAGGATAAGAAGTAACCACAACCACACATTTTAGATGCATCTATAAAAATGGATATATCTTCATTCAACTTTTCCCTCCCATATAAAAATGTGTGGCTAGAATTAGTTCTTACTATTCTTATTTTAATTATAAGAATTGAGGTGGGTTTTAATTGAAAATATCAACTAATTAATCCCTTTTTTCTTCCCTAATAAATTAAACGACTGCATGAGATTTGTCAATCAGTATACACAAAATTATTATTCCACCACAAGTAAACAACTCTCTACGATCACATGACTATTTATAGTTTTGTAGTAAATGTTGCATTGTTGAGACTATCTTCTTTCACATTGATTGTTCACTGTATGATCAAACAACTACCAACCAAAGCCTTAACTTTATCTTCTTTTTGAACGTTACAAATACTACGTCTCTTGTCATTTATTCTATTTCTCCTACACGTACAACTCAAAAATGGTGTTGCCTTTCGGCTACTTTGAGCTAATTCTTGCAACTATATGCTATTTTTGTTTCTCTTATTATCGGCAACGGCATGCAATTCTCTACGAATGGCCGCTTTTAGGGATGCTTCCCGCATTAATGGGTTGCACTGGGGGTATCCACGAACGTTGCGCTGAGATTCTACAGGATACAGGTGGAACCTTCTTGTTCAAAGGCCCATGGTTCATTCATATGGACATGTTGGCCAGTGTGGATCCTGCTGATGTTCACCACATCATGAGTTCAAACTTCTTGAATTTTCCTAAAGGAAACGAGTTTAGGGAGATATTTGAAGTTCTAGGAGACGGTATTTTTAACTCTGATGACGAGCTGTGGAGAAGTCATCGTAAGATTACTAATGCTTTGATTAATAATCCAAAATTTCTAGGGTTTTTGGCAAGGATGAACACTGAAAAACTGGCTAAAGGCTTGACTCCGGTTCTTAACCATGTTGCCTCAAAAGGGGTTGTGGTAGATATGCAAGATGTATTTCAAAGGCTTACTTTTGACACCACTTGTATGTTTGTAACCGGATACGACCCTGGGTGTTTATCCGTAGATTTCAAAGATGTGCCGTTTTCTAGAGCCATGGACGATGCAGAAGATGCAATTTTTGCACGTCACATAATTCCAAAAGGCGTGTGGAAACTTCAAAGGTGGATAGGTTTTGGGATGGAGAAAAAGTTGCAAAAGGCTGGGGAAACGTTAGATGATGTGATTGGAGGTCTTATAGCAAGAAAAAGAAAAGATTTGTGTGAAGGGGTAGTGTCCAAAGAAGATGCAGGTGTCGATTTGTTGACTTCTTTGATAACCGAGCAACAATATTTCGTTGATGGCTCCAAACATGACGATAAGTTTCTACGAGACACTATCTTAAACTTGATGATCGCAGGAAGAGACACTACAAGCTCGTCGTTAACATGGTTCCTTTGGCTTGTTGTGACTCACCCTGAAGTCGAAAAAAAGATTAGAGACGAGATAAATGAAGTTATTCCAGAGTATCAAGTAGGAAAATGGCGAGTTTTCGAGGCTCAAGAGACAAACAAACTAGTTTATTTACATGCTGTCTTTTGTGAAGCATTAAGGCTCTACCCACCTGTTCCATTTCAACATAAGGCTCCTGTTAAAGCAGATGTTCTTCCTAGTGGCCATCATGTTGATCCAAATATGAAGGTAACATCTATTATTTATGTATACTTTTACTGGTTAATATTCAAAGCTAAACATTATTACTCCGTATTTGACATGTTGATCCAAATATGAAGGTAACATCTATTATTTATATCTGTTCCCAAGTTTTTGAAATGAAAAAAGAGAAGAGAAGAGTTAAAAATGGGCAGAAAAGAAGAGGAGATAAATGAAAATAAATTTTTTATATTATATTCCCGAGTTATGAGAGAAAAAAAGAGAAAACATATGATTTTACAATTATACCCTTGGTTACATATAAAAGTTATGTTTTATATTAGGTTATTGAAGTAATTTTATTGATTTAAAGCTTCCTAATATAACTTCTCTCAAAATCATCCCACTTTTGGGAAGAAAGTTTTGGAGATAAGTTTAGCCAAAATTACTCTCCTCTTCTATTCTCTTCTCTCCTTAAAAAAAAAAACTCAGGAACACGAATTTATTTTGTTTTCTTTCCAGTTCTTTTCTCTTATTTTAAAAATAAAACTCAGGAACGCAGTTGAAATAACGAGGCAAATTTGTCTCTTTCGAATCACCAAAACCGTTCGATACAAGTTAGTGTTTTCATACATCGGTTAGCTTTTGTTCTCTTTGCAAATATGGGGTTACATTGGTGTTTGTGGACTACTAACTTTCTTTGTAGTATTTAAACAGTTTTATTATAACCTTTAACTTATGCAAAGTTTACGTTTTAACTTCGTCTTTCAATTGTAATAATTTTAAAAACCAAAATATTTATAGATATTAACACATAATAAAATAATTATGTAAAAGTTATATAAAAGACTATGTGTTAAGTATTATAACTATAAAAATATTACTCCGTATAATTTTAACATAATTCTATAAAACAAATTTTATGGTCTTTTCATAGTTTCTTGTTTGCTTAAAATGATTGATTTGTTAACAATGCATGGAGTTATACTGTTTTCTTAGCATAATATACTTGAATAATGTTTTCAGAAAGGATAAATATAAACTTCAAAAAACGATAAAGCTATGTGCTTGACACTAAAGTCATTCTTACTAAATATAGAGTTTGTCTTCTTTTATAATTTTTTTGCCACCTGTGATGTGTTAATTGTATGAAAAACTCAAGTATGACATGTGAAAAAGTTGTTAACAAATATATCTTATACAGTAATAAAAATGTTTTGCATGTTGGTTTGCAGATTATGTTTTCGTTGTACGCCATGGGAAGAATGCAGACCATTTGGGGCGATGATAGCTGGGAATTCAAGCCGGAGAGATGGATAACGGAGAAACAAACGATAAGGCATGAGCCGTCGTACAAATTCTTGTCGTTCAATGCAGGTCCACGTGCATCGGGAAACAGGTAGCATTCACTCAAATGAAGGCCATAGGTGCAACCATATTGCACAACTACAACTTCGAAATTGTCAAAGGTCACACTGTGGCTACTAATGTTTCAGTCATTCTCTACATGAAAGATGGCTTGAAGGTCAGGGTTGCGCGAAGATGGCCTTGACTTGGCACGGCATGTGATCGTTTATGAAAACTAGGTCTTTGTTAGATATTAAATCGTACTAAAATAAGTTATAAGAATTGTATAATGAAATAGGGTTATAAGTGAAAGTAGAATATTATAAAGGTTGTATGATTTCATGGTTTGCTACTATGCGTAGTATGAATAAGTGTGTTTAAACGTGTGTAGCCATAATAAGAGTGTTTAAATGAATAATTAGTTTGTATTTATATGAATATCTTTATTTACGTATGTTATGTGTTGTATTCTGTTTAAACTTTTTTTTAGATCATATTGTGCTTTACGTGAAACGTTATATTGGAATGATTTAAGATTAAATTGTAGTTTTTGCGAAATAAAAGTTGAACTAATTTACTTGAAAAGCCCGGTAATGATAAGCTGAATTGATCTTCAGAACCCAATTAAACATCTTAAGTCCAGTCGAGTCCCCTACGTCATTTCACTCAGCCTCATCTACGATACTTAAAGGAAAGTGCCAAAGTGGCAATTTTCAATAGCTATTTCGTTAATTGTGGCTCATTAAAACTCCTTATTTGTGAAAAGTTACAATATTAGCCCAACGGACAGCTTAGTTGAACTTAAGTTAACATTCCTAAGGGTTTAACGAAAGGACATTTTCGCATTTTATAGCGAGTCAACTTGATTTCTATAAAATATAAAAATACAAAAAAAATCATCCCTCACCTCTATACCTAGTTTAATTGAGTTTTAACCCTAGCGAACACTATTCTTTGAGCTGAACGATCAATCCCACCGGTACTTGCCACTATACTATACTACAACGGTCATGTACACTACCTGGTGGAGATTGCAAGCTTCTCAAGATCCCTTGAGAGGTAAAACCTTTTGCGAGGGTGCAATCCCACGCATAAACACCCTTCTAGGTTGTTGGAAGATCAGTGGACAGAAATTTTACTAAGTTTTTATTTTGTAGGCCATGAATGAAACCGGAGAAACGCTGATCTTCATACAAGCCCAGGATTTGTAGGGTATCGTTAGTGTATCTAGTGACGAAGGATCTAGTGCTTTCAGTTTCCCTTTGCTTTATATTATGTACCGCCAATTGAGCCCTCGTGAATTTCTTTTGTTGACTTAAATGTGATCAGAACTTGGCTTTGAGGTCTTCTAGGTCCATGATGCTACCTGTTTTTGTCCATTCCACCAGATACGGGCCGCGTCCCTAAGGGTGTATGTGAACATGTAACAAACCACCATCATGACCCATTTCTGCATTCGGAATGCACCCTCGAACAGGTGTAAGAAGTTGTCGGGGTCACCCTTTCCATCATAGGTCCCTACATGCGAAGGCATCTTCAATCCGTCGGGTAAGGAGTAATCTTAGATTCCCCTTACGAAAGGTATGGTGGGTCCTATTGGTTTGGTGTAGTTTGGGGTGCTCGTAGGGACAGCATTGTAAGGGTTATGATTCGGGGGTATAACGGCAGGGATTTGGCTATAATAAGCTGGGTAAGTTGCATACATACCGAAAGGAGGGGTTCCTCCATTGGCCATTGGTTGGTATACTGGTGGTTGCCCTAAGGACACGTTTTCGTGGGGTTTCTGGTAGGCGGGGTTGTTTGACTGAACATTGGGAGAAAAGTACATATTATGAGGATGCCACTGGGTTTACAGTGAAGGATGTATGCTGCTAGGGGGGAGGGTTCCTCCTCCAAATATGGAAAATTGATTTCCATCTATGCCGGACACTAGAGATGGTTGTGATGAAACTCCTATCCTAGTTTGCTCTAAATGAGCAGCTAATAGAGGAGGTAAGTTTTCTTCTCTTCCCTCACTCTGGTTATTTCTTCCATTGGAAACTTCCCCTTTTACTCTTTCTCTCTTAGTCAGAAACCTGCCGCTCTTCCCCTTGGCCTTTGAGCCATTGGGGGCCTTATTCTTAATGCTGATCATGTTAATTCTTGGTCAGAGGTTCTTGGCTCCATTTCGATTTCTTCGTCATAGTCTTCACTAGAATAATCCAACTCCCTTTGTACTTCGGTGTTCCAAATTTGCCTTCTGCGAGCTCTTAGCAGAGACTCCAATGTTTTAAGGTTAACCTCAACGAAAGCTGGGCTAATCACTGGTTCTAGATTGGCTGATGTTGAGGCATGCTGATTTGTTCATGACTGAGATTTGGTTGTAAAGGTAGAGGCAGGTATTGGGGGAAGGTTGTTGGAGTCATTAATTGGTATTGGTGTTAAGGTCGAGAATCCTGGCGGGGGAGTATCTTCTCTTCCTTGATTCATTCCAAAAACATAGCGGGTTTAATTGACTGGTTGTAAACTTGGAAATTACAAGATCAATAGTAGCGGTCCCATGGATGGCGCCACTGATTGTACAATAAATTGTACCACCAGGCCTTGTGATGATGATCGAAGGAAACGGGGTTGTGAGGATGCGCCAAGCTTGTTGTCAACCTGAAATAAGAAATACAAAAACACTACGTTAAGTGGTTGCATAGGGGGTTGGCCCTGCGAATCACCTCCGGTGTGAGAATGAGTATATGTAATAGTCAATAAGTATGTTTGAGAGAATTTGTGTGTGTTTAGTGAATGTACCATACTCAATGACTCGTCCAAGCTATTTATAGGAGAGGAAAATAGGCCTTGGACAGTTCCATGCTCAATATGCGGGAATCAAGGAGGCGTTCCTTGATTTAAAGTGATTGCTAGGCCTTAGGCGAGTATCATGTGAATGATAGCTAAAGTTTAAGGCGTACATGGGGGAGACCCATGATCATGGTTGTGACTTGGGGCGTATATGGGGGAGCCCCATGATTTTAGCCTTGGTCATGAATCTCCTTCTTGGCGGGAAAGCTCAAATGAGATGTCGAAGGCCTTCTTCTTCTCATACCTTCATTGCTTTTACCCCGAACAGCTTATGCCTTTGGTTGGCGAATTCCCAAATGGTAACCATGTCTTGGAGGAATGGTTTGACGCCATTGAATGTCTTGGGCCTTCGAAATGTGTAGGCTCGAAGGGTGTCCTTCAACCTGTTCGGAGGGTACATCGTTAATAATAAATAAAATATTAATAAGATAAATAAAATTCTTTTTTCTAAAATTATTTTTAAGTATTTAGGACTTAGAAAAAATAGGTTTACATTTGTACGGCTTAAGTTGATAGTTTAGATATTTAGGGCTCGTTAATTCCTTTTACGTTCGCCTTTTTAGATTTATTTACGTGTTTACTTATTTGTGTTTGTTTAATTGTTTTATATGCTTATTAGTTTCGTTTTAGTTTATGTTTTATTATATTAGTCATAAAATTCAAAAAATCCATTTATTAAAATCACATAATCATAAACCGAACGCGAGTTCCCTTCACACTTTATTGGGAAAATGACTCGGGAATACCTTCTAGTATTCTTTGGAATATTTATAACTTGATTTTCAACGAATCAATAACCTTCCAATATGGTATCACATCCAATCTTGATCCTCTCCTAATTTTTCTCACAAAAATCGCCTCTCCCTCATTCTTCTCCATAGCAACCATATTCATCATAAAACGTAACACAAAAATCGACATCAATGGCTATTGATGACAACCCTCCTCCACCTCCTCCACATTCAACCATTGTAAACAAATCCCTTTTAGCATCACCAACAAAGCTCCCGTTAAACCCAGTCTTGAAAAACACAACTACCATTCTTGGAGTTCCTTTTTTAAAATACACCTTAGGAGCCTTAGATTGAAATCCCACATCGAAAACAAACCATCGAACGATGCCTCGTCTAGTGCTCCCGATCCAGAGTGGTGCGAACTTGATGATCTCATCAAGATGTAGTTCCTAGGATCTCTATGTGATTCATTACAAGGACAAGTCGTTTCTACATTGGGAAATGCAAAGGACTTATGGGACCATCTTCAACGGTTATTCCATGACAATAAAGACGCTAGGGTTATTAATCTTGATAATGAACTTCGTTTTATCAAGATTGGGAACATGTCTATTGATGACGTCAAATAATCTGATATTCTAAGTATCAATTTCCCCTCCTTATTTACCATTTTAGCTTAATATTGTCTATAGCTCTGTCTTATAACTTCACCTTTCGTTTCAGGACTGTTAATAGGGTATGGAGTGGAAAGCGGACAAAGATAGACTCAATACGGACAAAAGCACCTACTACATGAAGACTACGGCGTAACTAAGTGATGATGTTACGCCGTAGCATAATTATGACGTGGAATTACCCATATATTAAAGACTATGCCGTAACTAGTAACAATGTTACGGCGTAATGAAGACTCCCTGGCAAACTTATGGAACTTATGAAGATTAGAGCATAGCATCATCATTCATCTATGACGTAGCAAGGTTACGGCGTAACTCAACTCTCCAACTACACCGTATCAAGTCCCACGGATAAGATCGTATGAAGATAACGTTAGGAGTCAGAAGATGGAAGTTCTCGTATACATTAATCATTTGTATTCGAGTTTGGATTCTCTTATGCTTTTCATTAATCATTCGATGAATTCTTATTATTAATTCAAGATTGTTTCAGTCATTTGTTCCTTTTTATTATTTTGTAGAGATATCTTCTTTGTCCATTCATTTGCACTAGTTTCGGTAGTATTATAAGCTTGTTTGTATCTATTACGCTTTATGTGGTTGACTTGATACCTCAATCCATTTAGTAGGCTAGAAGAATTGTCCCTAGGACACTAGCCTGATAGATTGCGAGGAAATGGGAGGGATGACAACTGACCATATTGCCTTGTGTGAGAATTGACCATAAGACCACCTTACAAGTGGAGGTACATAAGAAGAAAGAGAAATCTAAGATCCAAGAGGGCGGATCTCTACCGAATGTGATCAATTAGATTTGGCGCTTAATGACTCAACCAAATATCCAACCTCCGCTTACTAGCATGGGGTAGCGCATGTGGTTCCGGAGGCAATAGGAAGGGAAGATAGACTAGGATGACTTTACCCTACGATTTCTAGTGATATTTATGCCACTGTACGTTGTGTATGAACTGGAATAATTACCTGAATACTTGGATTATTACTTTATCTTTATGCGTTCTTTCTCTTGATTCAATTATGTGAATTGCAAACCAATCCATACTACTCTATTCAACATTATTATCAACTTTTACCTCTGATTACCACATAACATACTTTGATCTCTTTCACAACAGCTCTTAGGGACGACACTCGGATTTACCTAGGCTCTACTACATCTGATTGGATTCTCTGCCCGTTAGTTGTGTTTATCCTTGTATCTCTAAGTTTTGTAAATGTAAAACAGGATGAAATAACGCATCATCTATCAACGAGTATTGCACCAAAATCAATTGTATGGTGAATAGGCTTCAAAACTTGGCTCTTTGGTAGGTGAAAAGCATTTTATGCGATTAATGGGCCTGATTCAAGATTTTCCACCATTGTCAAAATCATACGTCACGTGAACTTCTTCCAACGTTCGAAACGGCTAGGAATATGTTGTTACTTGAGGAGTCTACATTGAATGAAGAAGCTGGAACACCCACCACATTTGACTGGCTGTCACACTATAATCAAAATCCATTTTCATGGACATCCCCTGGATACTACCAACCTCACATGGCCCAACACTTTCCACAACGCACCCTCGCCTCTTGTCTGACCCAACAACATGCCAATCCCAAGCCTATGTCACACGACTGTATGAACAATAGCCCCACGGTACACCAGCGCAATACTACCTGGCCTAATACCCCCAACAGTCCTTATACGCCGCCTAATACCAACCGCGGGCTCAATCCAATGGCCTTCTCAGACCTACCCCCGCCTTGTACCCATCTCAAGCTACTTCAGTTTCTAGTGTTTTGAGCACTATGACTTTGCAGGACCCGACTTGGAACATGGATACAGGTGCCTCTTCTCATCTCAATTCTAATGAAAGTAACTTAAGTACTATTTTTAATAAATGTTTATTCTCATCTGTACATGTTGTGACTATAATTCTGTTCTCGTTACCAATACCAGCCATAACATTATTCCACCTTCCCATCGCCCGCTTCACGTTTATAATGTACTTGTCACTCCTAACATCATTAAAAACCTTATTTATGTTCATCAGTTTACTAGGGATAATAATTGAACTATTGAATTTGACGCTTTTGGTTTTTCTGTGAAGGATTTCTTGACTCGCCATATCCTCCTTCGATGTGACAGTTCAGGTGATCTCTATCCAGTTACCAAGTCGTCAACTATCCATGCTACTTTACTCTCCACAAGTTCCTCCACGTGGCACCAATACCTCGGTTACCCTGGTTACGAAGTGCTACGGTCTCTTGTTTCACGTTATTTTATTTCATGTAATAAAGAAAAGTCTACACATGTTTGTTATGCTTGCCAACTTGGCAAACATGCGAAGCTTCCTTTTTATAGTTCAGATTCTATTGTTGAACATTGTTTTGATATAATCCATTCTAATTTATGAACTTCACCAATTGTTAATTTTGGTGGTTTTAAGTATTATATTATATTTCTTGATTGTTTCTCGCACTATTTGTGGATTTATCCTCTCCCTTCCAAATCTGACATGTTCGATAATTTTTTTCATTTTTATAATTATGTTAAAAACCAATTGAAATGCGAAATAAAGAGTTTCCAGTGTGATCATGGTGGTGAGTTTGATAATAATCGACTTCATACACTTTTTGCAAATCATGGTATCCAACTTAGATTTTCTTGCCCAAAAACCTCCCAACAAAATGGCAAGTTGAAACGAATGCTATGAACAATAAATAACGTCAGTCATACACTCCTATTTCAAGCACCCTTTGGGCCGAGGCTCTTCATATGGCCACCTATTTCCTCAACCTTCTATCATCAACCGCTATTAATAATGAAATCCCTTTCACAAGACTTTTTTAGAAAGAACCCGACTACTCCCATTTACGCATCTTTGGGTGTCTATGTTACCCTCACCTTCACTCCCCTCACAAACATGCCCTATGAGCAACCCTGTGTATCTTCTCGGGTTTTTTTAGGATATACTTTAAGTCACAAATATGATTAAACACTATGGTATGGGTCGTTGGTATATATATATATATATATATATATATATATATATATATATATATATATATATATATACATATATATATATATGTATATATATATATACATATATATAATATATATATATATATATATATATATATATATAGTAGGGATCCAGTAAGAAGTAAATTAAAATAAGAAGTGGTGAGAAGTGACCAAAATCACGCATTTCAGACGCAACGACTTGCAATAGATGCATTTCTATTCATATAGATGCAACATCTTGAGTTTTGAAAGTTAATTTGATGTATAGATAGTGCAAATTGATTTTCATGATTTTGACACATGCAGAAGAAAAAAAACAAGAGAAATCATGAAATGCATCTAATATACGTATATGCATCTGATTAAAAGCTAGAAAACACACTATGGTGCGTTATAATGCATCTAAGATTATAGGGATGCATCTAATTTAGGTCGGTGCATCTCGGATTTGTGGTTATAGTTCTTCTTATTCCTTCTTATTTTAAGTAATCTTCTTATTTGATCCTAACTATATATATATATATATATATATATATATATATATATATATATATATATATATATATATATATATATATATATATATATATATATATATAGAGAGAGAGAGAGAGAGAGAGAGAGAGAGAGAGAGGAGAGTGGGAGCCTTTTTAGAGAGAGAAACACAAGATATTAGATTGATGAAATAATGAAGGTCCAACCCTCTCCCTTGGTGGGAGAGGGGTATTTATAGTTACAAAGAGAACACCCTCCTACGGGCTGTAGATCAGGTGTACAGTGGGTAAAGACCCGTCCTTCCTCCACGATGTTACTTAATCAAAACTAATACTAGCTAATTATAGTAATGACTATGAGCTAACTTAATGCTATTACATACTCAGGGTGACCGAGTCTTTCATATGAATATTTGTATTCCTAACAATCTCTCCCTAAGGGAGGTCACCCCAAAAACTACACATTGAATTCTAGCATTCTATTCTTCAAGTTGAATCTTTTTAGCTCGTAGTCCTTGATTCTTCAAAGTCCATGATCTTTGTGCTTTCAGCAGCAGACTCTAGATGACTTTAGAATTAGTTCATGATCTTCGTAGCTCGTAGTTCAATGTGTTGGATAATCTTTGGCATTAGTTCGAGTTCATCATCCAAATGAGTGTCTGCAAGTCATCTTTGTGTAGTAAAGTCTCCATGTGATTTGAACATCATTGTATTGGCATGCTCACACTTTTCAGGATCATGATCTTCTGCATCAGAGTTGTGGAAGCATAGCTGTAGTCCATTCAATGATCATGATCTCTTTAATAGTGATGTCGAAGTGTGAGCATGTGGTGACGGATCGGCATCATTTCAGCAATCAGTAGCAATCATCAGAAATTCCTGTAAGCAAACAGTTAGCAACAAATCAACCGGTACTTACTGGTTTGGAATTATAGATCGTCAACAGCATAGTGTGAAGACTCCTTCTAACCCTTACCAAGACCATTCCCAATCGGCAACCCCTGAGAGGAGTTACACGATCTACCTAAGTAGATCAACGACTGGGTGAGTCGCTGGAGTTCACTCCACGACCGTAGACCATTAGTAACCGCCGCAACCACTAAGCGTAATTCACAACGAATTACCGATGTGACCTGCTTTCAGGGCTGTTTGATGTTGACCCTGGTAGAAAATTTCCATTCAATCATTTGAGAATCACATAAGTAAATTCTCTCATGAATGTTCTAGTAGATTGCTAAGATCTACATAGGACTCATAGTATTACACCTGGTGTCCTTAATGTTGAACAACCAGTGTAGAAGTAGCACGTGTTCCTAAGAGATCTTTTGATGCATATCAAGGCTCTAAACTCGATAAGTGCATAATTTGGTTTTCCTATGCGGAGACTAGGGAGAGGTCTCCTGCTTCAATATCAACCATCCCTAAGAGATAAGTTGATAGATTACACCGGTTGCCCGTGAGAATGAAACAAGTCCTTTTAAGAGAATTTGAGTGGCTAGAAGGTTTAGTGCAGTGCGTCACTTGGTCCATGACGTCTTGTCTTCAACACCGGTGTTACCTTAGTAACAACCAGTAGCATATGAATTGAACCCGGTTTCTGCCCTAAGGTTGAATAATGGGAGGGCTATTTCTTTTCACCCTTTCTCATTTCATTTCTTTTTAATTCTTCAACCCCTTCTTTCCCCTTTCTCATTTATCTCCTTTTTTCATAATCATACCTAAGGACTTTCTAATACTATCTATTGGGTATTGTCCTTGGGTAGATCCCTCCGGCTCTGGCGGATCATAGGATGGTTTTCCTAACCTTAGCCACCTTATAACTTCATGACTATCCTATGTTGCCATACACCAAATCATTGAAAATTCTCTCAGCGTGTTTATGATTAAGAAACACATTTTGTTAACACGTTGAGAGTTTTACCATTTTCAAATGCTCCCACTTAACATGTGCTCTGATGTTTTAATTATAAATTTTCCCATGTCAGGAAGAGTTGCACTTTTGAATTGATCCACCTTCAGTGAACATGAGCAGGCATTCGAGACACGGTTACATCACTAGTTGGACTAGCTTGAAGTTATTATCCGGCCTGATCAAGTCCATAGAAGGTTTCTCAAAACGGTACACTCTACTTAGACAAGACCTCTTCGAGACACGCTTACATCACTGGTTAGACCAGCTTGAAATTATTACCCGGCCAGGACTAGTCCTTTCGATTGATGACAGTTTTTGTTTCGTCAATTCATTAGTTAAGTCTGAATCTCGCTCATGTGAGATGCTATGATCCTTTTTCACAAACCATTTTCTCCCCCTCAATATGTGCATTGATATACAAAATAGTTTAGCACATATGGGAGAGCATACAATTCTGTCCAAAACATCACATTTTAATCAGATTTCATATTTAAATCACATTTTCTCCCCCGATCAAAAATTTCAAACCATTTGAGATTTGTGATCCCAAGTGATTTAAATAAGTTCAAAGATTTTGGGAGAAAAATGTGTTCAGATTTAAGATTGATTGATTATGAGACGATACATTTGCTCCCCCTCAATCTTTGAGGGAGCGTGTTATGTGTTAGAAATGATGAGTTTATAAATGATTTAGAGTTTAACGAGAAACTCATGAAAAATTCATATACTAACACATAACAATCATTTTATTCGCTGCTTTTTTATGAACAAAGATCTTGTTATGATGATACAGAGTTTTTGAAATCATTCTCCCCCTCAATCAATGACCCATTTTCAATTTTATCATTTTACTCAAAAGATTAATCATTTAGCATCGATTAAGTGGCAAATTTTATACAAAATTTAAAGTTTGATTGATTTTTAAAAATCATGGTACCATCAAGTTTAGAACAAATACTTTCCCGAAGAATTATTGAAGGAAAAGTATTTGTGATGTAAAGAAGACTATTCTTCTTATACAAGAAATGATGCACTGAAACGTACATCAAGTCGATGAAACATGGATATAAAGTAATCCATGCCCGGGTGAACTTCACCCAGTAAGAGGAACAACCGTCTTTTTGGCAACGTGTTTTCCTCTTCTAGAGGTGCGGGTTGCTATCTGAAGTAATAGCAAACCATAATTTTAAGTCCAGGTTACAGTCTGAAATGACTGCAAGCCATTTTGAAAGAATGTTTTGAGAAACGACATGTTTTAGAAAATCATTATTTGAAATTAAAAGAAAAAACTCTTGCTCAAGCATATGTATGTTTCCATGTCATTATTGAATTACATTTCTAAAAACGTACATAATATTGATTACACAAGAGACATGTCGTGAGAAGAATATTTTTGGATTTTTGTAATTTTTAAGATTTTTTATGGTTTTTATGGGTTTTATATTTTTCTATTTTCTTTTTGTTTTAAGTTATGTGCAAAGGATATGTGAAAGCAATCCTTAACTCTTCATTTTCATCCTGAAGACACTTAAGAGATTCTGGCGTGAGGCTATTCATCACAAGTCGTGGAAGAATAATCTGGAACCTTTCTCGAGAGAGAGCCTTTGTGAAGATATCAGCCAATTGAAACTCCGTCCTCACGAAGTAGAGTTCCACCACCCCTTTCTCTACTTGTTCTCTAATTAAGTGATGACGGATGTCGATATGCTTGGATATGGAATGCTGGACATTGTTGCAGCACAAAGCAATGGCACTTTTGTTATCACAATACATCGGGACTTTGTTGAAGTCATACCCATAATCTGATAGTTGAGACCTGATCCAAAAAATTTGAGCACATCACGATGACATGGTAATGTATTCAGCCTCTGTGGATGATATCGATGTACACATTTGCTTTTTAGATGACCAGCTTACAAGTTTCTCACCCAGAAATTGAGCACCTCCGGACATACTTCTTCGAGTATCTTGACACCCTGAATGGTCTGCATCCGAGTGAGCTGTGAGCGCCATTGCATTGTCTTTAGGGTACCAGATGTTGGTTATGTAGGATTTGTAAGTGTTCCCACACTAGGATTAAGATAATCAATAGCACCGGATATTCACTTGAAATCAATGTTGCAAAAAACGGCCTACAAGGCCTTGTAATCGCCGATTCCAAGCTACAAGGCCCTGGAACTTGGAGACATTTATAAGGAAGTCGGTCGATTAATCGGCGATTACAAGGTTTTGGGCCGATTAATCGGCTAAAAAACGCAACTCGGCCCTCGACCGCCTCAGGACCTATTCACGATTTTTGAAACATTTCTTGAAATCGTGTTATCACTTTCCAATAGAAACTATTCAACCCTATGCCTGAGTTACACGAATATCTCTGGGATAATATCAAGTGGTGTTCTTGTTTTAGGCACAAATCAAGAACAGAAACGTATTCAAGTGTTTAGGGTTTGTGTTGTATCGTATCTTCATGCAGATGTATTATGACTTCTATTTACAATAGAGAATACTCAAACCCTAGCCCATGGAATTATGTATAATTAACGGCCCATTAATTATATCATAATACTTTCCATAATAGTAGGAATCAGTGGTTAAAAATGAGCAGCCGAATAAACTGATGCAAACAGCAGAATCACACTATCAGCAGAATCCACTAGCAGCAGAATCATACTAGAAGTAGAATCCACTGCCAGCAGAATCCACTAGCAGCAGATTCAGATCAGCAGAAACAGATTCACACTAGCATAACCACTATTGAGTCAGGGGATTCAGTGACCAAATGGGTGTACACTTCGTACCTCCAAACCCATTACCAGGTGTGACCTTAATCCCTCAAGTACACTAAATTTTCCAACAATCCTCCCCAAATTTAGTTCACTTTTGCATGAAAGATAAACAAAAAAAAAAAAAAAATATATGCATAAATGAAAATATATTGAAGATTGAATTCTCATCTTAGTACATTACACGTTCAAATATTCGAGAATCAGGGTGTTACAAAGAATTGAACCCTTCAACCCATTTGAATACCTGAAGATAAAATACACATACATTTTCAAACACTTAAATAAACTTGACACTATACAAGCCATGTGTCCATATCCAATTCATAAATGTTGTAAAAGCTAAAAATCCAAAGCTTCCTGAAGCGGCAAAACTTCAACATTTACATAGGTGGTTCCTCTTTATTCATGCTCTTGCTTAGCACATTTTCAAAGAAAATAACCATTGAGAAGTAAAGACTTCATCCTCCTTTTCCAGCAGGTTCTGAGCACAACCTTGGGATGACAATAAAACATGTGCTCCAGTCCACTAAATGTTCAGCTTTCCACATTGAACTCAGCTCCCAAGTTTCCTCAGAAGGGAGTTGGGTGTCTTTGCATTCAGTGACTAAGTTGGACTTCAAACCCATCCCTTTTGCAGATTTCAAAACCAAGTCTCTAGCCAAACCCTTCGTCAAGTGATCAGCTAAATTATATTGAGATCTAACAAACTCTATAGATACCACCCCATTCATGATAAGTTCATGAATCATGCTATGCCTGACACCTAAGTGTCTAGACTTCCCATTGTACATCTAGCTATAAGCCTTTACCAATGTAGCAGCACTATCACACCGGATAGAAATAGGTGCTATAGGTTTAGGCCACAATGGAATCTCAAGAAGCAAGTTTTTCAACCATTCAGCTTCTTTGCCAGCAGCTGCTAAAGCCACAAATTCAGATTCCATGGTTGAACTGGTGATGCAAGTTTGTTTCTTGGATACCCAAGAAATTGCACCTCCACCAAGTAAGAATACCCAGCCACTAGTAGACGAATTGTCTTCAGTGTTACTAATCCAACTTGCATCAGTGTATCCTTCCAATACTGAAGGATAACCAGTATATGAGATACTATAATCCATAGTTCTCTTCAAATACTTAAAAACCCTCTGAATTGCTTGCCAGTGATGAGCACTAGGATTACTAGTATATCTGCCCAGTTTACCCATAGCAAAAGCAATGTCAGGTCTTGTACAAGTCATGGCATACATAAAGCAGCCAATCACCCTAGAATACTCAAGTTGAGATACAGCTTTGCCAGTATTAGGCATTAGCTTCTCACTTGTATCCACAGGAGTACTCACTGGAGTACACTGAAAGTAATTAAATTTCTTCAACACCTTCTCAATGTAATGAGACTGAGATATAGAAATTTTGTTACTTTCATGTTTAATCCTAATGTCAAGGATAACATCAGCCTCCCCCATATCCTTCATGAAGAACTTTGATGACAACAATGCCTTTGTAAGGTTAACTTGATTTTGGTCAGTGCCAAAGATCAACATGTCATCAACTATAGACAAATAATGACTCCTTTACCAGATTCATCAAATTTGCTATATACACATTTGTCAGCCTGGTTAAGTAAATAACCACTTGACAAAACCACTTCATCAAACTTTTGATGCCATTGCTTAGGTGCCTGTTTTAGTCCATAAAGAGACTTAATTAGTTTACACACCTTGTTTTCATTGCCAGGCATGATGAAGCCCTGAGGTTGGTTCATATAAACTTCCTCATCTAAGTCACCATTCAAGAAAGCTGTCTTCACATCCATCTGATGAATAATCGGATTGTGAATTGATGCCAAAGCAATCAGCAATCTTATGGTATTAATACGAGCCACAGGAGCATAAGTATCAAAATAGTCTATTCCTGACTTTTGTCTAAAGCCTTGAATGACTAGCCTAGCCTTGAACTTTTCAACAGTTCCATCTACCTTCATTTTCTTTTTGAAAATCCATTTACAACCTAGAGGTTTGCAACCAGGTGGTAGATCAGTCAACACATAAGTGTTGTTGCCCATGATGGAGTCCATCTCATCATTAATTGCATCTTTCCAGAAAGCAACATCATGGGACTTCATTACTTCTTCAAATGTTTTGGGATCATCCTCAACAATGAATCAATAGGAGTATTGTCAGAGACCTCACTCTTTGTACCTTCAATTAAGTATAATTGAAACTCAGGTCCAAATGACTTTGGAGTCCTGATCCTATTGCTCCTTCTGAGCTCAGGTTCAGAATGTTGTTCCACAACCTCATCAGGGATCTCTGAACCACCAATATCATCAGTTCCATTTGGAATCCTCTGATTTGGTCTAAGTACTGATGAAAATCTATTCTCATAAAATAGTGCATCCTTTGATTCAATTATTGAGTTAATTGAAATAGATTCATTAGTTTCAATAACATAGAACCTATATGCCTTGGAATTCTCAGCATATCCAACAAAGATGCTTTCAATGCCTCTTTCACCCAAAGTTTTCTGCTTTGGATCAGGGAGTCTTACAATAACCCTACAACCCCAAACCCTGAGATAATTCAGGTTGGGTTTCTTTTTAGTCCAGAGTTTATAAGGGGTAACCTTGTTCCTTTTATTAAGAACCCTATTTAGTAAATAGCAAGCTGTTAACATAGATTCACCCCAGAACCCTTGACTTAACCCTGAATATGACAACATGGAATTAACCATCTCCTTCAGCACCCTATTTTTCCTTTCAGAAATACCATTTTGCTGAGGAGTATAAGGGGTAGTTGTTTCATTGATTATACCAACAGACTGAAAATACAGAGTATCCATGTACTCACCTCTCCTATCAGTCCTGAATCGTTTGATTAGAGACCCTTGTTGCAATTCAACTTCAGTTTTAAATACTTTAAATTTATCTAATGCTTCATCCTTAGTATGTAACAAACAAACATAACAAAACCTAGAAGCATCATCAATAAAAGTCACAAAGTATTTCTTGTTCCCCAAAGAGGGAGTAGCGTGTAGATCACATAGATCACTATGAATCAGCTCCAAAACTTTAGTTTCACGTTTTACACTTTGAAATGGTTTCTTAGTAATTTTTGTCATCATGCAAGTTTTACACCTTCTAGTGTCCATATCAAAGGCTGGAATTAACCCATCCTTAGACATATCTCGCATTCTTTTAAAGTGTACATGGCCAAGTCTAGCATACCATAGGGTTGAATCATTAAGTTTAGAGGTTGATATAAAAGCAGAATTAACATTATCATGAACAATATTAAGTCTGAACATTTGATTACACAAATAGCCAAAACCAATAAACATACCATGTTTAGATAAAACAAACTTACTAGATTCAATCAATTGTTTATAACCACAATTATTCAAAATACTACTAGAAACCAAGTTATTTCTAATATCAGGAACATGTAAAACATTAAACAAAGAAACAATCTTTCCAGAACTAAACTTTAAATCCACACATCATCTTCCATGCACCAGGGCTGTTGACTCATTTCCCATATGAAGAATAGAACCATCATTCATTGACTCATAGGTCTTGAACCAGCTTCTATCTTTACACACATGAATAGTTGCTCCAGAGTCAACCCACCGCGCAACATCATCATCCTGCACAAAGTATACATCAGATATATATGTAACATAATAAATCTCTAAAGACTTATTCAATATATTCTGACCTTTTAGAGAATTGGTATTACCATTCTGTGATCCACATGTGCCTGATCCATTGGTTTTATTGCCAATCTTAACACCTTTACAATCCTTACTGAAGTGTCCAGTTTTACCACACTTCCAACAAGTCACTTTTGGTTTCTTGTTAAGATCAGATTTAGTGTTATCTTGATGCTTACGTTTGCCCTTGTTGTCATTGTTCTTGAAGGAGTTGTTATGCTCCACCATATTAACAACTGATGGACCAGTAGCATTGCTACTCTTTGGCTTGTCAATGTCTTGTGCTTTGAGTGATTCCTCAATGCGCAAGTGACCGCCCAATTCAACAAGAGTTAATTCCTCCTTCATATGTTTCAGCATATGCTTAAAATCTTTCCAAGAAGGAGGTAATTTATCAATGATACAAGAGACTGAAATAGCCTCATCCGTGTTCATCTTGTGTTGTGTGAATCGACCAAGTATACTAAAAAGTTCATTGTATTGTTCCATGACAGTTCTAGAATCAACCATTTTGTAATTGTTAAAATTATTTACAAGGAACTTCTTACTTGATGCATCCTCAACCATATATTTGGCTTCCAAGGAATCCTATAGTTCTTGAGAAGATTCAACATTCTGATAAATATCAAAAAGAGAATTAGACATACCATTGAGAATTAAACCCCTGCAGACATAATCATCATTCTCCCATTTGCTTCTTACCCTCATCTGTTCCATAGTAGCATCTTCTCCAAAATCTTCAGGAATAGCTGTTGTAAGGACATACACCACATTCATACCTGACAACAAGAAGTGCATCTTCTTTTTCCATCTTCTGAAATCAAGACCTTCAAACTTTTCCAACTTGGAAAAGTTAGCAGCCATCTATCTCATAGCAGGAGCCATTGATTATCACTTATAGTTTCGATTGATTGTTGGTTATATAGGATTTGTAAGTGTTCCCAGATTAGGATTAAGATAATCAATAGCACCGAATATTCACTTGAAATCGTGTTCTCACTTTCCAATAGAAACTATTCGACCCTATGTCTGAGTTACACGAATATCTCTATGGGATAATACCAAGTGGTGTTCTTGTTTTAGGCACAAATCAAGAACAGAAACGTATTCAAGTGTTTAGGGTTTGTGTTGTATCGTATCTTCATGCAGATGTATTATGACCTCTATTTATAATAGAGAATACTCAAACCCTAGCCCATGGAATTATGTATAATTAACGGCCCATTAATTATATCATTATACTTTCCATAATAGTAGGAATCAATGGTTAAAAACGAGCAGTTGAATAAATTGATGCCAGCAGCAGAATCACACTATTAGCAGAATCCACTAGCAGCAGATTCAGATCAGCAAAACCAGATTCACACTAGCATAACCACTATTGAGTCAGGGGATTCAGTAACCAAATGGGTGTACACTCCGTACCTCCAAACCCATTACCAGGTGTGAATTAATCCCTCAAGTGCACTAAATTTTCCAACACCAGAGTCCCATGTAAATGGTCCCTTGAAGATACCTAAATATTCTCTTGACAGCTTCTAAGTGCTTTTTGGTAGGCTTGGATTGATACCGAGCATACATATAAATGGAAAATAGAAGGCCTGGCCTGCTCGCAGTGAGATACATGAGAGATCCAATCATGCTTCTGTATTTGGTTTGATCAACAGGTAAGCCTGCTGAGTCGTCATCAAGTTTGGATCTTTCAATCATTGGAGTGTCAACTGAGTCACTTGAATCAAAACCAGATTTCTTCAGAATGTTGTTAGCATATTTGGCTTGATTGATGAAGATGTCGCTTGGATTTTGTGAGATTTGTAACCCCAGGAAGAATGACATTTGTCCCATCATTGACATTTGAAACTTGGAACTCATTTCCTTTGCAAATCGATCACATTCATTAGAGTCAGACGATGCAAAGATGATATCATCTACATATATTTGAACATGGAGCAGTTTGTTTCCTGTCTTCCTAGTGAACAAGGTAGGATCAACAACACCCTTGGTGAATTGGTTTGCTATAAGAAACTTAGAAAAAGTGTTGTACCAAGCTCTGGGTGCTTGTTTTAGGCCATACAGAGCTTTCTTCAAATGATACACATGATTTGGCCTTTCAGAGTCCACGAAGCCATCAGGCTGAGTAACATAGACCACTTCTTTCAAATCTCCATACAGGAAAGCAGTCTTAACATTCATTTGGTAAACAATCATGTTACTACTAGCAACATTGGCGAGGAAAATTTTAATGGCCTCGATACGAGCAACAGGTGCAAACGATTCTTCAAAGTCAACTCCCTCTTGTTGACTGTATCCCTTTGCAACTAGCTGAGCCTTGTTTTTCAACACATCACCATGCTCATCAAGTTTTACTTTAAAGATCCACTTAAGAGCAATGATCATTGCGCATTCTGGAGGTGGAACCAATTCCCAGACATCAAGTCGATCAAACTCATGGATTTCTTCTTGCATTGCTGTGAACCAGGATTCTTTTGACAGAGCATCCTTGAAGTCTTTGGTTTGGATAGAATGGAATTAAAGAAACATCACGAGGCATCGGCAGCAAGTTGTTTGCTTGTGGACACAGGTCGAGAAGGATTCCCTATGATGTTATAAATAGGATGATCGTTGGTCCATTTTCTGAGTTGTTCATGAGGTTGAGGGTAGTGTACTGATATAGGTTCATCGTCTTGTAGAGCAAAAGGATTAACTTCACATGAATTATCTGCTTCCGTTCCTTGATGTTCCGAAGATGATTGTACATTTGATTCATGTTGAGAGTGACTGGGTACTGGAGCATCCTGACCAAGAGAGATGGAAGAGGATGGATCATTAGTGGCGTGAGGAGCATCTACATCCAACACATTAGGATTTGCAGCTTGTTGTTCAGGTTCGTAAGGTTGTTGTGATTCAAAGTATTCATCAAACATAGGATCAAACAACTTCTTCAATTCCTCACTAGTGGGAGGAACATAAGGAGTGACAGGGTTGGTATTCTGTACAAGTCCTGAACTAATAGGTCCAGGAGATAAAAGATTTGGTGAGGGTCTAGAACTGGTGTGTCCTAAAGCTGTATGCTCTGTCAGCTTATCAAATGTGACATGGATCGTTTCCATGATTTGTCGGGTTCTTTTGTTATAGATTCGGTACCCCTTGCGATCCGGCGCATATCCAACAAATACCCCAATATCGGCCTTGGCCTTGAGCTTCCCTAAGTATTCACTATCGTTGGTTGGATAACATAGAGCTCCAAACACTCGTAAAAAGGAGAGATCAGGCTTTCTGAGATGCACCAGCTCATACGGCGTTTAGTTGTGGATAGGATGTATTAAAGATCGATTTTGAGTGTAACAAGCAGTAGCAATGGCTTCAGCCCATAGAAACATTGGTGTTTTAGAGAATATTAGCATAATACGAGCAGCTTCGACTAGCATACGATTCCATCTTTCAACAACTCCATTTTGTAGAGGAGTTCGAGGAATACTCGTTTGATGACTGATGCCGACACTTTCATAAAATTGAGTGAGTTGTTTGTTGACAAACTTAGTTCCGTTATCAGTGCGAATGATTCTAACAGTCTTGTTGAGCCTTACTTGTAGTTGCTTGATGAGCTTAATGATGATTTCGGGAGTTTCATCCTTGGATCCTAAAAACTTCACCCATGTAAATCATGAGTAATCATCCACAATTACAAGAAGGTATTTTTTTCCCATTAAAGCTCTGCACTCTCATGGGTCCGCACAGATCCATGTGAAGGGTATGGAGAACTTCTGTATTGGAGTTGGCTGGTTTTAGTTTGTGAGTGTGCTTCTTGCTTTTACCCAATTGACATGCTGAACAAAGATGGTCTTTTTCATACTTCAATCTGGGCATACCTCTGACAAGATCCTTGTGGGTAAGTTCAATAATGGTGCCGAAGTTCAAGTGGTTCAACCGGCGATGCCATAACCATGATTTATTCTTCGAGGCCTTAGAAAGCAAGCAAATGGGAGAGGACCGCATCATATAATTGATAGAGATGGTGTAAAGGTTTGTGCCACGACTTCCTTTAAGAAGATCAACACCGTCCAATTCTCTAACAAAACAAGTGTGCTTTCTGAAGGCCACTTCCAGATCAGAGTCACAGAATTGTCCAACAAAGAATAGATTGTGCCCAAGTCCTTCCATATAATAAACTCGAGAAATCACACTAGCACCAAACACATAATCACCATAGCCCATTATGGCTCCAAAATGGTTGTTCCCGAATCTGACAGTCCCGATAAACTTTTTCACGAAATTTCTAAGCCGAGAGCGATCCCCAGTCATATATTTTGAGCAGCCTGAGTCCAAATACCACAGGACGATTTGTACGACCTGCATTTGAAACCAGACATATATGGATAACTGAAAAATATGGATCCCCAAGTGTAGTTGGGATCCAGTTGGTTAGCACACACATACTTAGAAGAAACAGGTTTAGCACATGCAATGGTTTCCTCAGAGGAAACGACACTAGTGGGTGCGACAGACTTAACATCGAAGCATTGTATCACTAAAGGGAATTTTCTAGCAGTTTCCTTCCATATCTTAGCCTCTAAAGGATTGGGATTGGTCATTTCTGTTAGTAGGCATTGGCTTCCTAAAGTGAACTTTCTTCCTGTAGGTCTCTACTGGTATCCTACATTGGTGAAAATTTTTCCTGTGGTTTTCCAAGTGTGCTTTTCCAGTTCATGTTTCTTAGCAGTCTTAACTGAGGATGTGTAATAATATTTCAAAAATGACACAACACAATCATCATGATTACCAGAAATCAAACAACTATTACATGTCTTACAAGTAGCATCAGAATTCGAATTAATTACAGTACGCTTATAGCTAATACTAGAATCAACATGATTCTTTTCATTCAAATCAATCTTATTGTTCCTAGGGTGGTCTTCTACTTTCTTCTGTTGAGCACTCTTAGCTGGCGAAGTCCTATCATTCCTTGTATTGCCATTAGGCTTTGACCTGCTAGCTTTAGTGTCATTGCTTACTCCTGTAGAATTAACGATGGTAACATTAGATTGTCGCATAGTTATTTGTTTTCTAAGAGGTGATGTGCTATGCTCAGTTCTTTCCAAAGGTATGTCAAATGTAACATGCTTGTTCAGATTCTTAGATGAGGATGTTGCCTGATGAGTGTGTAAATACTCATTATTTATTGTCAATCTAAACTGCAAAAGCATTTAAAAACACCCCGAAATGCATCAAAATACAAAAAATATCCCAAAGATTGTGTTTTATATGTTTCAGATGCAAAATGATTGAAAATAGATGAAAAATGAACAAAGTTTGCATAATTGGCAGTTTCAGTCCCACAACTTTCAAAACTTGTCAAAATTAGTCCCTGAGCATTTTTTTTGAAAAATAAGTCAACCCAAGTCCTTTAAAAGTCAAACATTATCAAAAATGATCTTTGGGTAAAAAGTTTGCAAGATTGGTCCTTGTACTTTCAAAATTGGCATAAATAGTCCCTGGAGGTGTAATTTTGGAAACTTTTGAATATGGTCCTTGTACTATTCACAATTGGTAAACTACACCCTTGGAGTGGCTTTGGAAACTTACAAGATCAACCCCTTAAGTTTCGGCATGTTACAATATTGGTCCTTGTGATTTGATATTACAAACCAAACGAATCCATTTTTAATTATCCAAACCAAAACAAATACAACCCAATCCAAACCCTTAGCCCAACAAAATCCCAATCCCTAAACTAATATACCCAGGGTCAACAAAAGTCAAAAGGGTCAACGCGGGTCAAACTCCCACCCTTTCCACTGTACACCCTCTACCTTCCCACGTAAAACCTGCAACCATGTCCCCCCCTCCAACTCCTCCTTTTTCACCAACTCCACCAACACTCTCACTTGTTCCTAAACTACCTCCCTCCTCATTTAATACCCTCACCAGTTCCACTAAAACTTGTCCAATTGCAATTTCCTGTTTTTCCCGCCAAAATGCAACCAACGGCTAGGATTGATCAATGCACAAATTGATGGCTGGGATTTGGTCTATGGTCAACAAAGAAGCTTGTGGGACTACTGGTATGTGTTAATTCACATACCATTGTTGGGTTTTGATTTCTGCTGCTGAGTGAAACTACTGCTGTGATGAAACTGCTGCTAGTGTAAATGATTCTGCTGCTGATGACAAAGTGCTGCTAAGGAAAATGCTGCGGAAGGAAACTGCTGCTAATGTGATAAGCATGTATTCGTAGTAGATAATTATAAAATAGATTATGTGTATATCTTATACGTCTAGAATATTCTTATCTTGCATAGAAAGTTATTGTAAACCTAGTAGGACTCCTTGGCCTATAAAAGGAGGATCCTAGGGTTAGATTAAGTACGCATTGTTTTAGTTTTCGTTTACACTTCAAGGTTGTAAAACCCTAGCATTGTCGAGTGCTCGTATTAATAATATTGAAGTGAAACTACTGCTGTGATGAAACTGCTGCTAGTGTAAATGATTCTGCTGCTGATGACAAAGTGCTGCTAAGGAAAATGATGCTGAAGGAAACTGCTGCTAATGTGATAAGCATGTATTCATAGTAGATAATTATAGAATAGATTATGTGTATATCTTATACGTCTAGAATATTCTTATCTTGCATAGAAAGTTATTGTAAACCTAGTAGGACTCCTTGGCCTATAAAAGGAGGATCCTAGGGTTAGATTAAGTATGCATTGTTTTAGTTTTCGTTTACACTTCAAGGTTGTAAAACCCTAGCATTGTTGAGTGCTCGTATTAATAATATTGAAGTGTTGATAGTGAATTGTTCTTCTTAAGTTAAGCTTTTACATTCCGCATTTAAGCTTAAGTGTTTACTTTAAGACAACTTCTATATAAGATTGTTTGCTCAACTGGGATCAACAAGTGGTATCAGAGCTAGTGATCTAGAAGTTGTAATCAAGAAGAATCTGTTCCTTGCAAGTTTGCTGTTCCTAATCAACTGCTGAAGATGGGTGATGACACACATATGGTGACTGCTTCAAAGGTTCCCATGCTCAACCCTGGTGAATATGAGCTGTGGAAGATGAGAATCCGACAGTACATTCGCATGATTGACTTTAACATGTGGAATGTGATCATGAATGGTGACTCTTTACCAAAGAAGGGTACTGATGGTAAAGAGATACCAATCAAGACTGCTGAAGATAACTCAGTGAGGAAGATGGAGATCAAGGCACACAGTATTCTCTTAATGGGAATACCTAATGAATTTCAGTTGGACTTTGATAGCTGTGAGACTGCTAAAGACTTAATGGATGCTGTTGAATTCAGGTTTGGAGGGAATGATGCTACAAAGAAGTCAAGGAAGAATATGTTGAAGCATCAATTTGAGAACTTTACTGCTGAAAGTGGAGAGAAGATTATTGGCACCTACAACAGGCTCAATCAACTTATCAGTCATCTAAAGCTTGTTGGCTATGTGGTTCCACAAGAAGATGTAAATCTCAAGTTCCTCAGAAGTCTTGCACCTGAATGGAGTATGCACACTGTTGTTTAGAGGAATAAGCCTGACTTTGAGACAATGAAGTTGGAAAGTCTCTATAACAACTTAAGGGTGTATGAACCAAAGTTAAATACTTCGTCTACTTCAAAGTCAAAGGGGTCTAAGGGGTCTAAAGGGGTCTAAAGAATCTCACTCTGCTGCTTATGGAGTATCTACTGCTGATGGATCTGCTGCTAGTTCTCATGATAATAATTCCACCAGTGATATTGCTTTATGTGCATTCTTGGCTGATCTAACTACAAGTATAAGGTCACAGGCACTTAATCAAGATCTGGATCACCTTGATCCTGATGATCTTGAAGAGATGGATCTTAAATGGCAAATGGCCATGTTGACCTTGAGGGCAAGAAAATTCTGGAAGAGAACTGGAAGAGAAGTAAGTACAGACCCAAAGAAAATGTTGGCTTTGACAAGTCAAAGATAGAGTGTTACAACTATAACAGGAAGGGTCACTTTGCCAGAGAATGTAGAACTCCAAAGAAAAATGGTGAAGCATCAAAGAAGACTGAAGAGACAAAGAATACTACTACTGCGTTGGTGTCTTGTGATGGATTGGGAGAGTATGATTGGAGTGATTTGGCTGATGAAGAACCAAATTATTCCTTGGTGGCTCAAGTCAAGCCTGAAGTGCATAACTTTGCACTTATGGCTTATTCATCATCATCTTCTGGATCTGACTCTGAGGTATCTAATGATTCTGATTTATCTGTGTGTTCTTTTAAGTCTTGTGCTGACACTGTAGAAGAACTTAAGTCTAGGAATGAGAGTCTAAATAGAGAAGTTGAAAGCCTAAAACTTGATAACCTAGGTTACAAAGTAGGTATTCAAAATGCTGAAAGAAGACTTGAGTACTTAAAAGAGTGTGAGATGGAATATGTAGATAGAATTAACCAACAAGATGTTGAAAATTTTAAGAAAAACAATGAAATTGAGTTTCTTAAAAATAAACTTGAAGAAGCAGAAAAAGATAGAGATGCAGCTCTTGCTGAAAAAGAAAAACATATAGTAAGAGTAAACAAACAACAATATGCTTCTGATTTGGTTCATAAATCTATTGAGAGTACAATAATGAGGAAAGGAAGTGGAATAGGTTACAATGAGGTTGCTCCTCCTGTTAAGAGTGCCTATGCTCCACCAAGAAAATAATTGTCGTTCATTAGTGAGCTGAATATAGAAAAATCAATAGGTGAGTCTAGTACAAGTGTCTTAGAAACACCTAAGGTAGAGGGTAGAAAATTTCCTAATGCTCCCATTATTGAAGATTGGTACTCAGATAGTGATGAGGAACAAGAATAGGTTGAACTAGAACATAATGAGTAAAGGAAGAAATTCCTGTTAAAGTTGAAAAAGTTGAACCTAAAATTGAACAAGTGAAGTTTGTGAAACCTGTGTTAGGTCAAGGTATCTCTAGGAAAATGGTTGAGTATAAAGAGATTTCTATAGAAAGAATGAATGGTTTCAATAATAAGCCTAGGGGAAACCAGAGAAACTTTAATAACCTAGTTTCAAACAAATTAGGTAGTGAGTTTCAATTAAAGAAAAAGGCTTGTTATAAGTGTGGTAGCTTTGAACATTTGATTAATAGCTGTCCTGACCACAAGAAACCTGTTTAGAATCAATATACTAGGGTGAATCACAAATATGTTGGTACAAAACTTTCTACTACTGCTGCTAGTACAAAACTTTCTACTACTGGGCCAAAAGTTTTATCAAATACAGTTGTTGGAAATCATTTTTATGCTGTTAAGGCCTCAGCTTGTTGGGTTTGGAAACCAAAATCAAATGCTACAAACAATGTTTCCAAAACCAGCAGTGCATCAAGTGATTTAAAGAAATTTAACTATGTTGATGCACAAGGCAGATCCAAGTCAGTAATGGCTTGGGTCCCCAAGAGAAACTAATTTCTCTATTTTCATGTGCAGGGTAATCTACTGGATGAGCTTAAAGACATGGTTATTGTTGATAGTTGATGCTCTGGACATATGACAGGGGATGAGTCTCAGCTTGAAGAGAGGCTTTTGAAGGTGGTTATGTTGCTTTTGGGAATGATCCAAAAGGTGGAAAGATTGTTGGTAGAGGCACTTTAAGAACTGGGAATTTGGACTTTGAGAAGGTGTTTCTTGTGAAAGGGCTTAAGTTTAATCTCTTTAGTGTTTCACAAATGTGTGACAAAAGGAACTTTGTTCTTTTCACAGACACTGAATGTATGATCCTTTCTCCCGATTTTCAGTTGCCAAATGATAAATTTGTGCTATTGAAGGTCCCTAGAAACGAAAATATATACAGTGACCATATTAAGAACATAGTTCCTAAAAGAGCTTTAACTTGTCTGATTGCAAAAACCACTGTTGATGAGTCCAAATTATGGCATAGAAGACTTGGGCACATAAACTACAAGACAATGAATAAGTTGGTGAAAGGAAATCTTGTGAGAGGCATGCCCACAAAGTTGTTTGAAAATTGTGAGACTTGTGTTGCTTGTCAAAAGGGTAAACAACACAGAGTCTCATTCAAGTCAAAGACTGTGAATACAAATACAGAGCCCTTGCATTTGCTACACATGGATATATTTGGGCCTATTTTTGTGAAAAGTTTGAATAAGAGGTCATATTGCCTAGTTGTCACAGATGACTTCAGCAGGTTTACTTGGGTGTTCTTCTTAGCCACTAAAGATGAAACCCCAGAGATACTTAAAGAATTCATTACAAGAGTTGAAAACCTGCACAACCACAGAGTGAAAATTATCAAATGTGACAATGGTACTGAGTTCAAGAATAGTGTGATGAATCAATTCTGTGTGGAAAAAGGAATTCTAAGACAATATAGTGTTGCAAGAACTCCACAACAGAATGGTGTTGCAGAGAGGAGAAATAGGACACTTATTGAGGCTGCAAGAACAATGTTAGCTGATTCTAAACTACCTATACCTTTTTGGGCTGAAGCTGTAAACACTGCATGTTTTGTGCAGAACAGGAGTAAGGTAGTGAAGCCTCACAACATAACTCCATATGAGCTCTTTCATGGGAAGAAACCAATGATTGAATTTCTTAAGCCATTTGGATGTCCTGTCACTATTTTGAACACTAAAGATCAGTTAGGCAAGTTTGAAGAGAAAGCTGATGAAGGAAATTTGGTTGGTTACTCTGTACATAGTAAAGCTTCCAGAGTATATAACAAGAGAACCAAACATGTGGAGGAGAATTTGCATATCAAGTTTAGTGAGAACACATCTAATGCTGTAGGAAAAGGACCTGAATGGATGTTTGAGGTTGACATCCTGACCAAGACAATGAATTATGTACCTGTTATTGCTAGTGTTGACACTAACAAATCACAAGATGACATTGTTTTGATTGAGAAACTGAAGGTTGGTCCTACTTTCACACCTTTACAGAAAGATAAAGATACACAAGAAGATGATGTTACTCCAGAGAAACCTAAGGAAGCTCAAGCAGATGTTGTAACTCCTATTGATGCAGAAAAGATACCCAATGAAGTTCCAAAAGAAGTTGTTGCTGACTCTCCAATTAGTCCAGAAGATTCTACTGCTGACTCAGAAGACTCTACTGCTAGACCAAAACAAGCAACTACTACTTCTATCTATTCTGCTGCTAAGCCTGTTAACTCTGCTTCTACATCACATTTTCCTTCCTTGGACAATCAGGGTAGATCTCTTGATGATCCAAGCTATCCTGATGATCCAAATATGCCTCCTCTAGAGAATATCTATGATGACACAGATGATGACGCTCTTGATGGTAAATTATTTGGAGCTGAAGTAGACTATACTAATTTGGAACTCAATATTCCTGTTAGTCCCACTACTACTACAAGAGTTCACAAGGATCATCCAAAAGAACAAATTCTAAGTGATCCTCAATCATCTGTACAAACAAGAAAAATGACTAAAGAGCTCAAAGATCTTCAACATCAAAGTTTCTTTGCAAGATCCCTGCATAAAAGAAACAGTCATAAAGATCTACAAAATTGCTTGTTTACCTGTTTTCTGTCTCAAATTGAACCCAAGAACACCTACAAAGCCCTACAAGAAGCAAGTTGGTTGGAAGCAACGCAAGATGAGCTTCTGCAATTCAAACTACAAGAGGTATGGACTTTGGTTGATTTGCCAAATGGAAAAAGAGTAATTGGCACTAAATGGGTTTTCAGATGTAAAAGAGATGAAAGGGGGATAGTCATCAGAAATAAAGCTAGGTTAGTAGCTCAAGGATACACACAACAAGAAGGACTTGACTATGATGAGGTATTTGCACCAGTGGCAAGAATAGAAGCCATTAGATTATTCTTGGCTTATGCTTCATTCAAGGATTTTATTGTGTATCAGATGGATGTAAAGAGTGCTTTCCTTTATGGGACCATTACAGAAGAGGTTTATGTGTCTCAACCACCAGGTTTTGAGGACCCTGATTATCCTGACAAAGTTTACAAGGTGAATAGAGCAATGTATGGATTACATCAAGCTCCTAGAGCTTGGTATGATACCTTGTCAACATATTTGTTAGACTCTGGGTTCAGTAGAGGAAAGATTGACAAGACTTTGTTTCTCAAAAGACAAAAAGATGATATTTTGCTGGTTCAAATCTATGATGATGACATCATCTTTGGTTCAATAAACAGGGAAATGTGTGTTGATTTTGAGAAGCTTATGAAGGATAAGTTTGCAATGAGTTCAATGGGAGAACTCAACTTCTTCTTGGTACTACAAGTAGTACAAAAGAAAGATGGCATATTTATTAGTCAGGATAAGTATGTTAATGATATTTTGAAGAAGTTTGGTTTTGATGATGCTAAGCCTGCTAAGACAACCATGGATACCAACAAACCTTTGTTGAAGGATGAAAATGGAAAAGAAGTAGATGTTCACTTGTACAGGTCCATGATTAGCTCATTGATGTATCTTACAGCATCAAGGCCCGATATTATGTTTGCTGTATGTGCCTGTGCAAGATTCCAAGTTTGTCCCAAAGAATCACATCTCAATGCAGTGAAGAGAATTTTTAGGTATCTAAGGCATCAACCTAAATTGAGCCTATGGTATCCTAAGGATTCACCTTTTGATTTGGTGGCATATTCAGATAGTGACTATGCTGGTGCTTGCTTGGATAGAAAGTCTACAACTGGAGGTTGTCAATTTCTTGGAAACAGGTTGGTGTCATGGAAATGCAAGAAACAAACAGTGGTTGCAAATTCTACAACTGAAGCTGAGTATGTGGCTGCTTCAAGTTGCTGTGGTCAAGTGCTATGGATGCAAAATCAACTACTGGATTATGGGTACAATTTCATGAACACCAAAATTCATATTGATAACAACAGCACACTTTGCATAATTAAAAATGCTGTTTTTCATTCTAAACCAAAACATATTGAGATAAGACATCATTTCATAAGGGATTGATATGAAAAGAAGTTAATTCAAATTGTCAAAATTCATACTGATAACAATGTTGTTGATCTTCTCACTAAACACTTTGATGTGAGGAGATTTCAATTCTTAATTGCAACCATTGGTATGATAAATCTTTGAAAAACTTATCTCTTATTGTTTTTGTACAATGTGTAAAGTTCATGTGCTGATTGTTAATCTGTTTCTGCTGCTTCTTAAGAAGCAAATGATTAAGTTGTAATGTACTCTGCTGCTATTTTACTCTACTGCTAGTATATATTCTTGTATACTTTGTGGTGTTTGGACTAACATTTTGCAGGATAAGTTGATAATTGATGATTTGCAAGACTGATTAAACAGAAATTCAAAAGCTTTCATTCATCAATCAAAAGAGTACATTCAACAAAAGCACATCCACATCAAGTTCTGAAATAACAAAAGACTGCTACACCACAAACTAAAATAAAAAGACTTAAAACATCAATTTCTAGGGCACGGAAGCCCAAGTACAATCTTCCTCTCCTTAGGAAGTGGAGGGTTTGCCTTTCTTGCCTTAGTAGATGTCTTGGGTCTTGGCCTTGATGATGATGGTCTTTCTGGAGTGGATGTTGGATTGTGGTGTGGCGCATCCTCATTTGATGATGTATAGATGAAGGGGAAACAAGCTCCTTAGGAGATGGTGGTCTGATAGGGATCCAAGCAGGGTCTTCTGATGATTCTGAAGACGATGGAGACTTGGGGGACATCACCTCTTTACCCCTCGAAGTACTTGAAGTTTGATTCAAATGCAGGAGATCTTTGAAGACAGGAAGATCATGCTTCCTCTTTCTGGCTTGCTCCTTGGTTCTATTTGTGAGGAGGACGGAAGGGAGGTACATATGTTTCGAAAGGAGTCTCATCCTCAGAAGAAGAATCGGATGAGATGTTGATGATTTCGGGAGAAGATTTCATGGTTATTGATGATTTGATTTGGGTGATTGGAAGATTTGATTGCGTGATTGGCGTTTTTGATTGCAATTAGGGTTTGATTGTGGTGAATTAGGGAAAAGATTTAGTCCGATTATATAGGGATTACGGAGTATCAAGTGCATTTATTGTTATGGGTTATTAACTTTTTGACCAAGGTTGATTAGTCAACTCTGCTGCTAGCTAAAAGTTCACTCTGCTGCTAGTTGTTTCATTCTGCTGCTAGTTGTGGAATTTGGATTTGGTCAAAGTAGAAAAATTCATTATATAGTCAACTACTATTAGTTATTGTGGTTCACAGGTAGCTGATCTAGGCTCATTTTAGAGTAGTGTATAATAGAATTTGATAAGGGAATTGTTAATCTTAGATACTTAGTAATACAGTGGTACTTTTGCCCCCATTAGGTGGTAATTCTGAGCTTATTTGTGGTACTTATTGCTTCTGCAAGTAAGCACTTTAGAAACAGTTAAGTTGTTTCATGATTTGTGCATGCTAGTTCTTATCTGAGCTTATACTTGTGCTTAGTAATTGTGTTTGAGCATCATTTAGTTGGAATTAGTTTGGTGATTAGTCATATTGTTTCTGGATCAGATTGTGTTTTATCTGCTTATCTAAGTGCTTTTACTTTGAGCTTATTGCTTCATTATTGAGCTTCTGTGGGTTTATCTGAGATCATTTGATCAATCTCTGCATTACTGAGCTTATTGCATCATCTTAAGGCTATTTTTGAAGTTTCAATAGGATTTGTTCACAAGTGCTTAATAATAAGCACTTGTGAATAAGCAGTTTTACTTAAAAAGCTCTAAATAAGGTGATTTTAGTTTCAAAATTTTTCCTCAAGTTTTTCTTATTATTTTTGATTTTCTAGAGTTTTCCAAATTTTTCTGAGCATTTTTACTATTTTTCTCAATTTCTTTTTGATTTTATTCAATTTTAAATAGTTTTTTAAATACCAAAAATCCATAAAAATTCAGAAAAGGTTGTGAAAAATACAAAATATTTTTAGAAATTCTTTTATAATATTTTAGAATTTTTAGAATTAAATTTTCATTTTTCCACTTTATTTTTAATTCATTTTAAATTCCAAAAATCAATATAAATTCATAGAAAATAAAAGAAAAGTATATATATATATATATATATATATATATATATATATATATATATATATATATATATATATATATATATATATATATATATATATATATATATGTTTCTTCTTCTGGAAATTCATTTTATTAGTTTAAAATTTTTAGAAAATATTTTCACGTTTGTAGGATCATTTTTAAATAAAAGTCGCGTTTTAAATAAAGCAGCTGCATTTCCGTTTTTACGTTTTTAACTTTGGTGCATATATAGCTTGTTGATAAGGCGAAAAATGAACCACTTTTAGGGGGTCATTTAAGCCCGAATCCGAATTTATTTGATCAAATATTGCCCTAAATCGTTCCTTTTGTGATTTTAGGTACTTGGAGAGTGAATTCTGGAAAAGAAGCCATTTTGGACGTTTTTGGAGCATAAAAGTGAAGAAAACGGCAAAGTATCAATTTTCCATGCTGGGAACAGTAGGTGACGGCGTCAAGAGTAATTTCCTTACGGCGTCAAACCTCAATAATAAAATCCGAGAGTTCATGAAGGCGTCAAGAGTTTTCCTGACGGCGTCAAACCCCAAGAATTAAAATCCGTAGTTGATGACGGCGTCACACACAGGGTGTCAAGAGTAATTTGTGTGACGGCCTAGGCCTTAACGGTGTCAGAAGTAGATCAAGGCCGTCCGAGGAAGTATTTGGCGGCGAGATGACGGCGTCACACCTTTGTTCTTGACGCCGTCATCCCTATTTTCCTATATATAGTTTTCTAGTTTTTTACATTTGGGAGAGAAGTTTTGGGAGAAACCCTAAGTACGATTTTGGTGTAACTTTACAGGTTTTTCAAGGGTTCCAACCCCTTGATACCTTGCATGATTAATCAAGATAAGTGTTCTTCTAATTCAATCAATATGTCTATGTGTTGGTTGTCTATATCTTGTTCTTGTCTTAATTCTATCATGCTAGGCTAGATCTCTTTTGTGTTTGCTTAGATCTAATGAAACCTAGATATTTATTATGTGTTGATTGCTTGTTTATTCTTGTCTTGGATGAATGATTTATATGTTAGGCTTAAGCAAACTGGCAGATCTCCAAATGGTAACATGCTTGAACGTCTTAAGAAACATGAACCGAGGCGCACTAGGTCTTTATTGGTTGTATTTAATGCATGAGCCACTGTTTACAATCCCTATAGTTGTGCTGGGCATGGTGTAGGAGGAGATAAGAGCTCATAGAATTGGGGAGTTATGTGTGCCACCCCATGAATGGTATTAAGGAATACGATCCGTCATCCATGCAATTATAACAAGTAATTAACGTGTAAAAGATATCTAGGGAGTAGTGAAATCTAAGTAAACACATTTTCTCCAATTACTGCTCACAACTTTAGTTTAATTAGTTTATTTTCATTTTTATTATTTTATTTTGATTGCATCTTAGTATTGGGTTAGTTGAATAGCAACTAATTTCGCCCACTCTTACAAAACCCGAGATTTTACTTGCTTTCATAAAAATATAAAAATACAAAAATAATCATCCCTCACCTTTAGAACTAGTATTTAGGCTTTCTAATCCTAGCGACACTATTCCTAAGCTGAACGATCAATCCCCCGGTACTTGTCACTATACTATACTACAACGATCAGGTACACTGCCTGGTGGGGGTTGTAAGCTTCTCGAGATCCCTCGAGAGGTAAAGCCTGTTGCGATTCCCACGCATCAAGTTTTTGGCGCCGCAGCCCGGGGAATAGTTATTGTCTAGGTTAGAATTTCTTTTTATTAGGTCTACTTGCTAGATTCCTTTCTAGTAAGATTTTATTTTTATTTTTAGGTTTTCTTTAGTCTATCTTTTTCTTTGTGCCTTTGTTAGTAAATTAAGTTCATTGACTATTCCGTTTGCCATTATGGAGAACGCGAATCCACCAAGGCCGACACTAGAGTTTTACCAAAAAAAATATAATTACACTAGTTTGGATATTACAAGATGGAGGAACGAAATGAGAAGGACAGGATCTTATATTGATTTTATTGAGTACCTTGAGAAAAGAGGCCATGTGCATAATGCTTTTAAAGAATTCACCTTAGGAGCTCCATCAACCCCTCAAAATGCCTCACTTAGTGAAACCTATGCACCATATGATCCTTCACCTAGGATAGTTTCGTATGAGCCACCTAGCTGCATGTCATGGTTAGGCACTACCATAATACAGGATGAACACATAGGTGACCTTGATGTGATGGAGGATGTAGCTGAACATGATCACATTGATAAAAAAGACCTAGGTTTTATGATCGATGATGATGAATCTCAAGAAACACATGATGAATCTTTTGGGCAATTTGTATATAGCAGTCAGAATATTGAGGATGATCTGTATGATTCAGACATAGAAGTTGAGATGCCTAGAGAAGTACGTGAGATACTTGGGAAAATGTTAGGGTTAGATTATAATGAAACACATGTTGAGGATATAGGTGATCTTGACACAAGGAAGGATGAGGTAAATAACAAAAACCTACAAAGTACCCCACAACTCCCATCATCACTTGAGGCACACACACCGCCCGTGACTTACCCGGAAGATGTAGAAGAGACTATAGGAGCCACGATAGAGGTAGAACCTTTGAACCAAACACAACTAGAGGATATAGGTTTGAATACTTATAATGATAACCTTACTCTTAGTTCTAGGGAAGTTCCTAGTTTTGATGAACCGGAGCCTCAACCAAAGCCGTTACATAATCTTCCATCTTTAGATGTGAATTTAGGTATTGAAAAAGGCCCCGATCCACCCATCAAACCATATAGTCCGAGTAGTCTTGGGATAAAGGTAGTGGACTCTAAGCCTTGTAGAGAGGAAGCCAATATAGGAGTGGAAAATGACCTTACATACTTACATCACCCATTCATGATTGATCACAAGAAACATTATGGGTTTAAACCAGGTTTATTAGGTCAAGATGGATTCCCAACTAGGAGTCTCTCGAAGTTGATAGAAGATGATCCCTTTCTAAGAGAAAATCTTAATCCGCCCACTAACCCAATTGAATTAGGTAAGGTTATGATGATAGGAGCACACCCCTTTGAGCATATAATTCATCCACCACACTTTACTCACGTGGCATATTTCCACCCTAAGGGTGTGTATCGCTACTATCACCCGCACTTAATCCTAAGTGTAGGGAAAACCTCACCTTTATCCGTGAAATAAGGGTAGAGTCAGGCTCGTGACTCGAACAAAAACAAGCGCTTATTGGGAGGCAACCCAAGCTTTATTTATTTATTTGTTTGTTTGTTTGTTTGATTTTATTTGCTTCTGTATGCATGCTTAATTTTTATTGTTGGTAGATCATGTTTCTAAACTAAATAGTAGAAATACTTTACTTTGTTGTTTTGGCCTAGTCTTAACTCCACCTAAAGGTATTTTTGCAAAAGATAAGTGTAAGGGGAAACCCCAAATAAGTTTTTAAGAAACAAACCGATCATGATTCTCCACAATATTAAATGAACATGTGTATTTGTATTTGTTAGAGTCAAATGCTTGTATTGAGTCATAATGAAGTTTTGCAGGATTTTCCAGGAAGTAGGACCAAGTTTTTCCAGAAATTTTCCGGAAACTTAACTTAAGGATTTCTGCAGGTCCATTCTGACGGCGTCAGGGTTTTACTCTTGACGGCGTCAGGAGTTAAAAATCTGGAAATTTTACCAGTTTTGTTTTTCTAACGGAGTCTTATGGTTTTTGTGAATTATTAAGTTTTATAATCTCCAGGAGATCTGCAAACTTCATTCCACAAGCATTATATCTTATCTTGTTTTCTAGGATTTAGAAACTTATATAGAATGCTGCCGATTTTACGCGAGGTTGTCTTGTCTATGTTGTCAGGTTTTACAGGTTATGTATGACAAGAAGATGATGTATATTCTCGAAGGGAAGCTTTGATTGTTCGTTTTCTTGGAGGAAGATTTAACCTGGCCATCCTATTATCCATACCGAGCGAATCAGGGGAGTATTTGATTTCATTCTCTTTACTTTTTCACTTTTACATTCTTTACTTGAACATTGGGGACAATGTTCATCTTAAGTGTAAGGGGAGGGTAAAAAGATGATACCTTACATATGCACTTTCGCTTGAGTTTGTTTTGTTTGATAGTAGATGTGTAATAAAACTATGAGAAATACTTGTTAGTGTAATTTTAGCGCCAAATTTAAATTTTTTTACAACATTTAGGAGTGAAACTTTAGCCATAGCAAGCGTCTCATGGATAGGAGATTGTATGACTAGCACATAACCATATATTCAGAAAAATTTTCCACCCAAATATGTGAGGTTCGCCTTTAGATTTGATAGGAAAAGCATTCATTATTAGTGCTTATGAGTGTACCGGTAGCATTTAGATTTTAGAACTTGCGTTGAGACCGCTAGTGAGACTACATTCGTGTGGTAGGATTTACTACATGATAAGAGGCATTAGGATCACCCTTGTGTTAAACCCGTATCATAATTACTTGACCATTTAAGTCATATTACTTGGCTAGTTAAGTCAACTAATTTTTCCCACACCCTTAGCGTTGTACTCATTTTTAGTACACGAAACCCCTAGTACACCCCTCCGAGCCTATCTTTTCGTTTCTAACTTTAAGCATCTTACTTAAAGGAAGAATTTGTTACACCCCACTTAAATGTACACCCAAATCGCCTTAGCCTTCCGTGTATGCGCTCATCTTTAGTGCATTATTGTTATTTGTTAAACCCTAAGTTAACTTTCTAATTGATTACATGGTTGCTAAGTCGAGTCATATCCTTGTACATATTGTTTTAGGACGATTGGGACTCATGGGTAAGTACTTATTTTATGGAGTAATGGGGAAGAACATCATATATTACCCCCATATGTACGTTAATCTTAAAAGTACTCCAAGTGTTTTAATTTTCTTAATTCGAGTCATTAGATTAGTTTAATTGTAAAGTTTGTAAAAATTCAAGTGTAAGGGAAATGTTCATTCCCTATGATGTATTATTTTGGATGGTAGGGTAAGAGTGTATGCAAAAAAAAAAAAAAAAAAAAAAAAAAAAAAAAAAATTAAAAAAAAAATTAAAATAAAAGAAAAAGAGAAAAAAAAAAAACATACGGACTACCATCCCTTTTTATTCTATGTTCATTTTATGTTTTTGTTATTTCTCATTTATTAGCTTAAGTCGAGTCTAGTCTTGGCTTAGCAACGCCATATTGTACATGTAATTAACCAAGGTTGTTAACTCGCCACCAGTAAAACTTCCTTTATCCAACAAAACCGTGTAATTCATATCCCTATACCTAACGTTACAACCCTTTAAAAGACCTCTTTGATAGTTTATCCTAGGTGCTTACGCCATGTGGTGGAGGTTTGATCCTTTCCCAAGCCTATGGTAATCTATTTTGCTATGACAGGTAGTGAGAGATATCTTCCATTTCCATAATGTTATAGTACTTTATTACACCCGAGAGATGTGAGTATCTAAACACTATTTGTGAGGTGCTAGTGTATGACCTCTGTGCTTATCTATTGGTCTTTAGTGGAACGATTATTTGTTGTAATTACTTTTATATTAGTGTTAAATGACCCCTAACTTGTCTTTTGACTAGAATAAAAGCGCATTTGCTTGAGGACAAGCAAATCTCAAGTGTAAGGGTATATGATAAGGCGAAAAATGAACCACTTTTAGGGGGTCATTTAAGCCCGAATCCGAATTTATTTGATCAAATATTGCCCTAAATCGTTCCTTTTGTGATTTTAGGTACTTGGAGAGTGAATTCTGGAAAAGAAGCCATTTTGGACGTTTTTGGAGCAAAAAAGTGAAGAAAACGGCAAAGTCTCAATTTTCCATGCTGGGAACAGTAGGTGACGGCGTCAAGAGTAATTTCCTGACGGCGTCAAACCTCAATAATAAAATCCGAGAGTTCATGAAGGCGTCAAGAGTTTTCCTGACGGCGTCAAACCTCAAGAGTAATTTGTGTGACGGCCTATGCCTTGACGGCGTCAGAAGTTGATCAAGGCCGTTCGAGGAAGTATTTGGCGGCGAGATGACGGCGTCACACCTTTGTTCTTGACGCCGTCATCCCTATTTTCTTATATATAGTTTTCTAGTTTTTCACATTTGGGAGAGAAGTTTTGGGAGAAACCCTAAGTACGATTTTGGTGTAACTTTACAGGTTTTTCAAGGGTTCCAACCCCTAGATACCTTGCATGATTAATCAAGATAAGTGTTCTTCTAATTCAATCAATATGTCTATGTGTTGGTTGTCTATATCTTGTTCTTGTCTTAATTCTATCATGCTAGGCTAGATCTCTTTTGTGTTTGCTTAGATCTAATGAAACTTAGATATTGATTATGTGTTGATTGCTTGTTTATTCTTGTCTTGGATGAATGATTTATATGTTAGGCTTAAGAAAACTGGCAGATCTCCATATGGTAACATGCTTGAACGTCTTAAGAAACATGAACCGAGGCGCACTAGGTCTTTATTGGTTGTATTTAATGCATGAGCCACTGTTTACAATCCCTATAGTTGTGCTGGGCATGGTGTAGGAGGACATAAGAGCTCATAGAATTGGGGAGTTATGTGTGCCACCCCATGAATGGTATTAAGGAATACGATCCGTCATCCATGCAATTATAACAAGTAATTAACGTGTAAAAGATATCTAGGGAGTAGTGAAATCTAAGTAAACACATTTTCTCCAATTACTGCTCACAACTTTAGTTTAATTAGTTTATTTTCATTTTTATTATTTTATTTTGATTGCATCTTAGTATTGGGTTAGTTGAATAGCAACTAATTCCGCCCACTCTTCCAAAACCCGAGATTTTACTTGCTTTCTTAAAAATATAAAAATACAAAAATAATCATCCCTCACCTTTAGAACTAGTATTTAGGCTTTCTAATCCTAGCGACACTATTCCTAAGCTGAACGATCAATCCCCCGGTACTTGTCACTATACTATACTACAACGATCAGGTACACTGCCTGGTGGGGGTTGTAAGCTTCTCGAGATCCCTCGAGAGGTAAAGTCTGTTGCGATTCCCACGCATCACTTGTACTCTTTGCATATTTCATAATTGTTTGTGATTACTTAAATATCTTGATTGCTATTTTCAGTTTTTTTACTTCTCAATTCACGGTTTCACGAATCAATATTCTTGATTCCATTAGCCTTCACTTGGATACGACTCTGGTGATCCGTATTTTACGCGGATCACTTCGATGTACTATTATATATTATATAAGTTGGTTTTCACACAAATCAATTTTTGGCGCCGCTGTCGGGGAAGGTCGAAGTGAATTTTTGAATATCGTTTTGAAAAATCGTGTTTTGTTAAGCCTTCCTCTACTTTGTATATATATATATATATATATATATATATATATATATATATATATATATATATATATATATATATATATTTCTATAAAAATTGAAAAATTTAAAACACTTTCCTAAAGTATTTACAAAAATACCAAAAAAAAAAAAAAAAATTACAGCCACGACTCTCCCGTGGAAAGGAGGGCGTTGTAAACCAAAAAAGTTTCACAATATAACAAAAACGTGAAATTAATTGATTATCGGATTATTTCAATTACTACAACCGATTAAACGGGAAATATGGAAGCTAAGACATTAAATTGCTAGCTGAAGAGAGAAACACTCTTCTTTCCCGTCTCGTCGCGCGTGGTTTTGAAAGAAACGGTTTTCGATTAACGTAACATTTTAATAAAAAGAAAAACAAAAGAAATAAAAAGTTTTTGGGATAAAAAACAAAAACAAAAAGATTTTTCTTTTTCTTTTTGATTTTGCTTTTGGTGTATGCGCACCCGCTCTTCTTTTGAGAGTCTTATATCACCTTTGTCAAACCCCGAAAGGGTAATTCGACACACACACCGTGTCCATTTCCTTAACGTTGAGGAAATGGATCTGAATAATCAACACCCTCCAGTGGGTGGTGATGAAAACCAACACATGCCGGCTCCCGATCTCCGAACGATGGAGGAGCTGTGCCAACCCACGATGCATGGTAGAGGTGGCCCGATTGCCCCTCTAAATATTAAGGCCACGGATTTTGGACTTAAGCACCACATGATACAACAAGTCCAAAATTCGTGCCAATTTCTCAGACTACCGGGTGACGATGCAAATAAGCATCTCGATAAATATTTAACTGTCACCCAAAATATGAAGCAAAATGGGGTCTCCGATGACGCCCTCCGTCTCTTTCTCTTCCCCCATTCTCTAACGCATCCTGCGGCCGCTTGGTTTGATCGCCTTCCCAGGAACTCGATTCATACTTTCAATGAAATGGTTTCTAAGTTCCTGGCGAAGTATTTTCCACCATCGATGGTGACGAAGTTGAGGAATGATATTAGCAATTTTTGACAACTTCCCGATGAGTCTTTGTTTGAGGCTTGGGAACGTTACAAGCTTGCCATTGATCGTTGTCCAAACCATAACATGCTTCTCGTCACAATAATTGATACGTTTTATAATGGTTTGACTTTACGACAAAGGGACACGATCAATGCTGCAGCTGGTGGTACTTTCATGAAACGTCGTCCTGAGGATTGTTACGAGCTAATCGAGAATATGACGGCCCACTACAACTATTGGGATTCCTCAGCCGAGAGGAATGAACCAATAAGATCGACTGCGACTCTAAACTCTTCTTCTTCTAATCCCGAGTTAGCCGTCATGAATAAGAAACTTGATGATTTGTCTACGGCTCTGTTAAGAATGTACCAAATGACGCCGAGTCAAGTCAAAAACACACAAGTTAATATGGTCTATACCGTTTGTGAAACTTGTGGTGGTCCACATTCATATCTTGAGTGCCCAGCCTCCGGTGGCTTTGCTCAAGAGAACGTGTATGCTGCAAATATGGGTGGCAACGGTTACCCACAACCTCAAGGAGACCGTAATCTCCTCAGCTACCATTCTAGCAATTGCCTTAGACCACCCGGGTTTAATCAACCAAATCTAGTGAATTAGAATAACAATGTGCAAAACCGTAATCATCAATTCAATAATAATCAGAATCAACACCGCGGAAATAATGGTTTTCAAGGACAAAATCAGAATTTTCAACAAAATCAAAACCAGGGAAATTACCATCAAGGCCCGCCTCAAGGGAACAATTTTCAAAATAATGGGAATTTTCAGAATAATCATGGAAATCAAAATCAGGGTTTTAATCAAAACAACCGAGGGCAAAACATTTAAAATCAAAATCCGAATGTGGTTCATAATCCATCGCCCTCGGATGAGATTCTTAAGCAAATTATGAAAAACCAAGAGTTAATGGCTAAGGAAATTCTTGACCTTAACAAGCGTTTAAATGATCGACCCTCGGGCTCTAGAATGTTGCCAAGCAACACGATCGCTAACCCGAGGGGCGATGCAAAAGCGATCATAACAAGGAGTGGTGTTACTTATGATGGACCGACGGCTCCGACTACCTCTTCTTCTCTACCTCACAAGGTAGTCGCCCGTGAACCCGAGGTGACAACGGATACGGAAATTCCTATTAATAGTGGAAGGACCGAAGACATCCAACCTCCGGTGTTCCCGACGTCTAAAGGAAAGGAAAAAGTTGTTAATGATAATGAAACGGAGACACCGGTGAAAACAAAGTTGCCATATCTGTCACGCTTAAATGAACAAAAGCACCGCGAGAAGGATAAAAACCAAATGGAAAAGTTCTATCAGATTTTTCAAGAGTTACACTTTGATATAAGTCTCGCGGATGCTATACTTTTGATGCCAAAATTTGCTTCAATGCTAAAAGGTCTTTTAAATAATAAGGAAAAGCTTTTTGAAATGTCAAGGACTCAAATGAATGAGAATTGCTCAGCGGTTCTTCTTAAAAAGCTACCCGAAAAGCTTGAAGACCCTGGCAATTTTCTTATACCGTGCAATTTTTCGGGTATGGTTCAGTGCTTCGCCTTGGCCGATCTTGGTGCTAGCTTTAACCTAATGCCATTGTCGATATGGAAAAATTTGTCTCTTCCTAACTTGACACAGATGCTTATGACCCTCGAGCTTGCCGACCGATCTATGTCTCGTCCAATTGGCATAGCTGAGGATATTTTTGTCAATGTTGGGAAATTCCATTTCCCTGCAGATTTTGTGGTTGTTGATTTCGATGCTGATCCACGGGTTCCTCTCATTCTCGGGAGAGGATTCCTAAGGACCGTTCATGCTTTAATTGATGTTTACGACGAGGAGATTACCTTACATGTGGGAAATGAAGCCGTTACTTTCAATCTTAACCAAACCGAGAGATACTCCTCCGACTACGATGTTTCTTCCGTCAATCGAATCAATGTTATTGATGAAGCTACGGAGGAGTATTCTCAAGAACTTATTGGTTTTACCGACAATGCTTCGAGTGGCAATCCCACTCCTTCTTTTGAACCGATCGTCTCCGATTCTTCCCCTTCCCTCACTCCGTTTGAGGGAAGTGATTGCGTTTGGGAAGAAATTAATGTTTGTCTTTCAAATGAATCATTTTCACCGGAAATTGATAATAATAACTTTGATCAGGAGGGGGATATTTTATTAATTGAAAAATTGTTAAATGAAAACCCGATTGTTTCTTCCCCTCCGATGGACTTAAAAATGGCAGACGTAAAAGAAGTTAAGCCGTCTATTGAGAATCCTCCGGAGCTCGAGCTCAAGGATTTGGCTCCTCATTTCGAATACGTATACTTTGAAAAAAATGATAAATTATCGGTTATAATATCAAAAGGCCTTAAAGATGAGGAGAAGACACGACTCTTAGATATGCTTCGGAAGCATAAGAGTGCGATTGCTTGGCAAATTTCCGACATTAAGGGAATCGACCCTCGATTTTGTACTCATAAGATTTTACAACAAAATCACAAAGCTTCCGTCCAACAACAACGACGGGTTAATCCACAAATCCATGAAGTGATAAAAAAGGAAGTTATCAAACTCCTTGACGCTGGAATGATTTATCCGATCTCGGATAGTTCATAGGTTAGCCCGGTTCATTGTGTACCAAAGAAGGGCGGAATCACTATTGTGAAGAATGACGATAATGAGCTTATACCGACTCGACTTGTGACCGGATGGAGAGTTTGTATCAACTACCGCAAGTTGAATGATGCGACACGTAAAGACCATTTCCCCCTCCCTTTTATAGACCAAATGCTTGAACGTTTAGCGGGAAATGAGTTCTATTGATTTCTAGATGGATTTTCTGGGTACTTTCAAATTCCCATTGATCCCCAGGATCAAGAAAAGACCACTTTACTTGCCCGTATGGAACGTTTGCCTATTGTAGAATTCCTTTTGGCTTATGTAACGCTCCAGGCATGTTTCAACGGTGTATGATGGCCATTTTCTCCGATATGATTGAAAAAACCATGGAAGTGTTCATCGACGATTTCTCTGTCTATGGAAATTCTTTCGACTCTTGCCTCTCCTATTTGGAAAGTATGCTAATTCGGTGTGAAAACACTAATTTAGTTCTAAATTGGGAGAAGTGCCACTTCATGGTTAATATCTAAATCTGGGATTGAGGTGGATAGTGCAAAAGTCGATGTTATTGCCAAGTTACCTCATCCTACGACCGTCAAAGGAATCCGAAGTTTCCTTGGTCATGCTGGCTTTTACCGACGTTTTATTCAAGACTTCTCAAAAATAGCCTGGCCTCTGACCCACCGTTTAGAAAAGGATGCTCCATTTAACTTTACAAATGAGTGCGTCGATGCATTTAATGTTTTAAAGAAGAAGTTAACGGAGGCACCAATCTTAGTTGCCCCGATTGGGATTTACCATTTGATCTAATGTGTGATGCAAGTGATTATGCTATTGGTGCAGTTCTGGGGCAACGTAAGAATAAGTATTTTCAACCTATACACTATGCAAGTAAGACCATGAATGATGCCCAACATCACTACACAACTACCGAAAAGGAAATGTTAGCGGTTGTCTATGCTTTTGAGAAATTTAGGTCTTATTTGCTGCTTAAAAAGTGCATAGTGTATACAGACCACTCAGCCCTCAAATACTTAATGGCTAAGCAAGATGCTAAGCCACATTTAATGCGGTGGGTTCTTTTGCTCCAAGAATTTAATGTCGAAATACGAGACAAGAAAGGAGATGAGAACCTTGCTGCTGATCACCTTTTCGACCTGAGAACCTCCATCAAAGTGATCTTGAGAAAAAGGAAATCAACGATGCATTTCCTCTCGAGACACTTGGGAGTGTGACTAAACTTGACCAAAGTACCCCATGGTTCACCGATTTTGAGAATTACCATGTGGGGAACTTCATTAGGAAAGGGTTGTCGTCCCAGCAAAAGAAGAAATTATTTAAAGATGTCCAACATTATTTTTGGGACGACCCTTATTTGTTCAAAGTTTGTGCGGATCTAGTGATCCGGCGGTGTGTTCACGGTACGGAAGCCGTTGAAATTCTTAAGGCATACCATAGTGGACCCACGGGGGGACATCATGGTGCCAACTTCACCGCAAAGAAAGTGTTCGATTCTGGCTTCTATTGGCCGATGATATATCGGAATGCCCATGAATTGGTGAAAACATGTGATTCTTGCAAACGTCAAGGGAAAATTTCTCAAAAGATGAAATGCCGCAAAATGCGATTCAAGTTTTTGAATTTTTTGACGTTTGGGGCATCGATTTCATGGGGCCATTCCCGTCATCTAGAGGAAACAAATACATTCTCGTGGCCGTCGATTACTTATCAAAATGGGTTGAAGCGAAGGCCATCCCCACCAATGACGCCTGAGTTGTTGTTAAGTTCTCGAAAAGTCTCTTTGCCCGATTTGGTGCACCTCGAGTCATTATAAGCAATCGTGGGACCCATTTTTGCAATGATCAATTTACCAAAGTTATGCTTAAATATGGTGTCACACATCGTCTTTCCACGGCTTATCATCCACAAACGAGTGGTCAAGTTGAGGTCTCCAATCGTGGTTTAAAACATATACTAGAAAGGACAGTAGGAGAGCACCGTGCCTCTTGGGCCGACAAATTAGAAGATCCATTATGGGCTTTCTGGACCGCTTACAAAACTCCCATTGGGTGTACACCATATAAGCTGGTTTACGGGAAAGCTTGTCATTTGCCCATCGAACTTGAGCACAAGGCCTACTGGGCCGTAAAACATGCAAACTTTGACTTGAAAACCGCGGGTGATCACAGAAAAGTTCAATTGAATGAGTTAGTCGAACTCCGTGATCAAGCTTACGAGAATTCTTTGATTTATAAAGAGAAAACAAAAAGAATCCATGATGCCAAGATCAAAGACCGCGTTTTTAGCGTTGGTGATCAAGTGCTACTTTTTAACTCTCGTTTAAAGATATTCTCAGGAAAGCTTAAAACCCATTGGTCTGGACCATTCACAATAACCCAAGTTTTCCCTTATGGTACCATTGAGTTAGCTCAACACGATGGTCCCAACTTTAAGGTGAATGGTCACCGTTTGAAACACTATTTTGGAGGGGATGTACCAACCATGGTAGTCCCGGATCTCCAAACTTTCCCCAAGGACGATTAAATTCAGGGATTGAGTCAAGCTACGTGACTCGAAAATAAAAAAAAAGCGCTTCATGGGTGGCAACCCATGCTTATCCAATTTCATCTTCTTATTTTCTATTTTCTAACGAAAACCGTGAGGAGGGGGTGCCTCTTCTACTCTTGTGTTTCGTGGTTGTTTGTGAATGTCCAGGATTTGCCCGAATAATGAAGACTCTCTTGCTCGTTGTTTTGTCTCCACTCGAGTATCATCATTCGTTGCTTATCAAATATCCTAATCTTATCGACTAACATTTATCTTTTGGCATACTTAATAAACGACCTTAGATTTATGTAGGAGAACCCTTACCTTTTAAACATTGAGGACAATGTTTTATGTTAGTCTGGGGGGTGATCGTTCGATCTGATTTTTGCCTTGCACCATGTCGTGTACTCTCGCAACTCCGTTTTTCCTAAAAAATTGAAAAATGAAAAAAAATTGAAAATTTTGAAGAAAAATCAATAAAAAAAAGTCATGAAAAAGCACAAAAAAAGATGTGAAAAAGTTGAAAAAGTTGTGCAAAAATATAATAAAGTTTGAATAAGTGTTTTGACACCTTGTTGACTTTCTTGCTGGCGAGAGTAGGAATAAATATTTTGACTTGACCGGGCGTGTTGAGCCCTAGCTTGTTCCCTTAACCAATGATAATCATATAATCTTGTGCTAGTCTTGTACACCAGGAGCTATAAAATGCAAATTCTTTCTTAAGAATCTGCAAGTTCCCGTACTTGACTTTATACATGCGCAGCTTAAAAGCTTTCGCTAGTCTTTTACATCTGGAGCTAGAAAACGCGAATTCTTCTTCTAGAATTTGCAAGTTTCCGTAACTGACTTTATATATGCGTGGCTGATTATCGGCTAAGTATTCACGGGTTTCATTATTTGGAATCTTAAATTGCCAAGAGCGAGAAATGATAGAGTTTATTTAGAAATAGATGCTAAACGTGGAGTAGTGGTTCTCTTTAGAGCTCATGAGAGATACTTGTGGCTTTTTACTCCCATCAGAAACGTCACCCATATATAATAGATGTTCTAGGTTAATTAGTGGTATTTCGGTTTGAATAATATTTAGTTCTTTGTTTTCTTAAGAGAAGTTTTGCTTTAGAAGTTGGGTACATATCAAGGAACATCAAAAATAAGAGCAAAAAGTGAAAAAATTAAAAGTCAAAAGTTGATTATCTATGTGGTTTTGGAGCTACCCGATAAGCTTCCATTGATGTATTGAGAAAAGTCAAGAAAGAAAGAAAAAAGTGAAAAGTATGAAAAATATGAGAAAAGTGAAAAAAAAGTGAAAAATGAAAAAGTGAAAGTTGAAAGTTATGATGAATAAGAGTTTGAAAGTAAATAAGTTGTTGGCGCGTGAGGTGCATGTGAATGATTATAAATTGGACACATGAGGTGCACGTGTAGTACTCCGCAACTTATATTTATGATATTGTATGTACCAAAATTCCTTGATGTGGACCGAATTTCTATTGCAGTGGTTCTTAAGAGAAAATGAATAACTACTTATCGTTTAAACTTAGGTGTCACTATCGGACTAAAAAATATTGAAACGAGAAAATATGAAGCAATTCATTTCTCAACAAAAATAAAATATTGAGATACAAAACTTAGGACATGGGAGTAAGGAGTTTCCACATGTAACTTTTATGAGTAGTGTTAGCATCGAATTTGTAGATAAGCTGTGATCTCGTTTGTACGCTTAGTTTGGGGGCTTGTGAAAAATCAAGGATGACGATTTTTATCCGTACGGTCACTTTTCTATGAAAAGTGTTTCTATTCGTTGACCCTAATAATTATTGCAAAATAATGAAAGTTCAACAAACCGTCACAAGTATGAAGAATGAAAAGTACAAAAATAGAAGTGAAAGTGGAATAAAGGAATAAAGGAAAATTTTGGAAAACGGAGCGTTTTCGGGAATAAATGATTTTATTACTTCTTCCGAACCTCCTTGCTACTTTACAAAGTTAGTAGGAAGAGTTATGAAATTATTTATCCCAAAAGCATGAATTGATCACATTGCGTGAGGACACGACAATACCTTAGTCTGGGGGATTTTGGTATGTGTTAATTCACATACCATTTTATGGCGAAATACCGACCCAAATTGACTAAATGAGCTAACAAATGCCAAGGAAATATGTGTTTTTTATGTTGTGAACATGCAGGTACGGATTTATCACAAAAAGACGAAAAAATCATGCAAAAACCGGAAAAACGGGCACGAGAGTGGGAGATGGTCAGGAAGTCAAGCTGGGAATCAAGTTGAGCTTTAAAAGCCAAATAGAGTCCTCAGAATTTGAAGATATACAAAATCTACCCTTGAGAGGAAGTTTGAAGAATTACCAACATTAGCCCCTGCACTTTCAGTTTTGACATAATCAGTCCCTGATGAAGATTTATGAAGAAAAAGTCAAACTCAACCTTTAAATATCCAAAGTTGGCAACTTAAACCCTTGGTGATAAGTTTTGTATATTGACAGAATTAGTCCTTAAGTTCCATAAATTACACCATTAGTCTTTGAAATTTATTATTACAAAACCTTTCCTGGTCCAATATTAAAAGCCCAAATCCACAATATAAATACCAAGCCTAAAACATCCCTTACCCATACCCGGTCAAAGTAATAAAACCGGTCAAAGAGGTTAAAGATCAGTCAAACAACAATATAAAATTACCCAGCCCCAATTCACCCCCAATTCCCAAGTTTACCCAGGTCTCAAGAACCCTAACTCCCTAATCCTAAAATTACCGTAATTAAGGGTACTATAGTCAAATCAAGGGGCTTCTGGAAGGTTGTCAGGGAATGTCAGGGTAAACAAACAGACGCTTGGCTACATGGCAGATCCTCATTGGTCCATACACGTCACAAATAGTGATCTAAGGGTGGATAATGATTGGGAATGATTGATACTTGATCATGTGGCTCTGAGATGATGAAAAGAAACACAACTCACACGAATTGCCAGCTTGGCAATCCGTGAGCTCACCTCACATCCTCTTCTATAAAGAGGACTCGTTGTTAGCTTAGTTGGTGTGTAACTTTTAGTGTAGCGAAGCTCTGTCATTTTCATTTCTCCATTGTATTTAGTTTAGTTTCATTGTAATAGCATTTTCAATTAAATTTCAATAAAATTCAGTTTATTTTCAATTCTAATTAGCTTATTGTTTACACTACTTAGCTTAAAAGCTTTTATATCTTTTATACTCAGTTACTTTCAGTATTATATATAGCTTAAACATTTCCATTTTTCAATTCTGTAATCATCTTATTCAAAAACATAATAAAAATCAGAAAATATATAAAATACAAAAATATGTTTACATTTTCTTAGATAAGCTTATAAATAAGCTTGTTCACTGTTTATACAATCCATTTAAGCTTTATAGCTTATTGTGGATCTGTTTTTAGTCCAATCTCATAAGTAATCACATTCAGTCAAACAAAGTCAACTAAGTGGGATCATGATGAATAATGGTGGATTGTGGTAGTCCAAAAGGAGTTATGGAAGCTTTTGGCGTATCAAGAGAGAGGCAAGCATAGTGAGCTCCCTCTGTTCTAGCTGAGGGAGATTTGCCTTGGTAAAATTCTGAATTGAAGTTCTTGTCAGTTGTATATGTCTTAATTTTGATTTAGTTTTAGTAGTTACTGTTTGTTGATTAGGATTGCTGTTATTGTTGTGATAATTGTTATATTTGAGATTGTAGGTGTCACACCCCCAAAATCGGGTCCAGCGGAAGCATACATGTAGCTGGGGTGTAACTCAATTGGTATTACAACACATGTTCAAAAATGGTTTTCACTTGAATCATTTAGAATAAAATAGTTTAATCAAAAATGTTGAATTTACATTGTTAAAAGTAATGCGGAAGTAGGCCATTAAAATAGTTAAAAACGGTCCCCAAATGAATAATCAGAGTCTTCTATGACCATGCCATGCCCTGCCAAAACCTCCTGTAGCGTGCCATTGGTTAATACCTGAAAATACATGCTAAAGTGTCAACACAATGGTTGGTGAGTTCATAGAGTCTTGTGAAAAAGAATGTAATGCATTGAAATGAAGATTCCCCAGCAAAGGCATCGTAAATCCACTCAGTTCCAAGTCCCGCCATAAGAGACTTGTAACCTGTGTGTTTACAACCCACTGCCAAATGTAATAAGTTTGATACAAAAGCATTGTAATTCAATAATAAGGCTAATGCAAAGGCATCGTATTTCAGTAATAAGACTTGATGCAAAAGTATCGTATTTCAGTAATAAGACTTGATGCAAAGGCATCGTATTTCAGTAGTTTTGTATGTACAATAGCCCAAGTATAAAGTAAAGTACTAAGATTTCAATAATGAAACCCACATTGGCTCTTAAGCTCATGGCCCCGAAGCTAGACGTACTAAAACTTGCCCCAAGTGAGTGTTTACCAGACACTCGTAATTTAGAAATGAAATGCATTCGTAATTCCGTTGGAGCAACCCAAACACGAATGGAGGAGTCACCCTCAATAGATCTATTCACTCACTCTCGCTCGTACTGTAATTAACGGTCCATGAAATAAAGGGGACTTGTCGTGACGTGGTAATAAGACTACTTAAGCAATGTAAGAAACTTTATACTTTGGCATTGTACAAAAATAGTTGCTGCAATGTATTCTCCCCCATGGGATTTGAAATCGTATAAAAGTATAACACGAGTATTTAAGCATGTATCTCCCCCAAAGAGTTTGTAAAGTAATTAAACCAGTAAAAGTGGGGCTATGACTCACTTGATATGATGGTACCATGAACATGTAATGAGCTGAAAAACAAGGCGCGCACACTAGCCGCAACCTAATATGAATGATGAACGATCTACTTTAGATCATGAAATGATGTTATGAATGTCCATGCACATGTTTCTATACCACTCTACTCCTTGGAAAAACACTTGTATTATCAAAAATATATATTCCAAGAATTTGGAAAAATATTGCTATTAGAAAATATAAATAGCTAGTTATAATATATATATACTTATATATATATAACGTAAGTTTCCATGTTAGTGTTGAAATACTCGGGTTGTAATCCTTGAAATGATGAAAACATACTCATAATAACTAATACTACGTTAGTTATAAAGCTCGGTACTTGATATTACTTCTAGCTCAAAAATGTACTTCGTAGTTTTTGCGCCAAATTTAATAAAAGCTGTCAATTATAAAATGGTTTTAGCCGATATTCAAACGAGTATATCTTTGTCGTTACTTGTCCGTTTTACTTGTTCTTTATATCCACGGTTTCGTCTTAGTATGTAGTAATATATTTTGGAAAGCTCGGCTCCTCCGGGTTACGTCTAAAGTCTCTTTTTGTCCAATGAAAAACGTCCAACAGCAAACATTTTCTGAAAAATACTTTTCGTCTACAATCTTGCAAAAATCATAACTCCTTCGTTATAGACTCTTTTTAATCCGTTCTTTCGCCTACGGATTCGTTTTTGAAAGTATTTTCTAAAAATTTTGCCAAAGTTTCCTTGGTGTTTACTGATTTTCCAGATTTTTACAAAACGGAACAGCATGTCTAAAATAGGTTCCAAATCAAGTTTTTAAGGTTAAAAACTAATTTCTACCATCACCAAACCTCTTGTAATCACCACATGGCTAATCTAATCTTACCATACACCTTCTTAGGGTGCCATGGACTCCTAACCAAGTTATTAGAGCAAGGGGATTCATAACTAAAAAGTTAGGGTTTGTATGTTTCTTTTTAGCCAAAATAAAGTGTGGTATAGCTACTTGTACATGGTTTTTAGCATGATTCTTATGTAATACATGTAAAAATAGGATGATCCATGAAAAAATAAAGATGAAAACTTACTTGACAAAATGAGATGATTATTGGATGATTATGCTTGATGTTCTTGTGTTTTTGTTGCTTGATTCTTGATTAGGCTTGTAAAATGAACAAGTTTTGTGTTTTACTTTATGGAAAATGATCACTTGATCATGGAGATCATCAAAAGGTCGTGGGTTTGGAGAAGGGATGGAGAGGATGAGCAAGTTTTTGTTCTTTCTAAAAAGGATGAATTATGATTTTGGAAAATTTGGTAAAGTATGTTATAATGTGTTTATTAGTATAAAATGGCTACATTAATGCACATGGTTAAAGGGTGTGGTCTTGGGCTGGTTTTTGGGTGTGAAAAGGAGTAGCCAAAACGGTTTTGATCACTTAGAAAATATAGTGTAGCGTTAAGTGTTATTACGCGTTATTCGTTAAAATCGGGTACCGGGTTTAATAGCAATAAACGTTCACGAAGTTAACCGGGATAAAATAAAGTTATAATAATGTTAAAAACATATTAAAAATATGTTGGGTACATTTACTGAGTGATCGGGTGATTAATGTTTAGTTTTAACGAAAACCGTCGTTATATTCATACGCGTACGTTATAAATAAAATAAATTTCCAAAATACTGGGTAACTGAATGTTATAACTTTTATGATGTTAAAATGGATTTAAAAATATGTCGGGACCATTGTGGGAATATTTAGATATATTCGTCGTGTATAAACCGGGTGTTAACGTTTATTATAATTACGTATACGTAAAAACGTTAAATATACTGAATATAGAAATTTGAAAATCCTGAGAGTGGTATAACATGAAAATGCTGTTATGATGATACGCAGACTATCCCCAGTCCGTATGCAGTGTCCTCAACACTAATGAAATGAATTCGCACCTAAACCAATCCGGTTACGCGAATTTGAATACCCGTAAACTAAATTTACGATGAAATGAGTAATGCAAGTGAATGATGAAAACTTTTCCGGAAATGAATAGTGTTCGGTGAATAGTAAATTTTCAAAAAGTTTCTCAGAACATCAAACTGACCTCGAAAACGATGAATAGTAAAACGATGAATAGTGTTTTGATGAATAGTGATTTATGAATAGTAAAAAGTCGAAGTTTGGGAAAATGACCTGAAATGGTAAATGACGTGAAATGGTGAGTTGTGACAGTAGGAGTTTGATTCATTATAATCTGTTTTGTAGTTTCTGTGTTTAATAGTTCTAGTTTAATAATTTTGGATCTGTGATACTGAATATCTGTTGGATCTAGTTGTGACTTGTTGTTGATTTTGCTTCTGTTAGTGATTTGAAAGCTAAGTAGATCAGTAGTTAAGTGATTTGAAGAGAACTAAGGGATTCTTAGTAGTGACTGTCATTTTCAGGAGTGTTTGGATTTATAGATTGTAGAGTGTAATTATTGTTATACTGCTGCATTTCTGTTTCATAAAGGTTACTTTAGTGATATAATAAAGTTGTGAATCAATAAAAAAGTAAGTAAGTTTAGAAATAGTCAAAGTTGGTTTGCAAAATTGGTTAACTGAGTGGTCTAGTGAAATCAGTTAAGAGTTATAGTAGTGGTAGTAATAATCTAGTTAAATATAGCTTAATCTAGTTTGAATTTAGCTTAACATAACATTTATAAGTAGATTTGATAAATTGAATTTGGATTTGGTCAAAGTAGAAAAATTCATTATATAGTCAACTGCTATTAGTTATTGTGGTTCACAGGTAGCTGATCTAGGCTTATTTTAGAGTAGTGTATAATAGAATTTGATAAGGGAATTGTTAATCTTAGATACTTAGTAATACAGTGGTACTTTTGCCCCCATTAGGTGGTAATTCTGAGCTTATTTGTGGTACTTATTGCTTCTGCAAGTAAGCACTTTAGAAACAGTTAAGCTGTTTCATGATTTGTGCCTGCTAGTTCTTATCTGAGCTTATACTTGTGCTTAGTAATTGTGTCTGAGCATCATTTAGTTGGAATTAGTTTGGTGATTAGTCATATTGCTTCTAGATCAAATTGTGATTTATCTGCTTATCTAAGTGCTTTTACTTTGAGCTTATTGCTTCATTATTGAGCTTTTGTGGGTTTATCTGAGATCATTTGATCAATCTCTGCATTACTGAGCTTATTGCATCATCTTAAGGCTATTTTTGAAGTTTCAATAGGATTTGTTCACAAGTGCTTAATAATAAGCACTTGTGAATAAGCAGTTTTACTTAAAAAGCTCTAAATAAGCTGATTTTAGTTTCAAAATTTTTCCTCAAGTTTTTCTTATTATTTTTGATTTTCTGGAAATTTTCTAGATTTTTCTGAGCATTTTTACTATTTTTCTCAATTTATTTTTGATTTTATTCAATTTTAAATAGTTTTTGAATACCAAAAATCCATAAAAATTTAGAAAAGGTTGTGAAAAATACAAAAATATTTTTACAAATTCTTTTATAATATTTTAGAATTTTTAGAATTAAATTTTCATTTTTCCACTTTATTTTTCTATTATTCTTTATTTTTAATTCATTTTAAATTCCAAAAATCAATATAAATTCATAGAAAATAAAAGAAAAGTAAAAAAAAAATATATATATATTTTTCTTTTTCTGGAAATTCATTTTATTAGTTTAAAATTTTTAGAAAATATTTTCACGTTTGTAGGATCATTTTTAAATAAAAGTCGCGTTTTAAATAACGCGGTTGCATTTCCGTTTTTACGTTTTTAATTTTGGTGCATATATAGCTTGTACTCTTTGCATATTTCATAATTGTTTGTGATTATTTGAATATCTTGATTGCTATTTTCATTTTTTTACTTCTCAATTCACGGTTTCACGAATCAATATTCTTGATTCCATTTGCCTTCACATGGATACGACTCGGGTGATCCATATTTTACGCGGATCACTTCGATATACTATTATATATTATATAAGTTGGTTTTTACACAAATCAACTACCAATTTGCAACAGGAACTCACATGGAGGTTGGATGTCTTATTTTCAATACGTAGTATAAAGAAGTAGTAGTAGAAGCCTCATAGGGCATGTATTAGTGTAACCTAGTTGTTTTAGTGCTCAATTTACTCATTGTACTCAGTTTTTAAGTTAATGAATATTTTAAGTTTACCATATGTTTCAAATTTCAAGTTTAAAGTAAGAATTCCAATTCTCAAATAAGGGTTTATTTGTTTGTATAAGCTATCTACAAGTTCATATAAGCTCAAAATTAAATATCTAGAAGCTTTCTATGCTTGTGCAAACTTACTTAACTCAGTTTCATAAAAACAGTGAAAAATTTATAAAAATCAAAATAAAATAGAAAAAATCATGGACAAAGGATGAAGAAGCTTGGAGCAAGGTGTATTCTGGACAGCCTTGGGTTAGAGGCTTGTGGAAGCCAATAGGAAGTGGTAATTGGTTCTTGTTTCTTGGAGAATATCTTGGAAGGCTTTTGTAAGAATTTTTCTTCAATTCTTTATTTATGCTCAATTGTACTCATTTGTAGTTTGTTCCTGCTCATTTAGCTTTTTACTTGCTTATTAGATAAGTTGTGATCAATAGGTTGTGCTTTAGTTACATTTCATTCAAGTTTCAGTATGGACTGTGAGTATTGGTAGTGTTTGGATTTGTCTGTTTTTGGTGCTATACTTGGTTTGGGTAATTGTAACATGTTCATACATCTCACTTAGCACCTAAGTACACCAAATCAACAAAGTTTTTAGTAGTTATAAGCCTGAGAGTCCAAATCACTTTGAAATTGGTCTAAAATCCTTCTGAGTTGGATTTAGAAAGGCATAAGCCTCATTTCAAGTCACAAGTGTGTGACTTTGCTTATTATTGTCTCCACATAGCTTATTTAACCATAACCAGTCAATAAGTCAAGATCAAAGTTCACTTTAGTCAACTTAGAAGTAAAATCAAAAAGTCAAAATTCAAAATGTTTGCAGAAAACCAAAAGTTCAAAGAATTTTCAAGAATTTTGTAGTAACTTTCAGACCTTGAGCTTTTCAGATATTAAAGTCCTCCACTTAATCTTTCAAAATTCATAGTTGGCTTATTTTTGAAAATTTTCTTAAGTGCTTATTCAAGTCTGTGAAAAGACCTGCAGGGTCAAGCCTTACTTTGCACCAGGGCACCTTTGTGTTTTTGGTCAAAGTTCAAACCCCCCTCCAGGGTGCAAATCAAAATGTTAGCCCTTGTTTTTTTAGCTTTTTGCAAAGCTCTTCAGCTGAACTTTTAAGATTTGGAACAAAATTGGATCTCAGTATTGAGTAGCATAGCTTATTTTGTCTTTAAAAATTGCTTATTTCACTCAGGTATATTGAGTCATCAGTGTAAGACCACCAATTTCATAAGTCCATAAATTGTTCATTAGTGGGCCCCACCCTTAGCTTTTTGGCTTTTTAGAAACCCCAATAAGCCAAGTTGTCGAATCAGTGCTTATGTTGTATTTGTGAGCTTGTTTATACCTAGTAATCAGGTCTTGTAGTTGGTCCATTTCACCAAAGAAGTCTGAGACTTCAAGTTTTTGTCTAATTTTCAATAGTGCTTATCTGGCTTATTTGTGGGAATTAGGATTTGATTCTTGGCTTATTAGAAAGCCCTTTAGCTTATCTTTAAGGTTCAGGCTTAAAATTGGATCCCTGATCCCTTGTGTGGACCCCACACAGACCTGCAAGTGACCCCTTTTTACCCTGCATAGTCAGACCTCAAGTTCATTTGGCTTATTTCAAAAGCATTTTCTGAGCTTATTGGTGGGCTGATTGGCCTGCTTATTGGCTTATTGTGAAGGCCCCCAGACCAACTTGAGGGTTCAACTCTTGTGGTCCCCACAGAGGGCTGCAGTTGGGCCAATTTGGCCTATTTGACTTGTCAATTAAGTCAAGTGCTTATTGGCTTGTTCTGGCTTATTGTGTGTACTTAACTGAATCCTTTGTGCTTATACCTTGTTATCATTGTTAGTTACAAATTTATTTTGGTCTGCGGAACAGTAGTGTAGCTTATTCAAGCAATTCCAAATCCTAATAAGCCTTTGGCTTATTCTGTCTTATTCATAAGCTCACCATTTGCTTATTCTTGACATTCAGCCCAACTTCCTTTATTAAAGTTGCTTATAAATAGTATATATACAGACATGAAAAAGAAAAGCCCAAAAAAGATCAAAATACTAGAAGTGATAGCTTCTATTCAAGCTATTTAGCTTATTCTCAGCTTTTTGTAAAAGCAATTTTCATTTTTATAATTTTCTCAGGTTCTTTATATCTCATAGAATTTTTAGTAATTTTTTTTCAGATTTTTCTCTTTTCATTTAATACTTTTCATAATTTAATTTAGTTTTTATTAATTAATAATTAGTATTTAATTAATAATAAATATTTAAAAAGTCAGAAAAATACAAATTCAATTTTAAAATTTGTTTTAAGTTATTTTAGATTTTTCCAAATATTATTTTCATTTTTCTAGTGTAGTTTCATAATTAGTTATAATTTAGGTTAATTTAAATAATTAAAAAGTAATTAGAAAATATAATTAATTAAATAGATGAACAATTCCCCCACTTTGCTGAAGATCCGAGAAATCTACGGCTAGAAATATCGGCTGATGGGGTTGACGTCAACTCATGAACTAGGCATCACAGTGTATGGACAGTTTTATCTGTCATATACAACCTTCCTCCATGGTTGTGTATGAAAAGAAAGTTTATCATGCTTTCGGTATTGATATCGGGATACCCAGGAAATGATATCGATGTATTTTTAGAACCGTTGGTTAATGATCTGCATACCTTATTCGAGGATGGTGTTGATACATATGATGCTTGTACAAAAGAAATGTTTAAACTGCGTGCCGCTGTGCTATGGACGATAAATGATTACCCTGCACTTGGTACATTATGTGGCTACCCATACAGTGGATTCAAAGGTTGTGTAGTATGTAGGAAAGATACACACTGTGTTAGACTTTCTGCCTCATCCAATCAAAGTTATGCTGGACACAGACGATATCTACCATACAACCATGTGTTCAGAAAGCAAACGGCGACGTTTAATGGAAAAGAAGATTTTCAGCGTGCTCCAACTCCATTGACTGGGGAACAAATATACAGCGAGGTACAACTAATTGAAAATAACTGGGGAAAAGGAAAACGAACAAACAATAACACCTCGAATAACCAAGAAGATATGAGAGGCAGTGGTGGGACGATTACAACGCAGAAAAGGAAAACAACAGAAGCAGAGGGTAGTGCAAGCCAAGTAAATGAACCATATTTGAAAAAATTCAATATTTGGTATCGAAAGCTAAAGTATTGGAGGCATAATGCTGTTCCACATTGTATTGACTTCATGCATGTAGAAAAGAATGTTTCTGAGAGTCTAGTCGGAACTTTGCTGTATGTTCCTGGAAAGACAAAAGATCGAATGAATGCTCGATTGGATCTGGAAGAGTTGGGGATAAAAAAAAGAGTTGTTTGCTAGAAAAGAAGCAGACAAAACAACACTACCTCCAGCAGGTTACACATTAACGAATGCTGAAAAAGACATCTTTTGTGAAACGTTAAGCAACATCAGGGTACCACAAGGCTATTGTTCAAATTTCTCTAGTTTGGTCAGCCAAAATGATAAGAAGCTCATTGGTCTTAAATTGCATGACTATCACATGCTAATGCAAGAGTTTTTGCCCATTGCTATACGTTCAAAAATCATGCACCCACCCACACGATTTGCTATTATCAGGTTTTGCTTTTTCTTTAAAGCAATATGTAGGAAAGAAATCATCTTGCAAGAACTAAATAAGATGCAACAAGAACTTGTTGTGACACTGTGCCTTCTCGAGAAGTTCTTTCCTCCCTCATTTTTTGATATTATGATACACTTGACAGTGCACCTAACTAGGGAGGTAAAATTATGTGGTCCCGTATGCTTTCGGTGGATGTATCCCTTCGACAGATGTATGAAGGTTATTAAAGGACATGTGCGAAACAGAAATAGACCAGAGGGATGCATTGCTGAGGAGACTATCGCGGAAGAAACAATAGAGTTTTTTAGCGAGTATCATAAAACCATGAAAACTATTGGTATCCCACCTGATAAACATGTAACCAATGAAAATGAGGATGGAAAGCCATTGTCGGCCGGCAAATCAAATGTACTTACCAGAGATGTCTTTCAGAAAGCACATTTGTATGTAATACAGAATTCAGTTGAAATTGTGCCGTATATCGAGTAAGTATTACTAACACATGTCTATTTCGTTGCTTAAAATGTTGTATCAAATATAATAATCGAATACATTGTTTTGTTTTAGCCGACACAAGCGATTTTTGAAAACAACATACCCGGGTAGAAAAATGGCATTGCTGGAGAATGAGCACACTAAATCTTTTGCTAAGTGCTTACATGAAGAGGTAATTACTCGTATGTTGTTTATACTACTTGTTTGTTTGTTGATAAATATAAGTGAGTTGTTCCTACAATTTAAAGGTAATATATACTTGTAATGAAATTCAGGTTGAGAGAGAGTTAGGGATATCTAAAGATAGTGTATCAGAAACTGTGTGGTGGATATCATTTGGACCACGGCCAACGTAGTGAAATACGAGGCATATAACATCAATGGGTATACATTTCGTACAAAAAGTAATGATGGCATAGTTGACCAGAACAGTGGGGTTAGTGTTGAGGCAGCAGATCTTCACATATCAAAAGAAGTTGCAACCACAAGAAAAGCATTTTATTATGGGATTTTATAAGAGATATGGGTACTAGATTACCGTTTCAGGAAAATTCCTCTTTTCAAATGTGATTGGGTTAATTCAAAACATGGTGGGGTCAAACGCGATACTTTTGGTTACACATTGGTAAACCTGAATAATTTAGGCCACAAGAATGATCCGTTCATATTAGCCTCACAAGCACGACAAGTGTTTTATGTGAAAGACCAGGTAGATAAAAAATTGTCTATTGTCTTTAAAACACCTACCAAGAATTACAAAGATACTTATGATGATGTCGATGAGGAATTTAGTATAGTCATTCACGAGCAAAATGATAACATATTGCCACGAATAAATCCACAAGCAAAATATGCCTACTATCGAACCGACTGTGAAGGTATTGTTATACGAAAATCAAAGTGAAGCACGTGTCATTCTCAAGCTGTAACACTCTGTTTAGGGATTTATTTTTGTCTGCAGAACCTATTTAAGCTTTTGTTTTGCTGCAAATACTCTTTTAAAGGATTTATGTTGTTGTTGTTGTTGTGTTAATTGTTTAGTTCGTACTTGCGAATACTCTTTTAAAGGATTCCAGATTATACAAAACTATAACTTCTGGCAGCATAAACTGTGTACTAGCAATATTAACTATGTACTAGCAGTAGTAAACACCTTGCATATTTTTGTTACAGTTGTCTTGTATATGAAGTTTTCATGTATGTGGTTATGCCTTTATATAGTGCAGAGTTGAAAAAAAACAGTGTTTGGTATGAAAGATTCTCAATTTCAGGCACTTTGTTGAAAAAACAGTGGTTGAAAAAGTAGTCAATGTGCAGTCATGACTAATAGACTGAACTCAATTAAGTGAATATCAAATTACATAAGTTATCAGAAATGTGTGACCATATTTATTGAATTGTGACTACGCTTAAGTAATGTGTGACAAAATATGACTATGATTTAGTCACACAAAAACTCAATGTGACTAATATCAAGGTTAATGATAACTCATGACTTCACACTTTGCTATAAATAATAGTCACATGAATATCTCACAATGTGACTATTTTGAATGTATTGGTCACATATAATACCCTTATAATGTGGCCATAAACATCATTTAGATACACATTTGTGAAATGGTGTGACTATTGTAAAGCCTATAGTCACATGATCGTGCTTCAATTAAGTGTGACTATACACATTAGGATTTGGCAAGCAAACATACACTATACTTTAGACACACATATTAACTTACGTGACCATATGTATCGAATTTTTGTTACACTTAATCATGTTTATATGGTTTAGTGTGACCATATATGACATTTGGTCACACTCGTCAAGTGTGTGACATATATTTGTCACTAATAAATGCATATCGTGACTAACGCTTCAAACTTACTTTTCCGTTGACACACATTTCAAACGCTATGTGGCTAAATATTCAACAAAGAATAGCAGTCACGTTTAAATAATGTGTGACAAACTTGACTATATAATTTAGCCACATACACAATTACCTCATGTGACCATATATCTATTTTGGTCACACTTTTCAATTGTGTGACATATATTTGTCACATATGTATATCTATAGTGTGACTAATTTTTCGAGCTGATTTGTATCTGTCACAAGTCCCGAATTAAAAGTGACTAAATAATCCAAAAAAAAATTTCCAGTTACCTCTAGTCACATAAATATTCAAATGTGTGACAATAGAATTCCGAAATGGTCACACAAGTCGTATCAAGTGTGGCTGTTTATTTTATTCTGGTACATTTAGTCACGTATAAATGTTACAGTGTGACATTTCCAAATCAACCATGCGTGACCAATAGAACTGTAAGGAATTATTGAAGATACTGCTGACAGGTTCCTGCGGAAGGTTTAGTGACTTTCTGCTGATGACTGGTTCCTGCAGACGTATAGAGATCCTACGGATAGAGTAAAACCGTGGATAGAACTTATGTAATTTAGGACAAGATATGTAGAATATCTTTTATTAGTTTATCATTATTCGTTTCTTGTAAGAAAGGTTAGGGTTTCCACTAGTATATAAGGAACCCTAGGTCATTGTAATACGTACGAGTTTTCATACATTATTAGTAAAAATTTATCGATCCATAGAGGATCAAGTTTAGTATAAGTTTGTTTTTATATTCCGCAATAATTACAAGCTCACAGAGATTATCTAACTTAGTCTTGCTAGTGATTACATTAGTTGGCTAACGATCTATTGGCTCGTGATCTATCAAGGTATAGATCCCTACAAGTGGTATCAGAGCCACGAGATACTCTCTGTAACTTCAACACAATCACATAACTTTTCAATCAGTACCAATGGGAGACAAACCAGGCAGTGATGTTGCTCTCTCAGAAGCAAGCTCTCTTACTCAACAACTACAACAGGTGGCCTTCTCCAACAGCAATGCAAAACTTCCTTTTCTTAGGAAGGATGAGTATGAGATCTGGGCCATGAAGATGCAGAACTGGATTGCAAGTGTTGACTATAACCTCTGGAATGTTATACTCAATGGCTGTCGTCCTAAAAAGCAAAGTGTAGATGCTGATGGTAAAATTACGATTTTGGAACCTGTTTCTGCTAAAGAAATTCTTGCTATACAAAGGGAGAACAAAGCAAGAACCATATTGCTGCAGGCAATCCCTGATGACCACATGGGAGATTTTCATTCCATGACTGATCCAAGAGAAATCTGGTGGGCCATAAAAGCCAGATTTGGTGGGAATGAAGAATCAAAGAGGATGAGGAAGAGTATGTTGAAGCAAGAATTCCAAGAATTCAAGATAACTGAAGAGGAAGGTCTCCACAAAGGTTATGACAGGTTTCAGAAGATTCTGAGTCACTTGAATCAGCTGCTAGCCAGACCTGACAATGAGGAGGTGAACTCCAGGTTTCTAAGGGCCTTACCTCCCTCATGGTCTCAGGTGAGTATATCATTAAAAACCAAAGGTGGCCTGGACTACCTCAGTTTTGATGACTTGTACAACAAGCTCAGAGCTTTGGAAGGTGACATAAAGGGATTCTCTCCATATGCAGCTACTCCTTCACAATCTGCATTTGTCAGCTCTAATTCAAACTACATGCCACATACCTATACAAGTCCATCCCTAGTACCACAGGTTTACTCAAGTCCATCCACTCCAAGCCAAAGTCTTCCAATGACCACATTGTCTTTTTCAAGTGCTAATCCAATAACTCATCCAAAGATTAGTAATGTGATGGAAGATGTACTTCATTCATTTGTTGCTGAAGTTGATAAACAACAACAAATAGCTTATGAAGATTTTGAGCAGATTGATGAACTTGCTTTAGAAGAGTTGGACTTAAAGTGGCTATGCTCTCCCTCAAGGTTAGAAGATTTGAGCAAAAAGTTGGTAAAAAGCTCAATGTTGAAGGAAGAGATGCAGCTAGGTTTGATAGAAGGAAAGTAAAGTGTTATGCTTGTGGAGAAATTGGCCATTTTGCAAGAGAGTGCATAGCCAAGAAGGGTGAAGCCAGTGCCAGATATTCAGCATACAAGAAGAAAGAAGTGGAGGCTGGAGAATCAAAGGCCTTGATCACTGCTATAGATACTAGTGTTGACTAGAATGAGCATGAAGATACTACAAGCAGCTCTCCTCAAATCTCTTGCATGGCTAGTTGTGATGATAACTTTGGTCTCATGGGAATCTCTCCTCAGGTATCTACTTGTGTTTGTGATTGTGATTCTAAATATACAACTCTGAAAGAAGCTTATGATGAACTGAAACCAAAATATAATGCTTGTTTTATTGAAGCTGCAACTTATAAAGAAGCTTTTAAAACTTTAGAACAACAAAAGGTGTGGTTTCAACAGAATCAATTGGCTTATGAGGAAAAGATTAGAGTTTTAAGTAGAGATTTAGAATGTGCTAGCAATGAATTAAAGTTTTATGAAAAAGAAAAAGCTAGAATTGAGTCTGAGAAAAGTGTTTTGCAAGAGAAACTAGATAAAGAAGTAGCTTTACATAAAAATTGGTTAATTTCAGGAGATAATTTAGCTAGCTGTCTTTATGGTAGTCAAGCTGTAAACTCTGGATTAGGTTTAGGGTTTAAAAAATATGTTGGTTTAGAGGCAAGAAATGATGTAGGTAAATCTACACCAGCAGGCTTAGCAAATTATGTTAAAGAAGGAAATTTGCATGCTGTACCAGGACCTATCAGAGGTGTATTTATGCCTACTATCAAAACCTCTGACTTTGATGGTTCACACCATCTTTTTGGCAAAAAGTCTAAAGACTTGCCAAATAAGTCTAAAGACCCTCCAACCATAGGAACCCCTAAGCCCACATCCCATAAGGTTGACTTACCAGAATCAAAGGAAATCACTGGCATTAGGATCAATGACTCCCCTGACACTAGAAGTATATCTAGTAATGATTCTAACACTTATGTCTCTTGTTCTTCCAGGGACAAGACCTCAGAGACCTCTAGTAATGCCAGCTGTGATTCCAAGACCAAGTCAGACTCACCCAAGTCCTCAATAAAGAATTCTGACAAGTCATCTTACAAGTCTGTGGACTCTGAAGTTGCTGCTGATGAAGTTCTTTCTAAGACAGCCTCTTCTGAAGACTTGTTATTTACTTCTTTTGAAAACAATTCCTTTTAGTGTTTACAAAATAATTCTATTTCTGGTGTTTCTTTGAATAATTCTATGTTTAATAAGACATCTTTTGGATTTAATAAATCTTCTAAGAAGAAGAAGTGTTTTGTTTGTGGTAGCAAGTTGCATTTAATTAAGGATTGTGATTTTTATGAGAAGAGGATGGGTGTTTCTGTTGTTAATAATAGACCTAGACAAAAGTGGACTAACAATTGTTCCAAACCCTCAGTAGTTCCATAGGAAAAGTATAATGTCAGCAGAATGTATTCCATTCCTGCTGATTGGTCTGTTCCTTCTGATAGGTCTGTTTTTCATAGTAGATATATGAATACCAATAGAAATAGATATGGGTCACAACCATTTTATGGAGTTAATCATTGGTATGAATATAATGACCAAATGTTTATGGGAAGGGCTAATTGGGATTCTGCTGAAAAGTCCTCAGCAGATTGTTCTTGGACATATAAAAGACCATATAACTATAGGGAATCCAGGAAAAATTGTGGATCTAACTCATCTTCTTGGGTACATCATAATCTACAAGGCAGGCTCAAGTCTTTCATGACTTAAGTCTCTTAACATATTTATGTTGTTGTATATTAACTTTCTTTGTTGAAGGAACATCCTCTTCTTAATAAAGACTTAGGTATTGTTGATAGTGGCTATTCAAGAAACATGTCTGGTAATCAAGAGAAGCTACATGACTTTGTGCCAGTTAATGGAGGCATAGTGAGGTTTGGAAGTGGAGTAGGAAGGATCACTAGCAAAGGAACCATTAGAACTCCAAAGGTGGATTTTGAGAATGTCTACTATGTGAAGGAGCTTCAAGGATTCAATTTGTTCTCAGTCTCACAAATTTGTTACAAAAAGCTTCATGTGCTTTTTACTGAAGAAGGTTGTTTCATTCTTTCACCTGAGTTCAAAATACCTGATGACAATCATGTATTGCTAAAGGCTCCAAGAAATCATAATCTTTATACATTTGACTTGAATGATGTCAAGCCAGAAGGTGATCTAACCTGCTTGGTGGCTAAAGCATCCTTGGATGAATCTACAAAATGGCATTGGAGGATGGCACATGTTAATTTCAAAGTCATCAATAAACTTGCTAAAGATGGACTTGTTCATGGACTTCCTTCCAAGATCTTCACAAAAAAGCATAATTGTGTGGCTTGTAACAAGGGTAAGCAACACAAGGCTTCTTATAAAGCCATTACTGTTGTGAGCACAATCTCAGAACCATTGCAGCTACTTCACATGGATCTTTTTGGTCCAACATCCATCAGGAGTATTGATCATAAGTACTTCTGTTTGGTGATAACTGATGCTTTCAGCAGATTCAGCTGGACATTTTTCTTGGTGACTAAAGATCAAACCTTTCAGGTACTTAAAGAATTTATGGCTCTAGTTGAAAACCAACTTAACAAGAAGATTAAAAGTATAAGGTGTGACAATGGGACAGAGTTCAAAAATGCTAATCTTATTGAACTTTGTAGTTTAAAGGGTATTTAAAGAGACTATAGCACTCCTAGGACTCCACAACAGAATGGAGTTGCTGAAAGAAAGAATAGAACCCTTATAGAGGCTGCAAGATCTATGCTTGCTGACTCTAAACTTCCAACCATGTTTTGGACTGAGGCAGTTGGCACTGCCTGTTATGTATTGAATAGGGTGTTGATTACTGAACCTCATAATAAGACACCCTATGAGCTATTGACAGGGAAGAAGACTACCATTGAACACTTGAAACCTTTTGGTTGTCAGGTGACCATTCTTAACACAAGTGATCACTTAGGCAAATTTGAAGCAAAAGCTGCTGAAGGGTATATTGTTGGTTACTCAGCTCATAGCAAGGCTTATAGGGTATATAACTTGGCTGCAAAGAAGATAGAAGAGACTCTTAACTTGAAATTTTTGGAGGAGAATGTAAATGTTCAAGGAAAAGGTCATGAATGGTATTTTGACCTTGATTATCTTACAGATTATTTGGGGTATGCTAGACACAAAACTAACCCCTCTGCAGGTATACAAGTGTCATCTTCTAACAATGCAGGTACCCTACAGGATGATTCAAACAGTGATTCAGAATGTGATGAACCCACTATTGTTATAACTACTCTACCAATTTAAATAGCAGATCCTCCTACCAAAGAAGCCTCTGATGCTACATCTGCTGATGAAGTGGAAAATTCAACCTATGTAGAAGATCTTGCTAGACTTAAAAAGCAAGAACATGCAGCAGCTGAGGAAGCTAAAAGACTTGGTCTTGAATTTGCTCAAGACACTGAAGCCCTCTTAAAAAAAGCTGTTGTTGAAGAAAGCAGAAAACCTAGTTCTGCTGATGCATCTGCTGATGCAGCTGTTGATTCTACTGATGGAGATTCTGCTGACGGCATTTCTGCTGCAGTTCCTGTTTCCACTTAAACTTCCACAAGATTGGATGAACCTTATGGCAGGTTTCCAACTCCTTCAGATCTTACTAATGTTGAGCAAAGTGATGGCATTTTTCAATCAGCTTCTTATGATGAAGACTTTGCTCCTACTTTAACCAATCTTGATACCTCCATTGATGTTAATCCTGTTGCAACTAAAAGGATCAACATCATTCATCCACAAGATAATATACTTGGTGATCCAAATGCTATGGTACTCACCAGGAGTGCCATTAAGAATACCAAGTTCGGGCAATGTGCATTTTTGACTTATGTATCCACTCAGAAGAGAGACAATCACACAAATCAGAAGCATTGTTTGTTTGCTTGTTTCTTGTCCCAAGTTGAACCAACAAGCATTAAACAGGCTTTGAGTGAGCCTAGTTGGGTTGAAGCTATGCAGGAAGAGATGCAACAATTCAAGAATCAAGATGTTTGGGTACTTGTTGATCTGCCTGCAAGGAAAATTGCAATTAGGACCAAGTGGATCTTAAAATGCAAGAGGGATGCCAGAGGTATTGTGGTCAGAAATAAAGCAAGATTGGTGGCTCAAGGATTCAGACAAGAAGAAGGGATTGACTACACTGAGGTCTTTGCACCAGTTGCTAGGGTTGAGGCAATTAGACTATTTTTAGCCTTTGCCTCATATATGGGGTTTAAGGTCTATCAGATGGATGTCAAGAGTGCCTTCCTCTATGGAAAAATTGAAGAGGAAGTATATATTACTCAACCACAGGGCTTTGAAGACCCCCATCATCCTAAGAAGGTGTACAAAGTTGTCAAGGCACTTTATGGACTTCACCAAGCACCAAGAGCATGGTATGCTAGACTGTCTACATTTCTTTTGGAGCATGGCTACAGAAGAGGGGCTATTGACAAGACCCTCTTTATTAAGAAAAACTCTAGGGACATCATTATAGTACAGGTATATGTGGATGACATTATCTTTGGATCCACAAAGGAGGCATGGTGCAGGGAATTTGAAGAATTGATGAAAGGTGAATTTCAAATGAGTGCAATGGGGGAGTTAACCTTTTTCCTAGGGCTGCAAGTCAAACAACAACCTGAAGGGATTTTTATTCATCAGGAGAAGTATGTTAAAGATATTTTGAAAAAGTTTGACTTTGAACTTCTGAGGACTGCTACCACTCCATATGAACCACCCAAGCTTAAGAATCCAAATGAACAAGATGAGGCTGTGAATGTTCATCTTTATAGGTCCATAATTGGATCACTCATGTATCTCACAGCATCAAGTCACTCCACTGACTTCCCACCTCAATGCAGTGAAGAAAATTTTCAAGTACATCAAGGGCCAACCCAAACTAGGCCTTTGGTACCCAAGGGAATCACCATTTGTGTTGGAGGCTTAAAGTGATAGTGACTATGCTAGAGCTAATTTGGATAGGAAATCCACAACAGGAGGTTGTCAATTTCTTGGTAGAAGACTCATCTCTTGGCAGTGCAAGAAACAAACCATAGTGGCTACTTCTACTACTGAAGCAGAATATGTTGCTGCTGCCAATTGCTATGGCCAGGTACTTTGGATTCAGAATCAAATGTTGGATTATGGGTTTAACTTTATGAACACTAAAATCTACATAGATAATCAAAGTACTATTTCTATTGTTAAAAATCCTGTTTTTCATCAGAGAACTAAACATATAGAAATTAGGCACCATTTTATAAGAGATGCAAATGAGAAGTATCTAATTCAAGTGCTTAAAATTCATACTGATGATAATGTGGCTGATTTATTAACAAAAGCTTTTGATGGACCTAGGTTTAATCACCTAGTTGTCAACATTGGGATGGTTAACCCTTGAATGCTATGTTTGAGGGGAGGCATAAGCCTCAGGGGAGGCATATACCTCAGGGGAGGATTGTACATGTCGTATTTATGTAGATTATTATGTTTACTAACTTTCTTTTGCAGGTTACTACTAATCTTGTATATTATTTTGGTTGTTCTTTTGTGTTTTGTTTGAATGTTTGGTTTCAGGTCATGTTCCTGCTGATATACAAAGATCTACATTCAGTGGAATTAGATGTAAAGACATAAGAAGTAAGATATATTATTCATCAGAGGAAAGATTGGTACATCAATTACAAAATCTGTCATCAGAAGAAAGACAAAATACATCAAACAACAACAAACAACCACCAACAACCACCACATCCCTAAGCATCAACCCCCTACTCCATCTTCCTCTTCCCTTTGCCCAAGTCCTTTGGGTCAGGCATTCTTTTGTGAACCCCTCTTGACTTCATATCCTTGTTCCAGAGCTTGGGAGCAGCAAGACCAAGGACCATTTTCAATGGACCCTTCTTCTTTCTTGAGGACTGTTGCTCTTCAGGGATAGAGATCCTCCTCATATCTGCACACACCCTTTCCATTTCACTGGTTAAGAATGCAGTAACAGGAGTGAAATCAGGGACAACCATAGCTAGAGGAGTTGGAGTTTCCTCAGCTTCAGTGGTTTCTTCTGATGAGGTTGGAGAAGGACAAAACTCTGAAGGACCTTCACCTAGGTAGTAGTATGATATTTGGATTTGAGGTATGTCAAAGGTGGAGTCTGAAGAATCAGAAGAAATTTCAATGACTTTGGGGGATGGCTTCATGATTTGAGTATGAGAAAGTCTTTGGGATAAGTTATTTGTGTACTAGTGGAATTGTGAGTTGATTATGCCTTGAAGACTTTTTACAAAGAGTTGATTTGGGTTTAATGTGAGTTAATGCAAGTAAATGGGAGGTAGTTGAGTCAGTAGCAATTACTAATTGTGCAAGTTGTCCACTTAAGTGGATTCTTCGGATGAAAGTCAATGGGTTTGACCACATGTTGCTGATACTATCTATTTTGTTGATTAAGTGAGTTCCTGCTGATGGCTTATTCAAGATCAATTTATTCAGGGGAATGCTAATTTATCAGAAGAATTAAAATAAGTAAAAATTAACAAGGCAAATTTTTATTGATTCTTCTGAAGTACAATACAAGACAATGAAATTGAAAGATTAACAACAAGTTCCTATTCTACTTTGCCCTTGCCCTTGCCTTCCATAGTCTTCTCCTTGCCTTTGTTGTTGATGTTGAAGATTCCTTGCCACTAAGGACAGGGCAAACCTAACACAACCTTTCTGGTCTTTGGCAATGGGGGATTTACTTTTCTTCTTCTTGGACGAGAGGACTGAGGCTTCTCAGGGGTTGTGGGGTTGTAAAGTGCATCATTCTCATCATCCTCTTCATCAGAAGAAGTGAAGATGAAGGGAGACTCATCAGGAATGGGAACTCTGTTTGCCCTCTCCAATTCATTCCACCTTCTCTCCATCTCTCTCTGGTACTCAGGATCATCAATTTCAGAGGGATATGGTGGAAGATCTTCAGATGATGTTGAACTTGGTGCAGGTACATCATGTTTCTTCTTCTTGGATTGTTCCTTTGTGAGACCACGAGGAGGTGTTGGCATATTAAGTGGTGGTGGAGATTTTAGTGAGTCAGACATATCAGAGGAGTCAGAAGAAAGGTTGATGATACATTGATTGGAAGCCATGGTTGTATTGTTGAATGGAGGTATTGTAATTAGGGATTTGATTTGAGTGGAGAGATTTGGGGATAATTAGCCTTTACTTATAAGATCACCCAACCGCGTGTCTTTATTACCATAAATGCGAGGTAGTTTGGAGATAATTAAGGGTTCTTTGAAATTTGAATTAAGAGATCTTTTTCAAAGATATTTGGTTTCCACTGAAGGGAAGATTCTGCTGATTGATTCTGTGGAAGGTTCTGTTGAATGAATGGTTGATTGTAGTCAACGTTTGACTATTTTCTGCGGATTGATCATTTGGTTTCAGCCGTTTGACTTGGTTTCTTCAGATGAGTCAGTTTAATTGGGATTTGCTTTAGTTGATTATTGGTCAAAGATTTCTTTCCAATAATTCATATCAGTTTCATTCCACGTTTGGTAACTTCCATAATTAACCAAGATGTGCATATCCCACTCCAAAATTAACTGATTCCCTCTCGCTATAAAATTTCAAAAACCATTTAAACATTCTTCAGAACTCCCAACCCAAATTTCTTATTCTTAATCAATGGCTGAACTACTTTTCAAAGGTGATCATAACAAACATGCCTTTCTTGGTCGTGGTAAAAATGATGAAGATTATGTGGGTATGATGGAATTTCTCCAAAGATCCAAGATTCATTATGCTCTGCTCCAATATCCAAGTGTTATTTATGAGTCTCTTGTTGTACAATTTTGGGAAACCGCACAAACAAGGACTGTTGAAGATGGACCAACAGAGATTGTTGCTGTTATAGATGGGGAAGAATATGTGATTACTGAGTCATTGGTCAGGACTCAACTACAGTTGGATGATGAAGGAGGGGTGACTGATTTTCCTAAAGAAGAGATACTTAGAGGCCTTCAGGCTGCAGGTTATAGTGGTGATGGGAAAGTATGGTACAAGAATCTGTTTTGTCCAAAATGGAGGTTTTTGACACACACTTTGCTTCAGTGCATGGGTTCTAAGTCTGGTGGATGGGACCAATTCTCTACAGACATTGCTCTTGCCATTATGTGTCTCTCTCAGGGAAAAACATTTAACTTTTCTAGGTATATCTTTAATGCTATGCTTGAAAATGTTAAGGATACCAAACTTAAATATTTAATGTATCCTAGGTTTCTTCAAATCATTTTAGACATTCAGACCACTGACCCTACTCATTTGCCAGTTAAGGGTTTATCTAAAAAGTTGTATACCCAAATGAAAATTAAATTTACTGGTGAACACAGAACCTTACTTCCAGCTATGTTGCCTGCTGCAATGCTCCTGATGGAGTAGCTGCTGATGCCCCGGTGGGCAATCCCCCTGATGGCATGGCTGCTGATGCAGCTGCTGGTGATCAGGATACTTCTGATGCTCAAACATTAGAGGATTCTCCTGAGAGAACTGAAGATGCTCCTGATGCAAATGCATCAGTTGCTCCTGATGTTCAGCCACCACCCTCTCCTAGGTCACCTACACCTGTACCTTCACCAATGGATATTAATTCTCCTGAGCATGTGTTCAATGAGAATTTAGGCTTTGACCAACCTATACACTCACCACAATTTACAAGACTTCCAACGCCTAGTCCTTTGAGACCTCAATTTAAGGATCATGTAAATATAGATGTAGATGTAAATTTAGATTATTCTACTCACAGGACCAATGATGCTTCCAATGCCACAGATATCCCTGTTGGTGGAGCTGAAGGTCCTGTTACTCTCACTTCTGTATCTGCTTTGTTGAACAGGTATGTAACTAAGGTGGACAAGTTGGAGAATGATCTGAACTTCAATAAAAAGAATCTTAGCAATGCTGTTCTGACTCTCATTGGAAGAGTTAAGAAGTTGGAGGCTAAGCTTAAGCAAAGGAAGAGACAAGGTGTGGTGTATGAATCAGATGAGGAATCTACTAAAGCCTCTGACAACATTGACTTGGAAGGCCTTGAACTTCTTGCTGCTACTACATTGGAGAGTGTTCAGAAGAATGCTGCTGATGCCAGGCCTGCACCATCTATTCATTCTACTGATGATGTTGCTCCAACTGTTGAGGTTGCTCCAACTGCTGATGTTGTTCATACTGCTAATGCAAGTGTTCCAAAGGATTCTAGAGTCATTTATGTCAGGAGAAAGCATTATGCTGATAAAAAGTCTGCTGATGCTCCTAGAAAGAAGTCTTATGCTGATGTTCATAGAAAGGAATCTTTTCCAACTACTATGCCAGAAGTGGGCACTCATGCTTCATCAGCCGATATCCAAGCTGATCTCCCTCATGACTCTCCTGATAAGATTGTTGTTCCTCCTGAGAAGAAAGACAAAGGAAAGTCTATATTGATTGATCAAGACATTCCTTCCAGAGTGAAATCCAAGGTGGAACTTGCTAATGAAAAAAATAGTGAGATTGCTGCTGCACGTTTGCAAGCTGAAGAGGATGCTGCAGCTACTAAAGTTCAATTGGATTTGAAAGCCTCAGAAGCACTTGCTAGGAAAATTCAAGATGATTTGGATAAGATAGGAATTCAATTTACTAGCACCTTGCCTGCTGAAAGACAAAAGGAACTAGATGAAATAGCCAAGAATCTTTCTGCAGCACAATGGGACAATTTGGCTGAACAAGCTGCTTCTAAGCCTAATTTGGGTGAATCTGTGCTTGGAGTTGACAATCCTGCTTTTGTTCAGCTGATGGTTGAAAGAGGAAGGTTGCAGAGACAACAGGAGGCAGAGATAAAAGCTAAGCATCAAAGGGAAAGACCTTGGACAAAGGCTAAAATAAAGAAATACATAGGAATTTTGTGAAGAATCAGGGATGTTCTATGTTTGAGTCAGGATGGACTCAAAAGAGGGTTTGGGGATTTTCAGATAAACAACTCACCTTCTACTATGACAAGATCATTTCAAATCTTCATTCCTCTGGTATACATGTCCAAGATGTTCTGAAGTTTAGAGGTAGACTTTTGGGTGGGCCTGAAGCTAAGAAAGCTAAGCTTCATGATACTGCTGATCAACCTGCTGAGTCCATTGGGTCCTTTCATGGTGGTCAGGAGAAAGTCCAAACTCCTTCAGTCTTGCCTCAGATGGATGATGCTCCTGATGCTCAGATGGATGATACTCCTATTGCTTCTCATTATGATACTGCTGACTCTCATCCTGATACTACTGAAGCTCCACATGATGTTACCAATGCTGCTTCAGCAGATACTCCAATAGAAGTACCTGATGATGATGCTTCTGCAGATGTTCCTGCTGATACTTCCAAACAAGTGCCTAAAGAAGAATTTGCTGATGGTCCTTCTATTCCTGTTACTACTGGCACTAGGAGGAAGACTAAAGCTATCAAGAGGAAGGATCCAAAAGATATTCCTTTAGAGGATAGTACTACTTTCCTTGATTATGCTTCTGATGATGGTCAAGACCCTGTTGTTTGGGAGAAAATTGTGAACTTGTTAATGCTGAGCTTGGTCAAGGTAAAGTGAATGTCATAACTAGACAAGATGGAACTACCAAGACATTCTTGTTTTTGAGCCAAATCTTACATATCGTGGACAAGCAAGATCTTCTCTCACTTTATGACTGGGTTACCAAGTATTATCAAACTCATTCCCCTGATGAAATTGGAATGTATTTGATGGGTGATTTGCAGATTCTGTGTGATTCTTATAAAGGTGATTCTGGTGTGAAGTTTCAAGTATGGAAAGGTCAAAAGACATGGGTGGTTGACTATTGGAAGTTTTTTCCACTTCCTAATGTTCATATGATTGTAACAACCACTGGTAAGACCTTATACTGCTGGGCTGATGTTCTTTACCCAATCACAAAGGAAGTAATGAATCTTATGCTGGAGACAAAGCTTTCTGTTCCTTTGGATATGACTGAGAATGATCTTCATCTTGCTGAACAATTGGTAAGGTTCATCAGAAGAAGTATATTAACTAAGAAGGAACTGGCAACCAAGCATGGCATTCAAATGGATTCATATCTGCAATGAGCTGGTCTTGGTATGGTATTTTGTTGTATATTTTTCTTTTCTTTTAGTTTAGTAAAAAAAAATAATAATAAAAAAAAACAAACAAACAAACAAACATATTTGTATAGTTTTGTGTATGTTGTTTGCAGGTTTGGTGTTGATTCTTATCACACTCTTTCTGGTCATCAACTTGCCTGATGTTGACTATTCCATCAAAAAGTTGGCTAGTCCAAAGGGTACAGCTTTGGTAAAGACTCATCAAATCTGTTGATAGCTGTAATGGTTTGCTCAAAACCATAGGGTTCTCAACTCACCCATGCTTTATTGCTGAGTAGTTGAAATGGTTATCAATTGACCATGGATTTTTCCTTTTTGGATTCCAAATAATTGGTTAGCCCACATGTGTATGGCTTGTGGTAAAGGCAGTGGAAAACCATATTTGGTATTCAATTGACCAAGATGATATTTCATCAATAATTGACTAGTCCTGAGCAAACGGCTACAGGTAAAGACTTCTCAAATCCGTTTATAGCTGATGATTGCTAAAAATCATATTCTTTGGGTCATCAGTGTACCGAGAACACTTGGCTACTCCAGTAGTGATGGCTATTGGTAAAGAGACATCAAATCCATTATTTTCAATGATTCACCTCTCACAGGAGTTAACCCACCTGGATGTGATGAGAATAGTATGAAACTTATATGTTTTGATATACATTTAGTCTTGTGTTGCTGCAAAGAATGGTGCTTTTCAAAAGTTTGCTGATCATAGAGATTCTATTTATGAAGATTTTTTGTTGCTGATGTTCATCCTTAATCATCTGGTTTCTGCTATTGGCGATCTATCAAGAAATCTTGAACTTAACTGTGTCAAATTCAAGATTAGGGGAGGATTGTAAGGAATTATTGAAGATACTGCTGACTGATACTGCTGACAGGTTCCTGCGGAAGGTTTAGTGACTTTCTGCTGATGACTGGTTCCTGCGGACTTATAGAGATCCTACGGATAGAGTAAAACCGTGGATAGAACTTATGTAATTTAGGACAAGATATGTAGAATATCTTTTATTAGTTTATCATTATTCGTTTCTTGTAAGAAAGGTTAGGGTTTCCACTAGTATATAAGGAACCCTAGGTCATTGTAATACGTACGAGTTTTCATACATTATTAGTAAAAGGTTATTGATCCATAGAGGATCAAGTTTAGTATAAGTTTGTTATTATATTCCGCAATAATTACAAGCTCACAGAGATTATCTAACTTAGTCTTGCTAGTGATTACATTAGTTGGCTAACGATCTATTGGCTCGTGATCTATCAAGGTATAGATCCCTACAAGAACTTTTTGTACCAGTGATTAACCTGATGCCATATTCTGAGTGGAAGAAACTTTCTCTTCCCAAACTTACTCCAATGTGCATGACTCTTGAGCTTGCCGATCGATCAATTTCTCGTCCACTTGGCATTAATGAGGACGTGTTCGTTAAAGTGGGAAAGTTCCATTTTCCGCCCAATTTTGTGATTGTTGACTTTGATGCCGATTCAAGGGTCCCTCTAATTCTTGGAAGGGGATTTCTTAGAACAAGGCGTGCACTCATCGATGTATTTGAGCAAGAGATCACATTGCATGTTGGAACTGAAGCAATCACCTTCAACCTCGATCAAACTTCGAGGTACTCCTCAAATTATGACTCTGAATCGGTAAACCGAATAGATGTCATTGATGTTGCTGCTGAAGAGTACGCTCAAGAGGTTTTAGGTTTCACTGATAATTCTCCGAGTGGAAATTCCACTCCATCTTCTCATCCCATAATTTCTAATTCTTCTCCTTCCCTCACTCCGTTTGAGGGAAGTGACTTCATCTTAGAAATTGAGGCCTTTCTCAAGAGTGATTTGATTCCTGATGGAATCGATAACCAAGAGATTAACCCTGAAAGGGGTATTCTCTTACTTGAGAAATTATTAAATGAAGATCCCTCTCCTCTTCCTATTCTACCACAAACACTTCATAATGAGGAAATCAAATATGTTGAGAAAACTGATGAGTTTCATGAGGTCGAGCTTAAGGACTTACCTCCTCATCTCGAATACGCATTTTTGGAGGGTCATGATAAGTTACCCATCATAATTGCTAAAGATGTGAGTGAGGAGGAAAAAACTGCTCTAATAAAGGTTTTAAAGTCACATAAACAAGCAATTGCTTGGAAACTCTCCGACATCAAGGGTATCAACCCAGAATTTTGTACGCACAAAATTTTAATGGAGGATGACTTTAAACCAGCAGTCCAACAACAACGAAGGGTTAATCCAAAAATCCACGAGGTTATCAAACAAGAAGTTTTACAACTTCTTGATGCCGATTTGATTTACCCTATCTCGGATAGTCCTTGGGTTAGTCCCATCCATTGCGTTCCAAAAAAGGGTGGCACTACTGTTGTCACAAACGAAGAAAATGAGTTGATTCCAACTCGATTGGTTACGGATTGGCGTGTATGCATTGACTATCGCAAGTTAAATGACGCCACCCGCAAAGACCACTTTCCTCTACCCTTCATGGACCAAATGCTAGAGAGATTAGCGAGGAATGAGTACTATTGTTACCTCGATGGTTTCTCGGGTTACTTTCAGATCCCCATTGCTCCACAGGATCAAGAGAAAACTACCTTCACATGCCCTTATGGAACCTTTGCCTACCGTCGCATGCCATTTGGCTTATGCAACGCTCCTGGCACGTTCCAAAGGTGCATGATGTCAATCTTTTCCGACATGATTGGGAAAACAATGGAGGTATTCATGGATGACTTTTCGGTCATTGTGGATTCATTTCAATCATGTCTCTCCCATTTAGACAACATGCTCAAACGTTGTAAAGACACAAGGTTATGTCTAAACTGGGAGAAGAGCCACTTTATGGTCAAAGTGGGCATTGTCCTCGGCCATAAAATTTCAAAAAACAGGATTGAGGTTGACAAAGCCAAAGTTGATGTCATCGCAAAATTACCTCATCCCACTACCGTCAAAGGTATTAGGAGCTTTTGGGTCATGCCGGTTTTTATCGGAGGTTTATTCAAGATTTTTCCAAAATCGCCCGGCCTATGACCCATCTCCTCGAGAAGGATGATCCTTTTATCTTCTCACCCGAGTGCATTGAAGCTTTTGAAACCTTGAAGAAAAAGCTTACTGAGGCACCTGTTAATACAAATATCGCCTAAAAACGTTATTTATATTTTACGATCTTTGCTAAGTTTTGTTAATGACAAAGTATGAACTTTAGTTTATAGTAAAAACATCACTTTAGTTTGAAGTCTTGTATAACTATATTTTACATTTCATCTTAAACATAACATTGTTTTTATTTCTTAACTAAGAAAGTGTCACATCACATCAATAAGCATTTATGGTAAGTTTATGTGTTTGACTATCCATAAGCTCTTACACATTTTGGAAGCATTCCATGTTGATTCAATGTGTGGTTGACCAAGTAATAACTTGATGTGACTTTGGTTGGTTTGGAAAGATTTATGGCAAGCTTGTTTGTCAGTCCTGGTGGAACCCTCAGGGTACATGGGAGGAACCCATTCTAGGGTTTCACCGGATCCGCCAGACTGCTGGTTTGTTTTGCTATAAATACCAAGCCACTTGCTAGTTTTTACCCATAACTTTAGGACATATATTTCACATATTGTCTCATCTAACTCAGTAACATTTGACTTGTGTGATTCTCTTATGTAGCAAAGGAGTTCACAAGTTCATCCAAGAAGTTACAAGTTTCAACTCAAAAGTTGCAAGACGTGTTAGCTTTGTTATGTATAAACTTTGGTAGTTTACACTTCATTTGTATCTTGTGTAGAAGTGATCGGTTAGTATTTTAGGCCTTAAAATACATATTGTGATGGGAGTTGCTGTACCCTTGTAAAAGAACTATCGAGAGTGGTTGTACCCTTGTAAAAGAACTCGACATCTAGCTTAGTGTCGAAAATAGTGGATAGGCGACGTTAGGTTGGTTCTACCTTGAACTAGGACTCAGTATCTAGCTTTGTACCGGATAAAGTGTGAGCGACGATTGTAAAGGTTTCTCCACCCGTGAAAGGAGCTTGTTGACTAGTGCTTGAAACTCTCGAGTTGGAAACTTGGGGCGTGGATGTAGGGAAAGGAAAAAGAGTCCTTGTAGCCAAACAGCGATAAATAATCGTGTTGTGGTTTGATCGTTTCTTACTTTGTCTTTGCATATTACATACTGTCTTTAGTTAGAGTCATTAATTACACGTAAAGCTTTTCAAAGATTAACAAGTAATTTGAGTTCATATCTTTAATGAAACATAAAGTTTTTAAAGGATAATTAAGTTAAAAAGCGTTAAACTATTCAACCCCCCTTCTAGTTTTCCACAGCACCGATTCTTGTTGCCCCGATTGGGACTTGCCCTTTGAAATTATGTGTGATGCTAGTGATTATGCAATAGGGGCAGTCTTGGGGCAACGCAAATCAAAACACTTTCAGCCGATATACTATGCGAGCAAAACAATGACCGAGGCTCAAAGTCATTACACCACCACTGAAAAAGAACTATTAGCAGTGGTGTATGCCTTTGAAAAGTTTCGGCCGTATTTGATATTGAACAAATGCATAGTGTATACGGACCACTCGGCTTTGGAGTACCTTTTTGCAAAACAAGATGCAAAGCCGAGACTACTCCGTTGGGTTCTCCTGTTGCAAGAATTTGATATCATAATTCGTGATAAAAAAAGGAGCTGAGAACCTAGCTGCTGATCACCTCTCCCGTCGAGAAAACCCTCGCCAAGATGCTTTCGAGAAAAAGGAAATAAATGAAACATTTCCTCTCGAAACCCTCAATGCGGTTTCTTTTCGTGGAGATTCGACTACCCCATGGTTTGCCGACTTTGCAAATTACCATGCGGGTAACTTTGTTGTGAAAGGGACGTCGTCCCAACAAAAAAATAAATTCTTTAAAGATGTAAAACATTATTTCTGGGACGATCCCTACTTGTTCAACATTTGCGCGGATCAAGTCATCCGGCGGTATGTTCATGGTCAGGAAGCCACTGAAATTCTCAAGGCTTGCCATGCTGGTCCCATGGGGGGCCACCACAATCCAAACTACACCGCCAAACAGGTGTTTGATTCCGGTTTCTACTGGCCATCAATTTATAAGGATGCCCAGGAATTGGTCAAATCCTGTGACGCTTGTCAACGTTACGGGAATATTTCACAAAAGAATGAAATGCCACAAAATGCAATTCAAGTTTGTGAAATCTTTGACGTATAGGCCTTGATTTTATGGGACCATTTCCGTCATGTCATGGAAACAAGTACATACTCGTGGCTGTTGACTATTTGTCAAAATGGGTTGAAGCGAAAGCTTTACCCACAAATGATGCCCAAGTTGTTGTGAAATTTTTAAAAGCTCTTTTTGCTCGATTTGGAACTCCACGTGCTATAATTAGTGATCGTGGTACGCATTTCTGCAATGACAAATTTGATAAAGTCATGCAAAAGTATGGTGTAACTCACCGTCTTTCTACTGCATACCACCCTCAAACAAGTGGGCTAGTAGAAGTTTCTAATCGAGGAATTAAAAGAATCTTGGAAAGGACCGTAGGTGAAAATCGTGCATCTTGGTCGGACAAATTAGATGATGCACTCTGGGCTTTTCGCACAGCATACAAAACACCCATTTAGTGTACGCCTTACAAGCTTGTGTACGGAAAAGCGTGCCATCTACCGATCGAACTTGAGCACAAAGCCTACTGGGCCCTCAAGCACGCAAACTTTGACCTCCAAACAGCAGGTGCTCATCGCAAAGTTCAAATGACTGAATTAAATGAACTTCGTGATCAAGCTTATGATAACTCTTTGATCTATAAGGAGAAGACAAAGAATATTCATGACTCAAAAATCAAGAACTGCGTTTTTAACGTTGGTGATCGAGTCCTTCTTTTCAACTCACGGTTGAAGATATTCTCAAGGAAGCTTTAAACCCGCTGGACTGGACCATTCTCTATTGCCAAAGTTTATCCATATGGCACTGTCAAGTTATCTCAAAATGACGGTCCAAATTTCAAAGTGAATGGGCATCGTTTGAAACATTACTTTGGAGAGGACATACCATCCATGGTTGTCCCTGATCTTCAAACTTTCCCCAAGGACAAATGAATTCGGGGATCGAGTCAAGCTAGTGACTCGGTGAACAAAAACATTAGCTCAACATGGGTTTTCACCCATATCTCTGACTTCTTTCTCTTTTCTAACACCTAAGTGTAGGGGAGTTTCCCCTGCTGTTGTACATAAGTAAAAAAAATAAAATAAAAAATAAATAAAAAATAAAAAATAAATAAAGAAGGAGATTTCCGTTTCACACTTAGCTATTAGTATTACCTTTTTTTACGTTCTAAGTGTCGGCATAATAGCCGGTACTTTGAATATTGAGGGTAATATTCAATTCTAAGTGTGGGGGTAATTCTTGCGAATTTGTTACATGTTTTGTACCTGTTAGTGCCCTAATACCCCCGTTTTGCCCAAAATGTAAAAAAAAAAATATTTTGTGGAAGTTTTTGGCACTAACACAATAAATGGTTATCAGTCCACTATGTCTAACATAAGGACTGGCTAATCCAGGAGCAAACGGCTCTTGGTAAAGATATCTCAAATCCGTTTATGGCTGACAATTTGCCAAAAATTGTATGGTATTCAACTCACCATATCCTAAAAAGTAAAAGAGTTGGCTAGCCCGCAAGGTTATGGTTTGTGGTAAAGGCAGTGGAAAGTCATAATTGGTAATCAACTCACCAAGATGATAATAGCTTTATCAAGGAGTTGGCTAGTCCAGAAGCAAACGGCTTCTGGTAAAGACAATTCAAATTCGTTGACAGCTTATGGTTTGCTAAAAATCATATGGTTATCAGTGTACCATAGTTCTTACTTGAACTGAAACATTTGGCTACTCCATAAGTAATGGCATAAAGAGACTTCAAATCCATTAAATTTTTATAAAAGATTGCTAGGGACTAGCAATAGTTTAGCGTGGGGGATTGATGAGTGTTTAAATACTCATCATTTTTGTCAATCTAAACTGCAAAAACATTTAAAAACACCCCGAAATGCATCAAAATACAGAAAATATACCAAAGATTGTGTTTTATATGTTTCAGATGCAAAATAATTGAAAACAGATGAAAAACGAACAAAGTTTACATAATTGGCAGTTTCAGTCCTCTAACTTTCAAAACTTGTCAAAATTAGTCTCTGAGCATTTGTTTTGAAAAATAAGTCAACCCAAGTCCTTTGAAAGTCAAATATTATTAAAAATGATCTTTGGGTAAAAAGTTTCACAAGTTTGCAAGATTGGTCCTTGTACTTTCAAAATTGGCATAAATAGTCCTTGGAGGTGTAATTTTGGAAATTTTCATATATGGTCCTTGTACTATTCACAATTGGCAAACTACACCCTTGGAGTGGCTTTGGAAAGTTTCAAGATCAGCCCCTCAAGTTTCGGTATGTTACAACATTGGTCCTTGTGTTTTGATATTACAAACCAAACGGATCCATTTTTAATTATTCAAACCAAAACAAATCCAACCCAATCCAAACCCTTAGCCCAACAAAAGCCCAATCCCTAAACTAATATACCCAGGGTCAACAAAAGTCAAAAGGGTCAACGTGGGTCAAACTCCCACCCTTTCCACTGTACACCCTCTACCTTCCCCCGTAAAACCTGCAACCATGTCCCCCCTCCAACCCCTCCTTTTTCACCAACTCCACCAACACTCTCACTTGTCCTAACCAACCCCCCTCCTCATTTAATACCTCACCAGTTCCACTAAAACTTGCCCGATTGCAATTTCCCGTTTTTCCCGCCAAAATGCAACCAAAGGCTAGGATTGATCAATGCACAAATTGATGGCTGGGATTTGGTCTATGGTCAACAAAGAAGTATGTGGGACTACCAATTTGCAATAGGAACTCACATGGAGGCTTGGATGTCTTATTTTCAATATGTAGTATATAGAAGTAGTGGTAGAAGCCTCATAGGGCATGTATTAGTGTAACCTAGTTATTTTAGTGCTCAATTTACTCATTGTACTCAGTTTTTAAGTTAATGAAAGTTATATTTTAAGTTTACCATCTGAACTTTTAAGATTTGGAATAAAATTGGATCTCAGTATTGAGTAGCATAGCTTATTTTGTCTTTAAAAATTGCTTATTTCACTCAGTTATCAGTATAAGACCACCAATTTCATAAGTCCATAAATTGTTCATTAGTGGGCCCCTCCCTTAGCTTTTTGGCTTTTCGGAAACCCCAATAAGCCAAGTTGTTGAATCAGTGCTTATTTTATATTTGTGAGCTTATTTAGACCTAGTAATCAGGTCTTGTAGTTGGTCCATTGCACCAAAGAAGTCTGAGACTTCAAGTTTTCGTCTAATTTTCAATAGTGCTTATCTGGCTTATTTGTGGGAATTAGGATTTGATTTTTGGCTTATTTGAAATCCCTTTAGCTTATCTTTAAGGTTCAGGCTTAAAATTAGATCCCTGATCCCTTGTGTGGACTCCACACATGCCTGCAAGTGACCCCTTTTTACCTTGCATACTCAGACCTCAAGTTCATTTAGCTTATTTCAAAAGCATTTTCTGTGCTTATTGGTGGGCTGATTGGCCTGCTTATTGGCTTATTGTGAAGGCCCCCAGTCCAACTTGAGTGTTCAACTCTTGTTTTTGACTCTTGACCCCCCTTGTGGTCCCCACAGAGGGCTGCAGTTGGGCCAATTTAGCCTATTTGACCTGTCAATTAAGCCAAGTGCTTATTGGCTGGTTATGGCTTATTGTGTGTACTTAACTGAATCCTTTGTATTTATTCCTTGTTATCATTGTTAGTTACAAGTTTATTTTGGTCTGTGGAATAGTAGTGTAGCTTATTCAAGCAATTCCAAATCCTAATAAGCCTTTGACTTATTCTGTCTTATTCATAAGCTCACCATTTGCTTATTCCTGACATTCAGCCCAACTTCCTTTATTAAAGTTGCTTATAAATAGTATATAAACAGATTTGAAAAAGAAAAACCCGAAAAAGATCAATTTACTAGAAGTGATAGCTTCTATTTAAGCTATTTAGCTTATTCTCAGCTTTTTGTAAAAGCAATTTTCATTTTTATAATTTTCTTAGGTTCCTTATATCTCATAGTATTTTTAGTAATTTTTTTTTTCAGATTTTTCTCTTTTCATTTAATATTTTTCATAATTTAATTTTGTTTTTATTAATTAATAATTAGTATTTAATTAATAATAAATATTTAAAAAGTCAGAAAAATACAAACTCAATTTTAAAATTAGTTTTAAGTTATTTTAGATTTTTCCAAATATTATTTTTCATTTTTCTAGTGTAATTTCATAATTAGTTATAATTTAGGTTAATTTAAATAATTAAAAAGTAATTAGAAAATAGTAATTAATTATTAATAATTAATTAAATTGTGTAAAAATTATTTTTCTTTTTCCAAAAATTTTCTTTATTTATTAGGATTGTATAAATACAATTTTCATAATCGTATACCTTTTATTTCTATTTAAGTCACTTTTTCTCACGTACGTTCGTATCTGTCTGTAATTTAAACGTACATGATTAGGTTTTTACGCGTTTCTTTCTGATCCAATTTCACGTAATCAATCACATAGCTTTCCTAAGCTATTTTATTTCATAATTCTTCCATATTTCTCATCATAATCCTTTCCTGTGAAAGTAACCCGATCACAAGCACGTTCAAATACCATTCACACCTCGTTGGGACATAACGACCCGGTGATACCCTATATTATCCGGAAGCATTGACCTAGGTAGTTTAACCTTGTTGACCATTCACTTGGTCAATTTAGGTTGACTGTTAAGGCTTAATCATTGCCTTTCTATCTCGCATGTTGAGAATCTTAGGACACGTACCTATAACATACTCTAATAGTACTTGTGACCGTTTGGTGAGAAAGCCAACATCTAATAATGTTTTATCAGAGGGTATCGCCATACAATCTTCTTCGATGGTCTCGCGAGTCATGTCGAGGCAAGCCTTAAGATGTCTAAGGTAATCACTATGGACTAACTCATTGTTCCTAAGAGGAAATGGAATGTAAACGGCCTCACATGCATAATTTTTACATTCACAGACCTTTGAAGTACCATTGTCACATGCAGTGACAGGCATTTTCCCTTTCACCTTGGTCTTTAGATTCTCAATTTCATTAAGCAAAGAAGTTATCTTTTCATTGGTTTTATTACGTGTGATCTTAATTGAATCATATAACTCTTTGTAATGTTGTTTGACTTTTGAATTTTCAGCTTTAAAACAATCATTTTCATGTTTGAGTATGTTGATCATGTCATGAAATTGAAAATCCTGAGAATCTGCGGACTTTGGTTTATGGGAATCGATCACATCATACTCGTGAGATTTCAATTGGGTAATTTGCGCCCTCAATTTTTGAATCGTGTTTGTGTGAGCTTGAATTTTTTCATCCCGTTTGGTTAATTCAAAATATGCATCAAATTCAGGAGCATCCGAAGATGTCTTGGCATTTGAGATTTTAATCCTTTCTTCTAAATGTTGATATTTAAATTGTAAGTTAACATTATCAACTTCTAGTTTAGAAACATGCTTGACCATGTTATCATGATCATCATTTTGAATTTTTTCATGGAGTTTGAAATTCTCCCCTCAAGCTCAACATCACGATTTTGGAGAACATTAAAAGCAACAGACATTTCATGAAATTGACAAGCAGTTAATGTAGATTCGGTAGCAGTATAAAATACATCTTGTGCAATACAGTTAGCTATCAAATTGTCATTCATGATAAAGACATTTTTCCTTGCAGTTTCACTATATTGAAGATCTATTGCAATTTGTTTTCCCTCATTTTCCACATTTTTAAACACCTCTTTCATCTCTTTCACTTCAGTTTAAAGTGACTGTTGTAAGCCCACAAAGTGTTCTTTGATTAGTTTAAAAGATGGGATAACTTCTGTTAGGTAACACTCTTTTGTAAGCTCAAAACCCCTTTCACCCTCAGTAACTCCCGTTGGAGTAATTGTCTTTTTACAAGTTTTATCAAAGTCAACAAACATTTGACATAGTACATATATGCTAATAAGAGTCTTACATCGAGTGGGAAGTGATAACTGAACTAAGTGCATGGGTGTATTGGGGGGATACACCGTTGGGGCAGCAACCTTAAGAGGGGTTTTGGCCTTAAGTTCTTCAACTTTCATTCTTTCTACATCTAGGGACCAAAAAACTTCCTCAGGTGTTACCTTGGATTGGGGTGCAAAAATAATCAATCGATTCTGTTCATAGTAATTATGTAGTTTGACATTGACACATTTTTTAATGCACTTTGGATCCTTCATTTTGTTTTCTAATTTCTCCTTATTGACCGATTGTTGGGTCTATTAGATTTGATGATACAAAACAAGAAAGAATGAAACAATAAGGACTTAATATGATAAGTTGGGAAACTACAAAAAGATGGAGATTTTAGAAGATTCTAGAAGAATATTTAGTTTCATAATTATATTAAAATTGTCTTTCTTGTAAACCCTAATCCTCTAGTATATAAAGAGGACTTGGGTCATTAGGTTTCGTGTGCACAGAAAAGATGTAGTCGACTAGTAAAGGTGTGTGTCTAGGCGTAATCTTATTGTAGACGCCTAGATTAGTTGTTAGAGATGATGACAAAAAAAACCTTGTTGTCAATAACTTTGATTTGTTCTTATTCCGCTGCATGTTATTATCATTGTTATTGTTAACTCTAGATGCTCAAAACGGTCCAAGGAGTCTAACAAACTTCACAATTGGCATCAGAGACAGGTTAGCTCATTATCTAGGGATTTACAAGGTTTATTGTCGAAGAAAACTGGTTTGGAAAAGTTATACGATCAACTGTTGAAGGGTTATTCATAAGTTCACCGTGTTTCTGTTTTAAAGGGTATCGACTTTTAAAGGTATGCATGTTGTGTTAAATATTCTTTACTGATTCAAAAGTTTACCTCGTAGTATTAATTGTTCTCACATTCACATGGGTTAGTGGAAGAATTATTTAATCAACATGGGATTTGGTTTGTCGTCTTTAGATTTGAATTCTTTATCCTCGTACTGTTCATTGGTCGAACTTAAAGACAGTCGGTCGGTATTATTTTTATTTGAATATTGATATATTGATGAATATTGATATTCATGTGTAATATCAAATTGATTTATTCATAAGGGATAATTTGCTACTGTGATAAATTGCTTGCCGACAAACGTGAGAAAGGGATCCTCATACTGTGATTAATTGATCGGTGCAAGTATATCTGATGGCTAGATACTACAATTAATGGAGATCGTGGGGTAGTGCATGTGGATTATTGGTTCAATGATTAGTTAGCTTATTGTATACCTCATACTGATCTCATTATAGCTTGAATTTACTATTGTTGATTATTAAATTACACACATGGGTCGGTGGTTATTCACGAGGATTGGTTATAAATTGATATTTGTCGAAGCAAGAGTTAATATGTGGGGATGTATTGTAAATTGAAGATTCGTTTTTACAATCATGGGTTTGTCATTGGCTGATTCATTAATTCTTACCTCGTACTACAAACTCAAGTGGATCAGTGGTGATTAATTGATAACTCAGTACGAATTCATTGTGGAGGATTTGTCTATTTCATTCTACTGCCAGTTAGAAGTTTGTGCCGCTACGCTAAAAATGTTTCTACTGCTCGACATGAATTTACTACTTCTTGTTCGAATTTTACTGCTGCTACTCTAATAAAAGAATGTTATAAAGGCAGTTTGGTGGATATGGCTACAAGTTAATTGTCGAACAGTTTATTAATCTGGTTCTTGGTTGAATTAAGATACACACAAGAAAGGTTTTTGGTTCACACACACAAGGAAGATTTTGGATTTTGGTTTTTGTTCTTAAAGGTTTAAAAAGGCTCGGTATTTCGTTCTTATTGGATTAATTGATTACGAAGAAGATTGATTATCATATATTTGATGTTGTAGTTGAGTTTCACAAGTTTTTGTTCTTATCATATCTCAGAGTGGGCGTTACACTTTGAAGATAACTTGTTTGTTTTATATGGTGGTGACGAAGACTTGTCAAATCTAGTTTTCATAGGTCAAGGGGAGGATGGACGAAGACCTAGTTAACTATCACTTGAAGGAGTTACGTTATTGTGCTCAGTGTCTCATTTGAAGATGAGGATTTTGTCAAGAGATTGCGGTCTACTTATATATATTTAGTTTTGGGTATAAGTTCAAAGTCACGTGGATAGTACAAGACATAAGACACAAATTTGGTGATGCGTGGGAATCACACCTTGCTTTACCTCTCGAGGGATCTCGAGAAGCTTACAACCCCCACCAGGCAGTGTACCTGATCGTTGTAGTATAGTATAGTGACAAGTACCGAGGGATTGATCGTTCAGCTTAGGAATAGTGTCGCTAGGATTAGAAAACCTAATTAATAGTTCTAGAGGTGAGAGATGATTATTTTTGTATTTTTATATTTTTATGAAAGCAAGTAAAATCTCGGGTTTTAGAGGAGTGGGCGGAATTAGTTGATATTCACCTAACCCAAAGCTATTAAAATAATTAAAATGAAATTAAACTAAATTAAACTAAGGTTGTGAGCAGTAATTGGAGAAATTGTGTTTACTTAGACTTCACTACTCCCTAGATATCTTTTACATGTTAATTACTTGTTACACTTGTATGAATGACGGATTGTATTCCTTAATACCATTCGTGGGGTGGCATACATAACTCCCCAACTCTATGAGCTCTTATCTCCTCCTACACCATGACCCAGCACAACTATAGGGATTGTAAACAGTGGCTCATGCATTAAATACAACCAATAAAGACCTAGTACGCCTCGGTTCATGTTTCTTAAGACGTTCAAGCATGTTACCATTTGGAGATCTGCCAGTTTTCTTAAGCCTAACATATAAATCATTCATTCAAAACAAGAATAGACAAGTAATCAACACATAATCAACATCTAGGTTTCATTAGATCTAAGCAAACACAAGAGAGATCTAGCCTAGCATAGTAGAATTGAGACAAGAACAAGAGATAAACAACCAACACATAGACATATTGATTGAATTGAAAGTACACTTATCTCAATTACAATGCAAGGTCTCAAGGGTTTGGAACCCTTGAGAAACCTGTAAAAGAGGCACCAAAATCGTCTTTAGGGTTTCACCAAAACTTCTCTCCTCTTAATGAAAAAAACTAGAAAACTATATATAGGAAAAATAGTCTGACGGCGTCAAGAGTTAATTCTGACGCCGTCACCTCGCCGCCATATACTTCCTCGGACGGCCTAGATCCACTTATGACGGCCTATGTGACGCCGTCACCACCCACGGTATAATATTTTAGCCACTTTGACGCCGTCACTAGTCCATCTGACGCCGTCACCAGCTACGATGTTTAATTCTCCATGTCTGACGCCGTCAAGAAGGTAGTCTTGACGCCGTCACCTTGTATCTTCAGCATGGATTTTTGGTACTTTGCCGTTTTCTTCACTTTTATGCTCCAAAAACGTCCAAAATAGCTTCTTTTCCAGAATTCACTCTCCAAACACCTAAAATCACAAAAGGAACGATTTAGGGCAATATTTGATCAAATAAAGTCGGATTCGGGCTTAAATGACCCCCTAAAAACGGATCATTTTTCGCCTTATCATATACCCTTACACTTGAGATTTGCTTGTCCTCAAGCAAATGAGCTTTTATTCTACTCAAAAGACAAGTTAGGGGTCATTTAACACCAATATAAAAGTAATTGCAACAAATAATCGTTCCACTAAAGACCAATAGACAAGCACGGAGGTCATACACAAGCACCTCACAAATAGTGTTTAGATACTCACATCTCTCGGGTGTAATAAAGTAATATAACATTATGGAAATGGAAGATATCTCTCAATACCTGTCATAGCAAAATAGATTACCATAGGCTTGGGAAAGGATCAAACCTCCACCACATGGCGTAAGCACCTAGGATAAACTATCAAAGAGGTCTTTTAAAGGGTTATAACGTTAGGTGTAGGGATATGAATTACACGGTTTTGTTGGATAAAGGAAGTTTTACTGGTGGCGAGTTAACAATCTTGGTTAATTACATGTACAAGATGGCGTTGCTAAGCCAAGACTAGACTCGACTTAAGCTAATAAATGAAAAATAACAAAAAACATAAAATGAACATAGAATAAAAACGGGATGGTAGTCCGTATGTTTTTTTTTTTCTCTTTTTCTTTTCTATTTTTTTTTCTTTTTCTTAATTTTTTCGATTTTTTTTTTTTATTTTTTTTTATTTTTTTTTTATTTTTTTTGCATACACTCTTACCCTACCATCCAAAATAATACATCATAGGGGTATGAGCGTTCCCCTTACACTTGAATCTTTACATACTTTACAATTAACTAATCTAATGACTTGAATTAAGAAAATCAAAACACTTGGAGCACTTTTAAGATTAACGCACATATGGGGGTAATAAGTGATGTTCTTCCCCATTACTCCATAAAATAAGTACTTACCCATGAGTCCCAATCGTCCCAAAACAATATGTACAAGGATATGACTCGACTTAGCAACCATGTAATCAATTAGAAAGTTAATTTAGGGTTTAACAAATAACAATAATGCACTAAAAATGAGCGCATACACGGAAGGCTAAGGCGATTTGGGTGTACATTTAAGTGGGGTGTAACAAATTCTTCCTTTAAGTAAAATGCTTAAAGTTAGAAACGAAAAGATAGGCTCGGAGGGGTGTACTAGGGGTATCGTGTACTAAAAATGAGTACAACGCTAAGGGTGTGGGAAAAATTAGTTGACTTAACTAGCCAAGTAATATGACTTAAATGGTCAAGTAATTATAATACGGGTTTAACACAAGGGTGATCCTAATGCCTCTTATCATGTAGTAAATCCTACCACACGAATGTAGTCTCACTAGCGGTCTCGGGATGCATCACTAACGCAAGTTCTAGAATCTAAATGCTACCGGTACACTCATAAGCACCAATAATGAATGCTTTTCCTATCAAATCTAAAGGCGAACCTCACATTTTTGGGTGGAAAATTTTTCTGAATATACGGTTATGTGCTAGTCATACAACCTCCTATCCATGAGACGCTTGCTATGGCTAAAGTTTCACTCCTAAATGTTGTAAAAAATTTTAAATTTGGCGCTAAAATTACACTAACAAGTATTTCTCGTAGTTTTATTACTCATCTACTATCAAACAAAACAAATTCAAGCGAAAGTGCATATGTAAGGTATCATCTTTTTACCCTCCCCTTACACTTAAGATGAACATTGTCCCCAATGTTCAAGTAAAGAATGTAAAAGTTAAAAAGTAAAGAGAATGAAATCAAATACTCCCCTGATTCGCTCGGTATGGATTTTAGGTTGGCCAGGTTAAATCTTCTTCCAAGAAAACGAACAATCAAAGCTTCCCTTCCAGAATATAAATCATCTTCTTGTCACAAATAACCTGTAAATCCTGACAAAAGTAGACAAGGCAACCTCGCGTAAAATCGGCGGCATCCCATATAAGTTACTAACTCCTAGAAAACAAAGTAAGATATAAAATGCTTGTGGAATGAAGTTTGCAGATTTCCTGGAGATTATAAAACTTAATAATTCACAAAAACCATAAGACTCCGTTAGAAAAACAAAACCGGTAAAATTTCCAGATTTTAACTCCTGACGCCGTCAAGAGCAAACCCTGACGCCGTCAGAATGGACCTGCATAAATTCTTATGTTAAGTTTCCGGAAAATTTCTGGAAAAACTTTGTCCTACTTCCTGGAAAATCCTGCAAAACTTCATTATGACTCAATACAAGCATTTGACTCTAACAAATACGAATATACATGTTCATTTAAATATTGTGGAGAATCATGATCGGTTTGTTTCTTAAAAACATATTTGGGGTTTCCCCTTACACTTATCTTTTGCAAAAATACCTTTAGGTTGAAGTTAAGACTAGGCTAAACAACATAATAAAGTATTTCACATTTTAATTGAGAAACATGATCAACCAACAATAAAAACAAAGCATGCATACGAAAGCAAATAACAATCAAACAAATAAAAATCACACAAAACATGGGTTGCCTCCCAAGAAGCGCTTTTCTTTATTTACGAGTCTTATAGCTAGACTCAAAGTCGTGGGTTACTACGTGATCTCATCATTGGTTCCACTCTCTAGGTCGTCTTCTAAACCAGTTTTGTATTCCGGACCTAGTTGCAAGCATTCTTTGTAGAAACCAAGCATCCTATTTCTAACATACTCTACTCCTCTACGTCTATCCTCATCATTCCTATAATAAGCCGCTTGCTTACGTTCCTTTTCGAAATTAGAGAGAAGGCGGTATTGCTCAATCTTGTAGGGCATTTGATAAGCAACCTCATCATTGTCTTTCTTGAACCTAACTATCCCTAACGTCGGATCATAACTCATCCTAGTGGCCTCAACAAATGGTTTCCCAAATATTATTTGACTAAAGCAAGCATCTATCACCGGACGCGTGTCTTCCACTATCATAAAATCAATCTCATAGGTGAGATTCCCTATAATCACATGTACTCCCTTAACTCTTCCTGCAAAATTACTTATCCAACTTTTACCGGGCATTATCCTAAAATTGAGTTGCTTCTTCATCACCCAATTGTAATAAGTCCTAGACATGATGTTCACGGGGGATCTAGGGTCTATGTAAGCTTTCCATACATGCATGTGCCCGATATTGCATGGGATGTTAATGTTAGAGGGGTCTCCCATTTTGATCAGGGGGTCGCCAAAGATATATGTTGTCTCAGGACTATCGAATAAATCCTTATGGTATTCCCGTTCTTCCTTGGTTGGCAACTTATCAAAATACTCCTCTATAGGTTCTACCTCCTCTAATTCCTCATCCTTATTAACCTCAACTTCCCTACTCTCATCCTCACTATTGGCTTCTATTCTAACTTCATCTTTGTCACTCTCCTCTATCTCCCTATCTATCGGCTTAATGGTGACAACATTGACAAAGTGGACATGTTTGGATGATGAGGGGTCCTTAACTTGGATTCCACTATTGGTGTCCCTAGTGTCCTTCCTAGGTGTGGCTAATGTTTGGTTGTTGAGGGCTTTCAACAAGTTGTCGATCTTGTTGGTCATCTCCGTTTGTTGTTGGTTGAATTCGGTTTCAAACCTAGCTATGCGAGCTTCTTGAGATGCCATAAATTTCGACATCAATCCTTCAAGATTGTTGGTACTACCATAGTTGTTAGAAGGATTGTTGTTGAAGGTACGGTTGGATGGGGGACCGTTTGATTGGTAACGATTAGGCGGATTGGAAGAATTTGGTTGATTTTGTTTCCACCTAAGGTTTGGGTGATTTTTCCATGAGGGGTTATATGAATCACCGTATGTGTTGGGTTCAGGCTTGAAAGTGTACCACTTATCTCCCGCTTCGTCGGTACGCGTGGATGCGTAGTCCGCAAAAGCTGTTCCGGGGAGTTCCACACAATCACGAGTGTCATGGGGACCACTACATAATTCGCATGAAGAAGTGATTTTGTTCACTTGGCTTGAATGCTTCGGAGCTTCGTAAGATTTCATGAGAAACTTGACTTGGTCCTCAAGTTCCATGATCCTACGGTCGGAAGTGCTTGAATTATTTGAAGGCAAAGATATTGCCTTGACTGTTTTGTTCAAATCACGAGGATCATTCCAACTTTCGTTGTCATAGAGAGCAAGATCTTCTATGAGTTCCCATGATTGTTCCGCACTAAGATCACGTAGCTTACCACCGGCCGATTGGTCAATGGTTCGCCTCGTGGAGATGTCGATATGGTCATAGAAGATTTGGACTTGGAGCCAAAGATCTATGCCATGATGAGGGACTTTTTGGAGTAAGTCCTTGAATCGAGTCCATGCTCCATAAAGAGATTCATTTTGACGTTGTTGAAACATCAAGATGTCATTCCTAAGTTTAGTAGTTCTCCCCGGTGGGAAAAATTGAGCAAGGAAACGAGTGGTGAGATCATCCCATGTGGTGATGGATCCCGCGGGTAAACGCTCAAGCCATTGACTAGCTTGATCCCGTAGAGAGAATTGGAATAGGCGTAAATGGGTAGTCTCTCTAGTTTCAACACCTAGGTCTATGGAATCTACGATTTTGAGGAAGTCCTTAAGGTGTTGGTTTGGATCTTCGGAAAGAAGTCCATGGAATGCACATCCGCTTTGCACCAACCGGATGGTGTCGGATCGCAAGGGGGTCACATTGGCTCTGGTGAGCTCAATGGTGTTTCGGTAGCCTTGGTGGCTGGGTCGGGAATACTCTCATAAGGTTCGGGGCCTAAGGGGTTCTAATGGTGGGTTTTGTTGTGGTGGGATGATGGGTTCAAAGATGTTACCACCTTCCATGATGTCGGATGGTAAAGAGTTACGAACAAAGGCACGAAGAAATAAGATAGACTAAAGAAGACCTAAAAATTAAAAATAAAAATCTTACTAGAAAGGAATCTAGCAAGTAGACCTAATAAAAAGAAATCCTAACCTAGACAATAACTATTCCCCGGGCTGCGGCGCCAAAAACTTGATGCGTGGGAATCGCACCTTGCTTTACCTCTCGAGGGATCTCGAGAAGCTTACAACCCCCACCAGGCAGTGTACCTGATCGTTGTAGTATAGTATAGTGACAAGTACCGGGGGATTGATCGTTCAGCTTAGGAATAGTGTCGCTAGGATTAGAAAACCTAATTAATAGTTCTAGAGGTGAGAGATGATTATTTTTGTATTTTTATATTTTTATGAAAGCAAGTAAAATCTCGGGTTTTAGAGGAGTGGGCGGAATTAGTTGCTATTCAACTAACCCAAAGCTATTAAAATAATTAAAATGAAATTAAACTAAATTAAACTAAGGTTGTGAGCAGTAATTGGAGAAATTGTGTTTACTTAGACTTCACTACTCCCTAGATATCTTTTACATGTTAATTACTTGTTACACTTGTATGAATGACGGATTGTATTCCTTAATACCATTCGTGGGGTGGCATACATAACTCCCCAACTCTATGAGCTCTTATCTCCTCCTACACCATGACCCAGCACAACTATAGGGATTGTAAACAGTGGCTCATGCATTAAATACAACCAATAAAGACCTAGTACGCCTCGGTTCATGTTTCTTAAGACGTTCAAGCATGTTACCATTTGGAGATCTGCCAGTTTTCTTAAGCCTAACATATAAATCATTCATTCAAAACAAGAATAGACAAGTAATCAACACATAATCAACATCTAGGTTTCATTAGATCTAAGCAAACACAAGAGAGATCTAGCCTAGCATAGTAGAATTGAGACAAGAACAAGAGATAAACAACCAACACATAGACATATGATTGAATTGAAAGTACACTTATCTCAATTACAATGCAAGGTCTCAAGGGTTTGGAACCCTTGAGAAACCTGTAAAAGAGGCACCAAAATCGTCTTTAGGGTTTCACCAAAACTTCTCTCCTCTTAATGAAAAAAACTAGAAAACTATATATAGGAAAAACAGTCTGACGGCGTCAAGAGTTAATTCTGACGCCGTCACCTCGCCGCCATATACTTCCTCGGACGGCCTAGATCCACTTATGACGGCCTATGTGACGCCGTCACCACCCACGGTATAATATTTTAGCCACTTTGACGCCGTCACCAGTCCATCTGACGCCGTCACCAGCTACGATGTTTAATTCTCCATGTCTGACGCCATCAAGAAGGTAGTCTTGACGCCGTCACCTTGTATCTTCAGCATGGATTTTTGGTACTTTGCCGTTTTCTTCACTTTTATGCTCCAAAAACGTCCAAAATAGCTTCTTTTCCAGAATTCACTCTCCAAACACCTAAAATCACAAAAGGAACGATTTAGGGCAATATTTGATCAAATAAAGTCGGATTCGGGCTTAAATGACCCCCTAAAAACGGATCATTTTTCGCCTTATCATTTGGGCTATTCTACTTCTTCATCAAGTTCGTTATATTTGGTTTTCTTCACATGTGATCATTAAATAGAGCCTACAGAATTGAAGATTCAAGAAGATGGTCAACATATTGGTTTCAGGGGAAGCTTATTTATTAAATGTTTAACCATCTGCATGCACCACTCAAGGGGAAGTTTGCATATGTTCCCTATTTGTTGATAACAAAAAGGGGAAGAGATATTGGAGTGGTATAGCAAGGATTAAGGGGAAGAAAAAGATTGTTTCATTCATGGTGAGATTTAATTATCTCAATTTCTCTACTTCATCTAGGGAAGTTCGTACAAGATTCGTAGTTGTTTTGTCATAATCAAATAGGGGAGTCTAGTACAAGTGTCTTAGAAACACCTAAGGTAGAGGGTAGAAAATTTCCTGATGCTCCTATTATTGAAGATTGGTACTCAGATAGTGATGAGGAACAAGAATAGGTTGACCTAGAACATAATGTAGTAAAGGAAGAAATTCCTGCTAAATTTGAAAAAGTTGAACCTAAAATTGAACAAGTGAAGTTTGTGAAACCTGTGTTAGGTCAAGGTATCTCTAGGAAAATGGTTCAGTATAAAGAAATTTCTAGAGAAAGAATGAATGGTTTCAATAATAAGCCTAGGGGTAATCAGAGAAACTTTAATAACCTAGTTTCAAACAAATTAGGTAGTGAGTTTCAATTGAAGAAAAAGGTTTGTTATAAGTGTGGTAGCTTTGAACATTTGATTAATAGTTGTCCTGACCACAAGAAACCTGTTTGGAATCAATATACTAGGGTGAATCACAAATATGTTAATCAAAATACTCACCCTCATCCTAATAGAAACAAGATTCCTAGGGCTGTGTTGTTAAGATCTGGTGCAACTAGATGCATTTATGCTGCTAAATCAAATGGTGCTTTTGAAACCACAACTGGTTCTATTGCTGGCTCTACTGCTAGTAAGCACTATACTGCTAGTAAGCATTCTGCTGCTAGTAAGCAATTTGCTGCTAGTACAAAACTTTCTACTTCTGGGCCAAAAGTTTTATCAAATACAGTTGTTGGAAATCATTTTTATGCTGTTAAGGCCTTAGCTTGTTGGGCATGGAAACCAAAAACAAATGCTACAAATAATGTTTCCAAAACTAGCAGTGCATCAAGTGACTTAAAGAAATTTAACTATGTTGATGCACAAGGCAGATCCAAGTCAGTAATGGCTTGGGTCCCCAAGAGAAACTAATTTCTCTATTTTCATGTGCAGGGTAATCTACTAGATGAGCTTAAAGACATGGTTATAGTTGATAGTGGATGCTCTGGACATATGACAGGGGATGAGTCTCAGCTTGAAGATTTTGAGGCTTTTGAAGGTGGTTATGTTGCTTTTGGGAATGATCCAAAAGGTGGAAAGATTATTGGTAGAGGCACTTTAAAAACTGGGAATTTGGACTTTGAGTAGGTGTTTCTTGTGAAAGGGCTTAAGTTTAACCTCTTTAGTGTTTCACAAATGTGTGACAAAGGGAATTTTGTTCTTTTTACAGACACTGAATGTATGATCCTTTCTCCTGATTTTCTGTTGCCAAATGATAAATTTGTGCTATTGAAGGTCCCTAGAAACGAAAATATATACAGTAACCATATTAAGAACATAGTTCCCAAAAGAACTTTAACTTGTCTGATTGCAAAAGCCACTGTTGATGAGTCCAAATTATGGCATAGAAGACTTGGACACTTGAACTACAAGACAATGAATAAGTTGGTGAAAGGAAATCTTGTGAGAGGCATGCCCACAAAGTTGTTTGAAAACTGTGAGACTTGTATTGCTTGTCAGAAGGGAAAACAACACAGAGTCTCATTCAAGTCAAAGACTGTGAATACAAATACAGAGCCCTTGCATTTGCTACACATGGATTTATTTGGGCCTGTTTATGTGAAAAGTTTAAATAAGAAGTCATATTGCCTAGTTGTCACAGATGACTTCAGCAGGTTTACTTGGGTGTTCTTCTTAGCCACTAAAGATGAAACCCCACAGATACTTAAAGAATTCATTACAAGAGTTGAAAACATGCACAACCACAGAGTGAAAATTATCAGATGTGACAATGGTACTGAGTTCAAGAATAGTGTGATGAATCAATTCTGTGTGGGGAAAGGAATTCTAAGACAGTATAGTGTTGCAAGAACTCCACAACAGAATGGTGTTGCAGAGAGAAGAAATAGGACACTTATTGAGGCTGCAAGAGCCATGTTAGTTGATTCTAAACTACCTATACCTTTTTAGGCTGAAGCTGTAAACACTGCATGTTTTGTGCAGAACAGGAGTAAGGTAGTCAAGCCTCACAACAAAACTCCATATGAGCTCTTTCATGGGAAGAAACCAATGATTGATTTTCTTAAGCCATTTGGATGTCCTATCACTATTTTGAACACTAAAGATCAGTTAGGCAAGTTTGAAGAGAAAGCTGATGAAGGGAATTTGGTTGGTTACTCTGTACATAGTAAAGCTTTCAGAGTATATAACAAGAGAACCAAACATGTAGAGGAAAATTTGCATATCAAGTTTAGTGAGAACACATCTAATGCTGTTGGAAAAGGACCTGAATGGATGTTTGATGTTGACATCCTCACCAAGACAATGAATTATGTACCTGTTATTGCTAGTATTGACACTAACAAATCACAAGAAGACATTGTTTTGATTGAGAAACTGAAGGTTGGTCCTACTTTCATACCTTTGCAGAAAGGTAAAGATACACAAGAAGATGATGTTCCTCTAGAGAAACCTAAGGAAGCTCAAGCAGATGTTGAAACTCCTATTGATGCAGAAAAGATACCCAATGAAGCTCCAAAAGAAGTTGTTGCTGACTCTCCAATTAGGCCAGAAGACTCTACTGCTGACTCAGAAGACTCTACTGCTAGACCAAAACAAGCAACTACTGCTTCTATCTATTCTGCTGCTAAGCCTACTCACTCTACTTCCACATCACAGTTTCCTTCTTTGAATACTCAGGATAGACCTTTTGATGATACAAATTATCCTGAAGATCCAAATATGCCTCCTCTAGAGATTATCTATGATGACACAGATGATGAAGCTCTTGATGGTAAATTATTTGGAGCTGAAGTAGACTATACTAATTTGGAACTCAATATTCCTGTTAGTCCCACTACTACTACAAGAGTTCACAAGAATCATCCAAAAGAACAAATTATAAGTGATCCTCAATCATCTGTACAAACAAGGAAAATGACTAAAGAGCTCAAAGATCTTCAACATCAAAGTTTCTTTGCAAGATCTCTGCATCAAAGAAACAGTCATAAAGATCTACAAAATTGCTTGTTTGCCTGCTTTCTATCTCAAATTGAACCCAAGAATACTTACAAAGCCCTACAAGAAGCTAGTTGGGTGGAAGCAATGCAAGATGAGCTTCTGCAATTCAAGCTACAAAAGGTATGGACTTTGGTTGATTTGCCAAATGGAAAAAGAGTTATTGGTACTAAATGGGTTTTCAGATGTAAAAGAGATGAAAGAGGGATAGTCATCAGAAATAAAGCTAGGTTAGTAGCTCAAGGATACACACAACAAGAGGGACTTGACTATAATGAGGTATTTGCACCAGTGGCAAGAATAGAAGCCATTAGACTATTCTTGGCTTATGCTTCATTCAAAGATTTTGTGGTGTATCAGATGGATGTAAAGAGTGCTTTCCTTTATGGGACCATTACAGAAGAAGTTTATGTGTCTCAACCACCAGGTTTTGAGGACCCTGATTATCCTGACAAAGTTTACAAGGTGAATAGAGCAATGTATGGACTACATCAAGCTCCCAGAGCTTGGTATGATACCTTGTCAACATATTTGTTAGACTCTGGGTTCAGTAGAGGAAAGATTGACAAGACTTTGTTTCTCAAAAGACAAAAAGATGATATTTTGCTGGTTCAAATCTATATAGATGACATCATCTTTGGTTCTACAAATAGGGCAATGTGTGTTGATTTTGAGAAGCTTATGAAGGATAAGTTTGCAATGAGTTCAATGGGAGAACTCAACTTCTTCTTGGGACTACAGGTGGTTCAAAAGAAAGATGGCATATTTATTAGTCAGGATAAGTATGTTAATGACATCTTGAAGAAGTTTGGATTTGAAGATGCTAAGCCTGACAAGACAACCATGGATACCAACAAACCTTTGTTGAAGGATGAAAATGGAAAAGAAGTAGATGTTCACTTGTATAGGTCTATGATTGGCTCATTGATGTATCTTATAGCATCAAGGCCTGATATCATGTTTGTTGTATGTGCCTGTGCAAGATTCCAAGTTTGTCCCAAAGAATCACATCTCAATGCAGTGAAGAGGATTTTTAGGTATCTAAGGCATCAACCTAAATTGGGCCTATGGTATCCTAAGGATTCACCTTTTGATTTGGTGGCATATTCAGACAGTGACTATGCTGGTGCTTGCTTGGATAGAAAATCTACAACTGGAGGTTGTCAATTTCTTGGAAACAGATTGGTGTCATGGCAATGCAAGAAACAAACAGTAGTTGCAAATTCTACAACTGAAGCTGAGTATGTGGCTGCTTCAAGTTGTTGTGGTCAAGTGCTTTGGATGCAAAACCAACTACTGGATTATGGGTACAATTTCATGAACACCAAAATTCATATTGATAACAACAGCACACTTTGCATAATTAAAAATGTTGTTTTTCATTCTAAAACAAAACATATTGAGATAAGACATCATTTCATAAGGGATTGCTATGAAAAGAAGTTAATTCAAATTGTCAAAATTCATACTGATAACAATGTTGCTGATCTTCTCACTAAACACTTTGATGTGGGGTGATTTCAATTCTTAATTCCAAACATTGGTATGATTAATCTTTGAAAAACTTATCTCTTATTGTTTCTGTACAAAGTGTAAAGGTCTTGTGCTGATTGTTAATCTGTTTCTGCTGCTTCTTGAGAAGTAAATGATTAAGTTGTCATGTACTCTGCTGCTATTTTACTCTACTGCTAGTATATTTTCTTGTATACTTTGTGGTGTTTGGACTAACATTTTGCAAGATAAGTTGATAATTGATGATTTGCAAGATTATTAAACAGAAATTCACAAGCTTTCATTCATCAATCACAAGAGTACATTCAACAAAAGAGTACATCCACATCAAGTTCTGAAATCACAAAAGACTGCTACACCACAAACTAAAATTAAAAGACTTAAAACATCACTTTCTAGGGCATGGAAGCCCAAGTACAATTTTCCTCTCCTTAGGAAGAGGAGGGTTTGCCTTTCTTGCCTTAGCAGATGTCTTGGGTCTTGGCCTTGAAGATGATGGTCTTTCTAGAGTGGATGGTAGATTGTGGTCTGGCTCATCCTTATTTGATGATGTGTAGATGAAGGGGGAAACAAGCTCCTTAGGAGATGGTGGTCTGATAGGGATCCAAGCAGGGTCTTCTGATGATTCTGAAGACGATGGAGACTTGGAGGACATCACCTCTTTACCCCTCGAAGTGCTTGAGGTTTGATTCAAATGTAGGAGATCTTTGAAGACAGGAAGATCATGCTTCCTCTTTCTGGCTTGCTCCTTGGTTCTACAACCATTGTGAGGAGGACAGAAGGGAGGGACATATGTTTCAAATGGTGATTCATCCTCAGAAGAAGAATCGGATGAGATGTTGATAATTTCGGGTGAAGATTCCATGGTTATTGATGATTTGATTTAGGAGATTGGAAGATTTGATTGTGTGATTGGCGTTTCTGATTGTAATTAGGGTTTGATTGTGGTGAATTAGGGAAAAGATTACGTCCGGTTTTATAGAGATTTTGGAGTATCAAGCGCATTAATTGTTATGGGGTTTTGACTTTTTGACCAAGTTTGATTAGTCAACTCTGCTGCTGGCTTATTCTCAATCTGCTGCTAGTTGTTTCATTCTGCTGCTAGTTGTGGATGCCATGGTTATGCTGCTACGGTCGTAAGTGAGAGGGTGGTATGTGTAACTTCTACCAATCAGTTTAAAACCTAATTAATCTTCATTATTGGTTTTTACACGCTCCAAATTGAAGTTATCACAAACCCTAACACTCCATTATTGTCAAAATCAATTATCCCTAATTTCTCTAAACCCTAATTCATGGATTGTGCACGTAAATGGGCAGAGCAACACAATAGTATGGTCGTTTTGGATGCAGAGTTGGTTCCTGAAGAATTCACAGATATGGTTACATTTTTGAATGCTACTTCTCTTAGGTATGCACTCACTGTGAATCCTACTATATTTGTTTCTTACATCAAACAGTTTTGGCATACTGCTAAAGTCAAAACTAGGAATGAAGAAAAATATGTCAGTGCTTTAGTAGATGGGCAAAAGGTTCGTGTAACTGAATCATCTATAAGGGAATCTCTTCTCTTAAAGGATGACACAGAAACCACTTGTCTTGCTAATTCTGCTATTTTTGCTTGTTTAAAAACTTTGGGATATGAGGGAAAGCATACATCTTTAAAATTTCAAAAGGCTCTCCTCTGTCCTCAATACAAGTTTTTGGTACACCTTCTCCTTCATTGTTTGAGTCCTAAAATTTCTGGGTGGCATGAGTTTAGTGCTACTATTGCTTCTGCAATGGTATGCTTAAGCACATGTCAACCATTTAATTTTTCAAATATAATCTTGGAGGGGATTGTTAAAAGTGTTAAAGAGTCTGGTTCTTATTTGCTTTATCCAAGATTTATCCAGCTCTTTATTGTTGACCAACTTACAGATTTTAGATCCCATGCTGGCTATTATGAAGCTCCAAAATTGGTTTCAAAAACTTTTACTTTCTTGGTTAAGCATGGAAAAGGTATTTCAGGCACACAAACAAATCTTACACCTTCAATGGTGCAACTTGTGCAAAATATACAGGGTGAAGGATCAGGAAATCCCACTGATTCCCATCACACACCCAATTTTTCTACATCCACTACACAACCCAAAATACACTATACCCGTAGGAAAACCAAAAAGAACACTGATCTACCTCAGGATAATGTTAGTATGGCAGTACCAGATGAGGCTGTCCTAGTTGATGGAGGGGACATGTTGGCAAGGGCTGTCACTACTGCTTCTAGCTTAGCAGCAGAGCAGGATAGTGATAACATAAATAAGACCCAAACCAAGGCAACATCTAGAGAAAAGGATTCTTCTGAATCTACTTCTCAGGATGGTAACCCTAGCCAAATGGAAAATATAGGGGGCTCAGATGATCAAACTAGGTTTGATACTGAGTCTATGTCCCAAGATTCACCTCTCGGACCAGGTTACACAGGTCGAAGTGATGAGGACAGGCCAGTGACAAATGAATTGACGGAAAATCTTGTACATGATGACAATGTCCATGATTCACCTCTCGGACCAGGTTACACAGGTCGAAGTGATGAGACTACTATGCAACTCATTAAGGAATTGACGGTTACCTGTACCAATTTGGGGTTGAAGTGTACTACTTTGGAAGATAAAGTTCTTACTCTATCTACAGTTGTTGAAAGTCAAGGCAAGATTATTACAACATTGAAGAAATAGATTAAGAAATTGAAGAAATCAAGATCTTCAACCTCATTGAAAAGGCTAAAGAAAGTGGGCACTTCTCAAGTTATTAGTTCACCTGAACTCTCTACTCATTTGGAAGAGGATGCTTCCAAACAGGGGAGGAATGAAGATGTCATGGGTTCAGGGGAGGCAAATTTGAAGAGGGTTGAAAGTGCTCAGGTTATGAATGAAGAAATGGTTTCAGGGGAGGTTCCAATGATTGGAGACATGGATGTGGAAAGTCCTCAGGATGCTGAAAATTTTGTGATTGCTGATCAATCAGGGAATGAGGTTGTAATGGAAGAGGTGATTGCTACTCAAGAAAAGGTGGTGGAAAAACTCAAGACTTTGGAGCCTGAGCAATTAGTGAAGGCAACAGGGTTGATGGGTGAAGCTTTGATGACTTTGGAAGAGGTGATTGCCACAATCAACTTTGAGTGTCTCTTAGAAATCGACGAGCCTATTTGTTCTAGGTTCATTTTAGAATTCTATGTATCTGTCACCCTCTCCAAGGATAAGTATGGTCACATATCTATTAACTTTAGGGCTAGTAGTCATCAATACTCCTTCACTCTCGAGGAGTTTGCTCAAATCCTAGGTGTCCCAAACCATGCTACTTGCATCTAATCCGACTTGCACTCCCTCTCAACTCTTGACACACTCTTTGACCGCATCTATCCCTATGATACCCCTCTTGTGTCCAAAGATGAACTTCGTGACCACCTCTTTATTAGGACCACCAACACTAGGAGAACTAGAACCGGAAATGAGATCATCAAGGACCCATATGGAATGGAATTTAATGAACTCAAGCCCCAATTCAAGGAATGGGAAGAACTCCTTAGAGCCAATGTAATTAGCACTATAGGAAACCGGGATCACATCAATGTTTGCCTTTGCTACATGCTCTACTCCTTGTCCTTTAGGCAACCCTTCAACCTTGCCTACTACATGACCAAGAGAATGACCGACATTCCCGTGCAAGGCACAACGTCTATGCCGTATGAAATGCTCTTGACCCGTCTCTTTAGGTTCATCTCTCCCATTCCATCAACTCCTAGAAGTATTCTCCTAGACTACTCTCTTATTCCACACGCTTTTGTCCCACTAAGTGATAGGAGAATCTACAAAGCCCAAGGTAAACATTTTCGAACTCTAGGCTCCCACCTCTAGAATACATTTTCCAACTTTCGGATATTCCAAATGAGTAGGCGGAGTTTAAGCAAACAAAGGGGATGTTCAGAAACATCGAGAGATTTCTTGAAAAGCTCAAGAAGAAGATTGACCGTCTATGAGAGCGGGTCTGTAGGAGTGTTTGGCACTAGGTGCTATTTGAACGGTTTGGTCATTTAAACATTACGTGTTATGTATTTGTGTGTTGGTAAGATATTTGGTACTATTTGGAACTTGTAGGAACTAACAATGATGCATGAAGACAACATTTGGCATGTTGTCAAATTTTCAAGTTTATGATAATTTCACTAAGTATAGTGAAATTCGCTAGCCCCCGGTCAAAGTCCAATGGTATGCGTCTTTACAAGTCGAATTTTTGCATTTCCTAACCAGATATGAATTATATTTTGGTTTTTAGAAGTTTTCGAAAAATTTGAAAAATGTCTCGCGGGTCAAAAATGCGGACTGCCAAGTTTTTCAGGTCTGGCGGATCTGGCGGCACCCACAAATGGGTTCCGCCAGTGTATTTTCTGGGCAATCCAGAAATGGCCCAACGGACCAGCCGGAACCCTCAGGAGGGTTCCGCCTGTGTTGTCTCAGGGTTCCGCCAGTCACCTGCAGAAAATTTTTGTCATTTTTTTAAGTTCAAAACCTGTAAAGTGTCAAACCATTATCATATGTGAGAAACATCTTCCATTAACTCCAATAACCATATTAGGACAACTCTCACTCACTAAAACAATTAGGAAGTCACTTCCCTCCAAAACTTAAATTCAAAAATAACTAACCCAAGGAACCCTTTTAAAGGATCCTTCAAACCATTGAAACATTTTCAACCAAATCACATCCCATGATCACATAGCATTGAGTGCATATGTTGGTCTTTCACTCCACCCTATTCTATTAGATTGACATCAAATGATGTGACATGTTCATGAAAATCATTTGAAACCTCAATCTTTGAATGGTAGAACATCAAATCCAAACACCCATTTCAACATCTTTTCCATCCTATAAATTTGAAAGTTTTGCAACAATTCAAATCACACCATCACCATCAAAATACCCTCTCTCAAAACCACACCTTTGAAATGACAAAATCCAACACCTCATCCGAGTCATCAAAATCTTTGGCAAAAACCACTAAGATTAGTGTTAAACCTTGTTGCTTCAACAAAGCCATCGAGTCAAGCTCATCATCTTCAAGTGATGCTTCACTTAACATTTCTTCACCTATCCAAGATTTCCTTAACCTTACTACCTCAACACCATCTTCAACACCTTGCAATACCAATGTGATCACTATTCAAGATTTGCTTAATTTTGCTACTTCAACACTTACACCAATGGAACTTTTCCATACACCACAAACATCACCACTCCATTACCTCATTCACCAACACCCTCCATCTTTGTCACTCGTTGACATCATTGCTCAAATGGAAACCCAACAACAACCAAGTGAGCAATAAGATGATGAACCCTATCAACCATCATTGGTAGAACGGTTGGCCTACCGTTATGCTAAACCCTCAATTTTTCCAAATGATCAAGGTCATACACACCTACAATCATTTGTGTTTCACCCCATTTACAAAAACCTTCATGATAATCCTTTTGGAGAACCAAGCCTCCGTCACTTTTTTCAACGACAACAACCACATGAACCTTCCCAACACTTTAAATCTCTATTTTCCTCGTATAAGAAAATAGAAGCATCTCAATGATCTTCCACCAAGACCAATAAAACCAGCATCTTTCACAAATGAAAAACCAAGGTCAATGCTTGACCAAAATGAGTCTTTTGACCACAACCAACCACCACAACAAGAGTATCACCACCCAAAACCATTGTTGTTTCACTCTATCTACAAAGACATCCATGGTCCTCTAACCAATGAAATGAGGTTTATCCTAAGCCACATTTTGGATCGTCTCATGTTTAGAGTCTCCAAAACGAAAAAAAAAAAAAAAACCTTTCTTTTGGAAAATGTTTCACCATTTAAACCAACAAACCAAAACCGTGTCACCTCCACAACATTCAAAACAAAATCCACTACACGCTCCAACACACATTTTCATCCTTAAACAACCTTAGCCCTGTTTTTGGAAAATGTTTCTCATTAAGGAAAATGATGATTTCCATGTAGCATTTTATGTTCTTAGTTTATTTTTTGTTTTTCTTTATTTTTAAGAAGTAGGATAATGTCGTCCTAATTTCTTGTCTTTGACTTGAGTCAAAATTTTACATGAAATGAATTTCATTCTACTACAAGGTTTGCATTGTTTGTTGACCATTTAGGTATAATGAGTGAACTATACCTTGCTATGGTAGCATACATATATCTTGTGTTTTAGAAACAAACCTTTCTTTTTGTAGGATCATTATCCATGTCTTCTTTCCTTGATACTCCATTTAGGGGAGTAATATTCAAGGGAGAGCATGAGTGTTGCATTATTCCACTTCACAACTCTTAGTTGTGTTCTAGACATGAAATGCTTTCATGACTTGTCTTGTGTGGCAACTAACATTTTGTTTTGTAGGGTCAAAATCCATGTCTCCTCTCTTGGCACTCCATTTAGGGGGAGTATCATCCAAGGGGGAGCAAGTGCATACTTCCGCTTCGCTACTCTTCTTTTTGTTTCGACAAAAAGGGGGAGAATTTATATATAAACTTCTTTCAAAAAAAAATTTTGCATATCACATCATCTTAGCAAAAACAAGTTTTTATACTAACTTTATAAGACTTAACACTAAAACTAGTGACTTACTTATAAATAAAGTTTATGTTTTGTCATCAACAAAAAGGGGGAGATTGTTAATACAAATATCGCCTAAAAACGTTATTTATATTTTACGATCTTTGCTAAGTTTTGTTAATGACAAAGTATGAACTTTAGCTAAGAGTAAATCATCACTTTAAGTGTTTAAGTCTTGTTTAACTAAGGTTTACATTTCCTTTTAAACAAAACATTGTTTTTATTTCTTAAATTAGAAAGTGTCTTGTCACATCACATTTATTTCTTTAAATAGAAATATCACATCACATTTATGGTAAGTTTGTCATTATACATTTATGGAAAGAAAGTGTGTTTGACTAACCATATGTTTGCTTGTGCAAGTTTGTGTTTGACTAGTATTTATATGATGTGACCTTGTTTGGTTTGGAAGATTTATTACAAAACCAACTGCAGCCCTGACGGAACCCTGGGGGTACACGGGCGGAACCCATCTGAGGGTTCCGCCGTATCCGCCAGACCTGCAGAATGTTTTGCTATAAATACCAAACCATTTGTTAGTTTTGAGTCATCACTTAGAGTCATATTTTACACATATTCTCTCATTATACTCAGTAGCTACTAACTTGTGTGATTCTCTTATGTAGCAAAGGAGTTCACATATTCATTTAAGAAGTTACAAGTTTCAACTCTAAGTTGCAAGACTTGTTAGCTTTGTTGTGTATAGACTTTGGTAGTTTATACTTCATGTGTATCTTGTATAGAAGTGATCGGTTAGTATTTTAGGCCTCAAAATACATAGTGTGTCAGGAGTTGTTGTACCCTTGTAAAAGAACTAACGGGAGTGGTTGTACCCTTGGTAAAGAACTCGACATCTAGCTTAGTGTCGGTAAAAGTGTAAGCGACGATGGGAGTGGTTGTACCCATGTAAAAGAACTCGGCATCTAGCTTAGTGTCGGTAAAAGTGTAAGCGACGTTGTAAAGGTTTCTCCACCGGGAAAGGAGCTTGTTGATTGGTGCTTATAACTCTCGAGTTGGAAACTCGGGGCGTGGATGTAGGGCAAGGAAAAAGAGTCCTTGTAGCCGAACCACGATAAACAATCGTGTTGTGGTTTGATCGTTTCTTTCTTTATCTTTGCTCATTACATATTGTCTTTAGTTAGAATTGCTAATCACATGTAAAGCTTTTCAAAGAATTAAACATGCAAAGTTGTACTTGCATCTTTGAATAAACGTAAAGTTATAAAAAGATAATCAAGTTAAAAATCGGTAAACTATTCAACCCCCCTTCTAGTTTTCCACAAGTTTAGTTTCTTTTTCATGAAAATCACTTTTTAGTGCAATTACACTATCTTGAATCTCCTGTTTTGGTTTAACAGCTTGATCAAACTGATTTTGTAAAGACTTTAGCTCTTGTTTTAATTTTTCTTCCCTTAAGTTATATTCAGTTATATATGCATGCATTTGCCAATCCATTTTTTGTTCTCGTTCTGTAAGCTCAAATTTTGCCCGTTGTTCGTAGCAGGTTACCTGATCCTTAAGAATATTAATCCTAGTGGTCAAGGTGTCGTCGGGTGCAACAACAGTGTACTCATCTAATTCACACACATTATCATCAACAGAGAAGACATCACTTGGTACAACAGACACAACGTCGTGCATTACATATTGTTCATATGGAAAAATATTGCTATTTCCCATATTAGTAATCTCTAATCCCACAACAGTTGTTTGTTGTACTTCGTCAGGAATCCTTTGTTCATGAAGCACATAATTATCACATACAACTGAAGATGCTCCATTAGATATATCAGAATTTTTGTTGAGATCCATATGCTGCTCAATTGGAGAACCATTGCTATTTTCCAATTCACCCTCATTTGGATCATCAACATTAGTCTGATGTATGTCGCGGAGAATCTTTGGTTCATCAACCCTTTCACATACATCATAAAACTTTAATACCTCATATATGATGGATGACTTGGAGGAACCAGATTGTTGTGGTGATGATACAGCGGATGATAGGTTAGCCATGAAGATGGTTTGAGCAGTGGGTTCATCATCAACGTCTGAATCAAAAGCATCACATTCCTCTGCCTAAAAAATGTTTGGATCATTAAGTGCTAAGTCCTGGACAGGTTGGTCATCAACATCAGCATCAAACATATTTCCCTCATCACCAGCAAGGAATAACAGCTGCTCCTCATCCAATGCAACCCCACTTTCCTATGCTTGCATCCGCAGCATCTTATCTTTGAAGTAGTCGGAGTTCTGGGGACGCTTAGGTTGAGTGCAGTTCCTTGCAATATGACCTAACCCACCACAGTTATAGCATTTGGGTTGTCTTCCTATTCCCTGATTGACATTACCAACTCTGTTCTGAGCAAACCCCGTGCTCCATTCCTTTGATTGACATTTTGTCTTCCTTGAATCACAATGCGTCCATCTTCCACAACAGCAAGGTTACGTGGGTTAGATGACGTTCTGAGTTGGTTATTAGTCTGAGAAAGTGTCGCTCTGAATTTCTGAACAAGTAGAGATACTTGGTTGGATAGGTTATCAATCATCTTATTAGTGTGAGAGTATCCCGAGTCCAGTTGGGTGGTCATGACATTCGATGTTTGCACAGATGATTGAACAATGGATGACTGGTTCTGTGAGGTTGGTGCATGATGGTGAAAGATTTGATCAGGAGATGGTTGGTTGAGTGTTTGAACATTGGATATGAATGCAAGAGGATCGGTTGTGGATGTTGGATTGAGCTTGTCCCTCAATTGATGGTCATACACTGCATGCTTCTCATGTTGCTATAGATAGGCATGCAGTTGTTCATAATTGGTGTTCCTGAGTCCCTTGTTGAGCTTAACAGTTGTGACAAACCGATCCCATTCAGGTGACATGTTGTTGACAAACTTTGAGTTGAGTTGGATGTTGGGCATTGTCATTCGAATCATCTTCATGTCATTCACTAGCTTGTGGAATCTGACGTAGTAATCAGTAATGTTTTTACCAGAATTCATCTTCAAATGTTCGAACTCATCATACAGCTGTGACTCACGATCTTATTTGGTGAGTTCTGAGCCAGCAAGAAGCATTTTGACATTGTCCCAAACAACTTTGGCATCCATATTGAAGTTGATGAGCTTGTACACATCCCTGGGTAATCCTTGTATCACAATGTTGGAGGCTCGAATATCAGCATCATATCGCTTCTTTTCAACATCACTAAGATCATTGTAGGTGCATGACCTGTCAATTCCAAAGGTGACAATCCCATCATCAGCAGTGGAGATGACATCTCTTGTTGTGCCCATCTGAAGAGGTCCTTCGTCAATTGATCGAAGAATGTTCTCACCATTTTCCTTACCCCGACAATAGAGACGAATTCTCTGTGCCCATGATTCATAGTCAGTCCTATCGAGCATAGGAGGTCGGGTATCGGACCCTGCAGCTTGAATGTCATCAGTTGAAGCAGTAGTAGCCATGATAAAATCTTAAACGGGATTTTACAACTCTTGTGACTTAAATCGAGAAATTGATTCTTTCCCGGGATTTTACTAAAGTCAACAAAAGAAACCGAAATATTTCTGTAGGCGAGTAGAATGAGATCTTGGATAAGTTACAAATTTGCATTAGGTGTCAAGTCGCGACAAGTCAAGTTACAATATATCCGATCGAAATAAGTCAAATTGTAAGAATTAACTCACACCGTCAAATCTCAATTAGATTAATCGAAACGACTTAAGTTACAACAAATCACCAAACGCAAGTAATTGACCAATCACTAGGAACTCACAACTGAGTTAATCGCTAAGTACCACCAACATGCAGGAGCAAATCGCTAAGTATAGGTAATCACAATCTGGAGGTAAACGCTAACTGGAGTTAATCGCTAACAGAGCAAATTGCTGTCTGAGTTTAGTCGCTAACTGAGCTAATCGCTAACTGAGATAATCGCTATCTGGAGTTAATCGCTGAAGTGGGCTAAATGCTAAAACAAGCAAATCGCTAGACAGAGCTAATCGCTAAAAGTAGTAAATCACAGGATGAGGTAATCGCTAGAACTAGTCGCTAACCACAATAGTCCTAAGCAGTTACTATCTAGCGTTTTTGTCTTTATGCCCCAAAATGGTAATCGCTAACCAGAAATAGACCTAAACGCTAGAATTTGGAGCTAATCGCTACAAAGAAATCCATAACAGACGAGGTAATCGCTACCAAGAAAACTACCATAAAATCATCACAGCTCCAAACTAACGATGGATATAGCCTAACCAACTGAAAAACTAAGTAAATATAACACCACTAATCACGAAAGTACACCCAAAATACTTCATATAACACGAACAAGATCAAACCAAGATGTTTTCCTAGTAAACTATTCTAACCAACAAAAACCAATGAAAACCACACCACATCCGAAATTCCAAGGCCCTAAGATGAAACCATGGCTCTTGATACCAATTGTAGGATATACTTTAAGTCACAAACATGATTAAACACTATGGTGTGGGTCGTTGGTAGAGAGAGAGAGAGAGAGAGGAGAGTGGGAGCCTTTTTAGAGAGAGAAACACAAGATATTAGATTGATGAAATAATGAAGGTCCAACCCTCTCCCTTGGTGGGAGAGTGGTATTTATAGTTACAAAGAGAACGCCCTCCTACGGGCTGTGGATCAGGTGTACAATGGGTAAAGACCCGTCCTTCCTCCAAGATGTTACTTAATCAAAACTAATACTAGCTAATTATAGTAATGACTACGAGCTAACTTAATGCTATTACATACTCGGGGTGACCGAGTCTTTCATATGAATATTTGTATTCCTAACAGTTTTCCCACCTATCACTGTGGTTTTTGTTACCTTGAAACAAACAAAATAATTATTTCTAGACACGTCACTTTTGATGAAACACAATTTCCCAACCGATCCATAATACCCCTATCCCTACCATCATACACGTTCTTAGAATCCACACCTTCCCCACTACTTAAGCCATGTTCTAACTAATCATGTTACAATCTCACACAGTCCAAAATTAAAACCAAAACACCACATTAAACTTAAACCAAACCACTCCTAACACCCATGCCCACCACCTCCTTCCAAAAGACCACCATCTCTGATCAAGTCGTCATACTGTTGCTGCTTCACCACCTCCATTCAACCCCACCCCACGTGCCTCATTTTTTATCTTATCCTTCATCTTTTTATACTTTCTAGATCTAAATTTACTTTTGGTTAAATTTGTATTTAGAAGTTAAACATGTATTGTGCTACGCACTCTATCACCATGTGCTTCCTACCTAATCTTGTCGAATCAAACATATTTTCTAAGTATTCGTGATTTAACAATAATTTGATATCATTAAATGATATGAATGCGTGATTGTTTAATATGTTCATAGTCCATCCGAAGACCAACGAAGGTATCTTATTGTGGAAAAGCTTATAAAAAAGGGGTAGGAAGGGAAGACATGTAGCATGAGCGTCTACGCTATCTTAATAAAGTTAAAACATTGGCTATTAATAGTTTAATGGTCATTTTGTTAGCTAATAAGGCCTTTAGGCCCGACCCACTTGTTTAGGCCCGTTTAATAGTTTGGGTTTTGTATTTGTCTTTTCTATTTGATGTTTTGTAATATTCATAGTTAGTTGAATCTGATTAATATAATTGTTCAGTATTCCCTTTGGTTTCTACATGGTATCAGTGCTAATAATAATAATAATAATAATAATAATAATAATAATAATAATAATAAGAGTTGAGTTATTTCAAAAACCATACTTTACTCACATACCAAGGGACAAATATGGACCATTGATTTACTTTTGATCAATGGTTGAGATCAAAACAGATACTACTACTAAAAAACACGGAGGGGCAATTACGTAAAATCACACATCCAACAAACACCACTAACGCGTTTCATTTCCTCACAAAATCTCTCACCAAACACACACTAAAAACACACACTACTCACGCATATTCAAACCGATCAAAATCAAACCCTAGAAAACACCAAATCTACCAAAATCTCACCGGAAAAAATGGCGGAAAGCGGCGGAGATGATATAGCACAGAAAATGACGGAGAAAAAGAAGAACAAAAATACGGTTAAAAAACCGATTAAAGGTATACTCATACATTTCAAACAACAAATTTACTATCTCTTACTATCATATATGTTTTAAATATTGATGCGTACTATGCATAGAGAGTATACTGAAGATGTTATGAATTTACATTGATTATTGAATGTTTATGCAAGTTATTGTGATTCTGTGAAAAAATAAGTAACTAGAAATTAGGTTTTCAAAGTTAACATACTAAATAAATGGATGTTGAAATAAAAAAAACAGATTAGAAGAATTTACTCAAGGCTTCTTATGTGGCTAAGCCGAAGGCTTAGCCGCAGAAGACGCCTTCGGCATGGCCGAAGGCGTCAGATGCGGCTAAGCCGTAGAAGAAGGAAAAGCCGAAGGCATCTTCTGCGGCAAAGCCACAGAAGACACCTTCGGCTATGCCAAAGGCGTTCGTTGTGGCTAAGCCGCAGAAGAAGGCATTGGCTGCGGCTAAACCGCAGAAGAAGGAAATGCCGAAGGCATCTTCTGCAGTTAAGCCGCAGAAGACGCCTTCAGCTATGCCAAAGGTGTTGGCTGCGGCTAAGCCGCAGAAGACGCCTTTGGCTTAAATGAAAACACATTTGGCATACACAAAGGCATAGGATGCGACATATATGTAAATGCCTTTGGCATACACAAACACTACGACTTTGGAATAGAAAAAGCCATAGGATGCTGCTTAGTCTGTATTTTATCACATATGATATATCAAAAATATTCACCTATAAATAGATTAAATTGATATTGAATGCATTTTATCACATATGATATTGAAAAAAAACACTTGTCTTAACATGCGTGTTTTAAAAATGTACATAAAGGTAAAGCAAACGAAACAGATGAGGTGGAAAAAGTAATAACAACATTGTCGTTCTTAAAGTCATCCGCAAAAGAAAGACAAACTGCAAAAGATATATTTTAAATGCTTTATCATATATGATATTTCATATTTTTTTTCAAATAACATGCTTTATCACATATGATACTTGATTTTATTTGTATTTGTTATTGGTTTATCACATGTGATAAAATTTTAATATTTTTTTGCAGTACATATACAAGATGTAGAAGACATGGAAATAGAAAGGGAGGAAGATGATAACAACAAAAAGAATGCAGAGCCAACAAAGAAGGAAATAAAAAAAGAAGTTGTTCAAAGAGAAAAAAAGAGATATGTGAAGACCAAGTGTACGACAAGAGGGCGTGCACAGAAAACAAAAAAAGAAGCAGCAAAACCTGCTACATCTTCTAAGAGTTTGAAAAGGAAAAACACTAAAAAAACAAATGAAGAAGCAGAAAGTAGTCAAGAGCATGAAGAAGAGGAGGAGGAAGGAAGCGAAAAACAGGAGGAAGAGAAAAAGAGAACAAAAAAGAGAAAAATAGAAATTAAAGAAAAACAAGATGATGCGGACGAAGAGAATGAGGACGGGGAGGAGAAGGAAAGCAAGGTTGTCAAGGCCAAAAAGGAAAAACCGAAAAAAGAAAAACAAAGAAAAGCAACCAAAAAGGTGATATACCTAACCTGCATTACAAGGTCATCACCGAAAGCCATGTCTGATGCAATGGTTGGTTTAACAGAACTAAGAAAGAAATGTCTCAGAGATATTGGTTTCGAAAGATACATAAACTTCCCGATAACTGAACTTCCAAGTGCTTTGATATACCACGTGGTTGATAAATTCCATCCACCAAGCATGGAATTGAGATTAGAGAAGGGCTCAATAAAGGTAACAAGACAAAAAATCAATGACATGCTTGGTGTGCCAATGGGAGCAAACAAATTGGAAGAGCTAGAAGAAAGAGATCATGACGATCCTTTCATCAAACAATGGGAAAAACAATACTCTAAACTGAACAAAATCACACCAGCTGCAATATCAACGGAGATATCTAGCACATTCAATGCTGATTTCATCTTCACAATAAACTTCTTGACACTCTTTGCTAGCACGATGGGAAAAGTTGATAATGGTGCAAAGGTGTTTAAGACAGTGTTAAAACATGTCAAAGAAAGTGATGAAATTTCAGATATTGACTGGTGTGGATACATAATGGATTGCTTAGAAACAAGTAAGCAGAATTGGGAAAAGGTGAAGATTGGTGACTACTTTTATGGGCCAGCAACCTTCCTCTGCGTAAGTTGTTCTACATGTTTCTATACATTTATCAAATGTGATTCAATACTATACAAATATTACAATCTAACACAAATTTATTTTTTGTATGAAAAAGCTGTTGTACTTGGACTCAACAAACTTCCCAGCATTTCAAGTTATGCGTCATCGTCCAGCACTGAGAAGTTGGAACACGCAAGCAATGAGGAAGAGGATTGGGATGGAAATGAAGGAAGAATGCCTGGGGAAGCTTGATCATCACGAAGAATTTGATCCAGACGAAGAGCAAACAGGTCTCAATTTATACAAGGGAAATGATGTATACGATGAACCATTGCCACCAAAGAGACCAGAAACCATAGAGGTTAATTTTACCTTCTATTTTGATTGCAATATAAATTGATTGTGTTATAAATTGCAGCATAGCCTTCGGCTATAGCCGAAGGTTATGCCTGCGGCTTAGCCATAGTCAATGCCTTTGGCTAAAGATGCCTTGAATAAATGATTTGAAAAAAACATGTGAATTATCATATATGATAAACCTATAAAAAATACAAAAGAAAATCAAGTATCATATATGATACAACAAATGATTTGAAAAAACATGTGAATTATCATATATGATAAACCTAAAAAAATACAAAAGAAAATCAAGTATCATATATGATACAACAAATGATTTGAAAAAACATGTGAATTATCATATATGATAAACCTATAAAAAATACAAAAGAAAATCAAGTATCGTATATAATACAACAAATGATTTGAAAAAACATGTGAATTATCATATATGATACTTCAAATGTTTTTGTAAAATAAAAAATATCACATATGATTTTAAATATAGATTAAAAAAACTAATACATATTACTAATTTTACAGGAGTTTATTGAAAGAATAGAAGAGAAGTTTGAAATCATAATAGATGAAAGGAAACAGCTAGCTGAGACGATGAGGGAGGGTATGATTAAGTTCAAAGGAGACAAGCAGTTGTTAGGCTTATGTAAAAGATACAAATCAATGTTTAAAGAGATAGACATTTATATTGATGAAGAAAAAGAAGAAAATAGTGAAGAAAGCAACAGTGATGATGGAGACACTGATGATGGAAGTGATCATGGAAGTGATCATGGAAGTGATCATGACAATGAGAAGGATAAGGAAGATGAATCTAAAGATAGAAAAGAAGAAAATGTCAGTCATACTACAGATGAAAGCGGGAGTGAAGAAGAGAATGGAAGTGACGAAGAGAATGAAAGTGAAGAAGAGAGTGGGATTGAAAATGAAGAACGTGAGAAGAAAAATACAATGCAAAAGGAAGAAAAGAGTGAAGAAGAGAGTGGCAGTGAAGAAGAGAGTGAGACTGAAGATGAAAAGAAAACAGGTGTTGAACAAGAAAAAATAGAGGAAGAAGAACATAGGGAAGAAGAGGATAAGATGGAAACAGAATTGGAGACGGAAAAACAAGTTCCGGTTGAGAAGGAAACAGAAGTGGAAAAGGAGATAGAAAAACCAGTTGAGAAGTTAAAGGGAAGCCCAATTCATTCTTTTGAGACACTAAAAAAACAGGGCATCGATAAAGAGAGTCCAGAAAAGATTTCCGAAAAAGAACAACCATCATCTATGACAGGAGGAGATGACCTAGATGCTTATTTCGCTGTGGATGATAATTATGAAAGCTTTATGAGTCAAGCACAAGAAAATTTGGAAAAGATTAATCAATCACAACAGAAATCGACAAGAACCACAGCAAGAAAATCCACCTCACCACAACAAAAAATGACAACAAGAAGAATGAAATCAATTTCACCACCAACTTTTAGTCTTGGTATAAGCCCAATTAGCAACAAACCTGCAGTTCAACTGACACGACAGCAAAAGAAAAAACACCAATGATTGAAAAAGCGGCTGCAATTGAAACACCAAAGAATCCAAAAAGGACGAGAAATCAAGTTGCTGAAGAAGCTAAAGAGGAAGAAGAGCGACTTGAAAAAAGAGCAAAAAAGCCTTCAAGATATCTGGTTTCACCATATATGAACAAGAAAACTGTCATAAATACACCATCTCAACCAGATGAAATGACAGTAAGCAATGCTCTATTCTCCATGCAAGGAAATCCATAGTAAGCATGCTTTATACTATTAAAGAATCAAATGAATAAAAAGTGTGAAATTGTGCTAAAAATATATCTAACTATGCTTTTATCTATTTGTGTAGCGAATTTATATTTGAAACAGAATGGGCATGGGGCGCAGCAACACTCAGAGACAACATGCAAACACTAGCACCACAATTAAAAGTGGACTCTAGTGTAATCGACAGCTTTGCTTGTATTTTAAGCTATGAAGAAACAATCAACAACAGACGAGGAGGAAATATCAAACAGTATTTTTCACACGGGAATACTTGTAAGTTACCTAAAAAATTAGAACTTAATTGCTAAAATCTTAAATTTGTTTCTCTAATATATGCTGATTTATAAAAACAGACAACACAAATAGTGCAAGCAAAAAAGGAATATGAAAAGAAGCAGTATGAAGATTTTTGTGCAAACTTGACAACCGTGTTTAAAGGCAATCCAGAAGATAAATCAATGGATCATGTGGAATTGGTAAAAAAATAATTTGACTTATTATGAAAAAAGTTTTACTTGTATTAAAATGAATCTGATTGTTCTTAATCTATTTATACAGGCATTCTTCCCAATAATTGCACATGAACACTTTTATCTGGTTGTTTTCAATCTACTCAAAGGTACTTCTGTCATCCTTGACAACTCCAACTCAGGGGCGACTTATGAATCAAAATACTCGAAAGAATGTGACATTCTGGTAAGTAATTACAGATTATGCTCAAGTAATGACGCGTACTGATTTATTATTGTGTTTTCACTATCACATATATGGGGAAAAAAGTATCACATGTGATACAACAAATGATTTGAAAAAACATGTGAATTATCATATATGATAAACCTATAAAAAATACAAAAGAAAATAAAGTATCATATATGATACAACAAATGATTTGAAAAAACATGTGAATTATCATATATGATAAACATATAAAAAATACAAAAGAAAATAAAGTATCATATATGATATAAAAAATAAAAACAATGTGATGTTCTAGTAAGTGATTAGATATTATAAATTTACATTGAAGGGTCTTATTAAGCTAAGCCTTCGGCTTAGCTGTAGCCGAAGGCGTCTTCTGCGGCAAAGCGGCAGAAAACGCCTTCGGCATATGACATAATGAATTGTCTTTGTTAAAATGAATTTTCTATTTTGTGTAGAAAAAACTGTTTTCAAGATATCTGGAATCCCACAAGCATAAAAAAGCATCTGACATAGCGAAAAAAAAGACAACAGTGATGAAGCTAAAGTGGGGAACAACACAGAATGTCATTGATTGTGGTATTTTCATAATGATGCATATGGAGCACTATGGTGGAGAAACTTTGAAGAACTGGAACTTTGAATTTCCAAAAGAAGGAAAAGAACAGCAGTTGGAAATAATAAGAATGAGAATCAAGTATGCAGCCAAGATGTTAACTCATGAACTGAACAATCACCGAGAAATGATAAATGAAGAAGCACTTGAGTTTGCAAAGAAACACACAAACAAGGAAGAGTTGCAGAAGTTGATAAGAGAAGAGATTGGAAACAAGAAGGAAGAGCAGAAAAAGGAGCATGTTGCAAGTGCAAAATGATGGAAAAGGTTAGCAGTTAGTGGTGGAAAATTCAGAAGTAGGACTAACAACACAAAGAATAGAAGGACGGGGGCGTACAGAATCTTTTTTGGGGCAACTAATGCCGATTAAGATCTAATTTCTTTAGACTTTATTATGTAATATCGTATGCCATATAATATGGCTTAAACATGTTAAAACAATGTCTTATTTCGTATGTCGTATGCTAGAATATTACAAGACAGTTTAAATTTCCAGGTAGGATAATGGTTTAACTTTCCAAGTACTACGTTGCCATCATTTGTCAAGAAATGAAAATGCCGAAACAATTCTGGATGTGATTTTGAATGTCTTGTTTAAGTTTTTATTGCATAAATTGATAAATCAATTCTAATGGCTGTTGTTTATCGATAATCGACTCTGTTTTATAGCACACTGCAAAAAAAAGTATCATACATAAATATCATATATGATAATACACTTAAAAAATTTGCTTCAAAATTTTATCATATGTGATAACTGAAACGAAAGAAACAAAAACACTTGAACAAAATCATAATATACTCTTCTTTATAAGTTATCATATATGATAAATCAAAATGGAAAAAACCAAGTGTAAAATCATATATGATATCAGAGAATTATCATATATGATAACACACTTAAAAAAATTACTTCTGGATTATCATATGTGATAACTCAAATGAAAGTAACCAAAACTCTAAAAAACAATCAGCAACAATCTGTTTCATATAAAAACTCAGTAATAATCAAACAATCATGTCTAGGTCTGTTACTCAAATTTCTTCAACACAATCCGACAAAACAAATAATAATCAAAGAAATTAAAAAAAAAAAATATGAAGATGATTTATGTTGAAATTCATGCTTGATCCAAGACCTCTCCTCTTGTAACTTCTGATTGATCCAAATCATCTTCCCTTGTAACTTCAACTTGATCCAACTCGGCCTCTTCTGCAAACTTTTTTGGGCACGTCCTCCTGTTGTGACCATCTGTCTCTCCACATAACAAACATGCATTCCTGTTCTTCGAATTCTTTTCTAGAGCTTGCTCTTTACCTCCTTTTACGCGCATCTTTTTACGGCCTTTAGGATTACCAAGAGCTGGATTGTTAATGGTTTTTTCAACTGGCTTCGGGACTCCAACAAGTTCCTCCAAATTGTCAGCCTTGTTCTTAGAAGGAGGATTTGGGCAATCAGCCTCGACATCAATCTTTAGCAACCTCAACTTTTCAACAAAAGAAGACAACCTTGCCTTATCTTTACTCAACATATGGATACAGTGATCAACAATGGAACTTGCCTCATTTGCATAATTCTCAACAATCTCATTCTTCTCACCATATCTGTTCCGTTTGTTCCTCAAAGCAGCAGGTATAAGGTTCTTTGTCCAACGCCTCAGTATGTATTGACTTGGAATCACTTCAATATTGGTGTTCTTAAACACACAAAAAAACATGCCTGCATAATATTCCAACTCGAAGAAAAAGCTGACAGGAACATACAACTGATCCATCCTCTTGGTTACGCAACACCTTAATGGGCAAAAAAGAAAGAAGATAGTAAAAAATCGTATATGATAAAACAAAAGAAATAAGGTAGTAAAAAATCATATATGAAAAAAAAATAAACAATATTTTTTTAAGTAGCTAACATACCTTATATAATCCATCAACTCTATAAAACAGGTTAACTGGCTCTTCTTCTTTAGCTTTATCGTTATCCTTACCTTTATCCTTAACTCTCTTCCTAGCTTTCTCTCTCAACTTAGCTTTCTTCTTCTCCATTAGTGCATCAACAAATTTTGTTTCTCTAATAACAGAGACCTCAGATCCTTCAACCAAGCTTTTGGTTTCTATTTGACAATACCATGTGCCTGCAAAAATCTCTGCTTGAACAAGCTCGAACAGAGGACGAGTAAAAACCTTCGAAGCATGACGTTCAATCTTAAGATAGGTTCTAAACTTCGGAACAGAATCAATAGTCTTATGATCAAGCCTCTCTTGTATATGCCTCTGCTTTTCCATTGCCGTCTCAAAACAATTCATAAAATTCATAAGAGTGGAACCTTGATTCGTAAAATGAGAGAAAAAGAAGTTCTCACTCTCAGATCTAGACGTCGTCCTCATCAAACCACACAAGGGGGAATCAATAAAATAAGCAGGAATCCAACACGAACGTATATTAAACATCTTTGTTAACCACTTATGATTCTGCAAACTAAACTCATCCAATAACTTTGACCATCTATCCTCAAACTCCTCCGGACCGATATACATATTCCATACAATTTGATTAAACTTCTTTTTAAAGTCGGTATCATCATAGATTTTAGAACATATCTGTAAACAAAACAAATAACATTTGATTTAACAAATGATTTGAAAATAGATATGTGTTATCATATGTGATAAACCAATAATAAATACAAATAAAATCAAGTATCACATATGATTTAACATAATATTTGAAAAAAAGTTCAAATTATCATATATGATATATCAATAAAAAAAACACATAGAATAAAGTATCACATATGATAAACAAAAAGGCAGAAAAATACCTTTCCAGGGAGCTTTTGAGTAATATGCCACATGCAAAGTCTGTGTTTAGAACCCGCAAACTCAGCTTCAATGGCATTTCTCATAGCCCCATCCTGATCAGTAACAACAATATTTGGAGCCCTACCAAACGCCTTTATGAACGCTTTCAGCAACCAAATATACGAAGCTGTAGTTTCGTTCTTCAACAAGCCTGCTGCGACTGTTACACACCTCCGATGATTATCTATGGCTGTAAAGGGAACAAACACCATTTTGTACCTGAAAAACAAAAAACAAAAATACTTAAAATAACAGATTAAATAGAAAATCATATAATCAAAAATATCATACTAAACATACAAATACTTACTTGTTTGTTCTGTAAGTAGCATCAAACGAAACAACATCACAAAACTCTCTATAGTTGAACTTAGAAACTTCATCAGCCCAAAAAATAGCCGCAAGCTCAGCATTTTCGACCAAATAATCAAATGAAAAATCCGGCACGTGCTTCTTCCTATTCTCCATCTAAGATATAAGCATCTGTGCATCACTATCACCTATATAGCAGTTCACACCCCTAAAAAAGTTCTTAAAATCAACAGACGTTCCATGAACAAGCAAATAAGAACCCTTCAAACCAGTTAAGATGTGATGAGCTTTCGTTGCGCCTATATTTAAGCTAGCAGATTTAACAATGAACAATTGCTCAGCATACGTCAACTGCCTCTCAGTCTTTGATAAATGCTTATACTCTTCACGTTCAAGCTCGTGATTATGAATACTATCAAAGACATTCAACCTGTACTTAGAAGTACCAGGAATTAAATCAAAAATGACACGTGCTTTGCACCCTGTGATATGCAGGTTCGAACTTCTAACCTGCTTGTCACTATTCTCTAAGTCTAACGTGTCCACATGAATTCCCTTTGGACAACCTTCCCTATTACACACTAAATACTTTTGCTTCACAGTACCATTCCTCAACCTTTTCTGGCATGACTTCCTAACCACAAACCCTGCTTTAGCAGCATATTTCATATAAGCAGCAATGCACTCATCAATCGACTTATAAACTTTGCCCTTAACAAGTAACACATCCACAGGAACTTTCGGAATATAATAAACAGTTCCACCAGGAGTATCAAAATTAGAGTGAGTAGCAAATGATTCAGGAGTTTTCAAAGCATTAAAATCTGGAAAAAAATAAAACAAAAAATTAAAAACAAAGGTTTACTAAAACTGAAATCACAGACACATGTTATAATTATATCATATATGATATAACACATGCAAGACAAAAACATTGATATATCACATGTGCTATATCATATATGATATGACAAGCTTAAAACTACTTATTCAAAGCTGAGATTAATATATCACATATGATATATCATTTGATACAAAAACATTGATATATCACATGTCATATATCATATATGATATCCAAACTACAAATACAATCAGCTACTCATTCAAAGCTTAAAACTACTTATTCAGAGCTTATAACATCTTAATAACATATTCAGAGCTTATACCATCTAAATAACATAGCTTATTAACACTAACAAAACGGATTATAGAAAAAATTAAAATAATCAAAAAAACTCACTCTTAATTGCTATGGATTCATCACCGTGTTCATAAGCAACAATCTCCTCAGCATACTTAGCTGAAACATCATCACTAACAACAATCTCTTCAAAAGCAGTAGAAGAATCATTAACAGCGATCTCTTCAGAAGTAGTAGAAACAGAACTTTGAAGCGAATCCATAAAACCTGCATATAATATGAAAAAAAATAAGTAAGTTAGCTCATAATTCAGCTTATAGAAACAGATAGCTTATAATTCAGCTTTGAATTAAGCTTAAATAAAAATAAACGATAAAAAAATAGGGTTAGGTGATGTACGGGATGAAGAATGAGATCAATTAATGAATTTAGAAGAAAAAATTAGGGTTTCTATGATGATTGCAATAAAGAAGATGGTTAGAGGAGCTCGTTACAAGAGTTAGTTAGATGAGAGAGAAGAAACAAACACACACTTTGTGTGTGAAAAAATGACGCATTAAATGAGAGATAAGAGTAAAAAAATGTATTTAAATAGTACTAAAATACCCTTGTAGTGTAAATATTAACTCTAATCTAAGCCATTAGATCAAAATGAATGAAAGGTGGGAATTGACCCCTTGGTATGTAAAGAATGTTTAGTCCTCAAATGATCTTTGTTCCATATTATAATAGTACCTAGCACTATGCTATAACAAAAACGAGAGCATCAAGTTACAAGCTCATAGTATATTACCTAAATTTATAATAATTTTTTGAACAATGTATCCAAGTTCAATTCTTGCTAGCAACGTCTTTATAATTTTTCAACACGCAACCCTAAATTTATCCTAGTTTACACTTTCACTCATCTTAATATTGTTTATTAAAAATATTATGCAATATTTTGGAAAATGTTACTTACATCAGACTAAATAATAGTTTAACTTTGAAGTTAAACCCTATGTAATGATAATTTTATGAGTATTGCTAAAGCTTCCTACAATATCCTTCTACTAATCTCAATAATCACACAATAATATATATATATATATATATATATATATATATATATATATATATATATATATATATATATATATATATATATATATATATATATATATATATATGTTTTCCACTTATTTTCTAACTGCATCTAAATTGTCAATTATGACATTTGTCAGGATCCTGCGATTAGGATAATAAGTAAGAACAGTTTATAGGAGGAAATAGCATTTTTCTAATTTTGGCCCTCTATAAAACGCCAAAAAAAACCTTACATTAAACCCTTTAAGTTCATTTCAACTAAGCTGTTTGTTGGGCTAATAATGTACCTTTTCATAAATATGGAGTTTTAATGACCCGGAATTAACGAAATAGTTATCGAAACTTGCCACTTTGGCACTTTCGTTAAAGTATCACATACGAGGCTGAGTGAACGAAGTAGGGACTCAACTGGACATAAGATGTTTAATTGGGTTGGCATCCGGTCGCTTAATTATCAATTCAGCTTATCATTACCTGGCTATTCAATTAAATTAGTTCAACTTTAATTACTTTGAAAATAAATAAATAATTAAAATTTAATCTTAAATCATTCTTCTATAGCTTAACATTTTACGTAAATCATAATATTTTATATAATAAAACAAACGTCAAGTGAGGACTTTCGTATTTCAAAAAGATCAATTCTTTCTATATTGAATAACAATCTTTTAAATTAAATAATGTAAAACAATATTAAAAGCTAATTATTTCTTAATTTGTCAAAAGAAGTTAAAAATTTGTTTTTACAAAACATATGTAAAGGGAAAAAAAATACACATGTACTTGAATTGTTTGGAGCATCCCGGCATAGCAGGAACACCAATCTTTTATATAATAAAATAAAACCTCAAGTGGGGATTTTTTTCATTTAAAAAAATCAAATCATTCCTTATTTAGTAATAATTTAATTAATTATATTTTTTTAAAAGATGTTTATAGAAGAAAATAGGCTAACTATTTCTTTAATTAGTCAAAATTTTATAAACCTTCGTTTTTAGAGAAATATGGGTACAAAAGTATTTGTATCGAAAATATAAGAAACGAAAACTTTAAAAAAGCGGGGTAATTTACAAAACCATAAGGGTCAAAAGTAAACTTCATAAAAACAAAATCACAAAACAAGGTTTAACCTAAGGTTCCAAGTTTTCAACCCACTTTTTCTTTCACCGATTCCACTTGGAAGTTGGAACCCTAAATCAAAAACCATAAATCGTTTTCTCCTTTAATCGTAAATTAAATAATCAACTTCGTATAATCCATTCACTTATGATTTCAATCGCTTCATCAATTTCATTCACAATCAAATGGTATGTTGTTTTATTCATTGCTATAATTTTGAGAATGTTGTAATTAGTTACTCACAAGAAACAAATTCAAATTCAACATCGCTCGAGCTATATTTCTTTGGTTATTATTAATCATAGACTTATTGATTTAGGGTTTTTTCCCCTTATTTTGGTTAACTTGTGGTTTTGTGCTTTAGTTGATGATTGGGTATCATAATATGATGATTTTGTATAAAGAAAATGTTGATGATATTGATTGATTTTTATTGGGTTTTTATCATGCTATGAAAGTGGGCTTCGACACATGGGTTGACCATGCAATGGGACTGCACTCTTTGTCACATGTTGCTCTCTATGTGCCAAGAGTGTAGGATGCCTTTTTTCACTTTCAACTTAACAGGAACAACGAGGACATAAAGTCAGTCTAAGGATATCTGTGTAAGTTAAATGTGTTCCATTATTGTAGACATTTAGTCAGGCCTAATTTGATGTATTTGTACTGTACGATATTAGTTTACTATACTTTAAAACACATTTTATAGATCATCGGTTTTAAACATCATACATACATTTGAAGAGCCCATTATATAATAAGAGTGAATTGAGAAAAGAAGATAAGTGCCTAAAGTAAGATGAGTTACATCACTCATTTGGATCTTCAAGTTGGCATACTTATAATGTTTTAAAATAAATTTATAATACCTCATTTAAGTATTATGGTCAAGCATTTGTTGTGACTAAAGAACAAATGCTTGATCCGAGTGACATGCTCATCCTTGACCCATGCAACTCCCTCAAAAGAACATGAGTTTTTGTTCTTTAAAAGCTTAGTGTATAAAGAACAAGGGATCTAGATACTCTCTAGGTGTTTATACAATTATCAACTTTGCAACTTCTATATTGTTCCTTTGATTATTGTATCAAACATGTATGTAGTATGTTTAACGATCGATTTTAATGCATATAACAATATATTATGCTTTCAACTATACAAGTTATAACTAAACTAACGACAACAGGTTCAGTCAAGGCTGATTGTATGCGACTATTTGGAGGCAAATATCGATTTAATGGGCATCTTAGCATCACGGTATGCTTTACTAATGCCCCTTCACCCAATAACTTACATTATTTATATATTGTTCCTGGGAACAAATTTGTTCTTTACGCTCATTAGATCTATGTGATGACTTACCCTTCATAAGAATTGTTTTTGCTTTTAGATAATATAAAGACCTCACAAGGGTCATTGTAGTTTTCACCAACACGTTTTTAGAACATCGCCACATGTTCTTCACTTAAATTTTTTATCTTTTGTACGTGCCCATCCTTCCCACTGATTATGGAACTTATATATGCATAATGCATTTGCTCAATTATTTTTACAACAGTTGGACCCTAATATAGTCATATTCCTAATATAGTCATATTAACAATCTCATTAGTTGTTAAAAATAGTATACTCTTTGGAAGAGATGTAGTTTTTATGTTTATCTAGATGGAGTCGTTCCACTAATTAACCCTCTCATTGTTCCTAATGTTTTTTCTTCATAATAGAGTTCTTATTGTTTTTATAAAGAAACATAACCTGAATTGACCCATTTATAAACAAACGTGTCAAAATTAGCACCTCCATAAGATTAGTGAGCTAAAGATAGTCACATGGAGTAATGATTTCCTTATTTGCCTGAAATATAGAAAAAAAAATAGTTTTTGTATTCATATGTATAAAAAAGATAAAAATACACATGAGTCTCTATGTTATTTGTTCATAATCGGAGGGAAGAATGTTATTAAAAAAAACACGGATTTCAGACTCAAATAACACTCAATTAATTCCCCATATGCTTCACTCTTTCTCTCATACTTTAGTAACAATACTATCAATTTTAAGAAAAATATCTACCAAGATAAGTGTAAAATAATCTATACATCCAAACATCATGACAGTACTATGTAATGCAAACAATGTACTTCGTATTTCACAATCCTTAGATCATAACTTGTGTGTTTAGGTTGAAGCAAAGAAGGCACTTCCAAGTGAAGACCACAATGGAGTAAACCGAGTCAATGGCAGCATTCAAGGATCACCGGGTCTCGGAGGAGATACAAAGAAGATATTTGTTGGAGGTTTAGCATCTACTGTCACCAAGAGTGACTTTACGAAATACTTTGATCAATTTGGTGGTATTACAGATGTAGTAGTCATATATGATCACAACAATCGAAGGCCAATTTTTTTTGGTTTTAACACATTTGATTCAGAGAAAGTAGTGGACTGTGTCTTGCATAAAACCTTCCATGAACTCAATGGTAGAATGGTGGAAGTCAAACGGGCCGGCCCGAAAGAGTACCGGAACAGGGCATATAAGCCACATCTGATATGTTTTAATTACTTTAGCTACAAAATGTGCTCTATAAGCTCATTTGACCGTCTTCCATGTACTATTTAGTGATAAAATTGCGTCAATATTGCCTTAAAAGTACTCTCAAGGTAAGCCGTAAGCTTAGATGTCTTGAATATACTATTTGTTCTGTGTTTAGATCTATCTTTGTGCTACTCTTTATGAAAAATAGAAGCCTGGTATTAATGATAATGGTTTTTAAAATACATCTAATGAGGGGAATAAGAGAGGTGGCTATAGTATCGTTTTTCGTGTTTTGTAAGTTTGTAACCTAATAGAACCAGGACTGCTACCACCGCGCAACCACCAGATTTTAATTCAATTAGGTTTGTGAATCCAGTAATATGTGTTCATTTCAACGTCATTATTAACATTTTTTTGGCTTTTTGGAATGCAGAATAGCAATAAAATGTTTATCTAGAGGATCTACATTAATTCCTCAAAAGACACGCGAATGTAAGTTAATTTTAAATTTTAATATGTTAATACTAACAATAAATGTGTTTCTGTTGTGATCAGTATCTTTCTATATATGATTTTGAATTCTTATTCATTAGTCACCAGGAAATATATTTTAAGCCCAGTGTAATGTGTGAGCATCTAGAGAAACGTGGTTCATTTAGATCAAGCCAGGTATATGAGTTCCTATTGTCTCGCAGCAGATGTTGAAGTTAACTCACTAGAATATGTATAACTATTAACAAATACCTTCTCTTTATCTCAACACTTGATTACGTAATTATAACTATTATTTTAATATAATTTCTGGTGTCCAGATGGGATCGATTCCGATGGTGATGAAGATTTCTACTACACTCAGTATGGTAATATTGTTTTCTTACTAATTTAAAATGTGATGGTCGATGAGAATAAATCAATTTTGAGAAATGAGGTATATTTTTTAATTAACCTATTTAGAATGTTTGGATTAGCTTACTTTATGGGTTTATTGAAATTTGTATACTATCGTGGAACTTTGTCGTACTTTTGACCAATTATTTAAGGAGCACAGTGATGTAGGGAAAAATTGATTATTGCTATTGTGCTTATAAACAGAGAATGTCATAAAATCACTACTCTAAACTTTAATAGGTAGAGGTGGCATTTCAACACATTCACTTATGAATGGGTTGATTTTGGATGCCTTTTTATCTAAAAAGTAGGTTAGCATTACACAAAGTTATCTTGATTTGGAAACACATTAAAGACACTCTATGCATATCCTAAACCGTAACAGATTTATATTAGTTTTGTAACAATGGGGTTTATGTAATTATAACTAATGGATTGGTTATTAATAACAAAGACACTCTATGCATATCCTTAACACCTCTAATAAATCTGTTAAATTTTGTAGTTCATGTGTTGTGTGAGATTAAGAAAGGGGAAAGGCAAGTAGCAGTTGTACGAATCTCTATTGTGAATTTGATTATTAGTGGAAGAAGATAATTTTAGATTGTTGGGCTCTCACCATCATATGACTTGAGTAAGTAGCTGCTTAATTATAAGTATCAACACTTGCTTTCTTTTGATGCTTATGATAACTCATATTATAGCTAATTAGCAGTGCAAGTTGTTGATTAGGTGTTAAGGAGCGAAAAAGTTGTACACGAGTTGTCTGGTCATTGTGACCGATGTTTTGAAAATTTGAATGCGAGAATTGAAACGCTATATCTATCAATACTTGATGAGTATCGCCGTTCATTATTTCTTGAATTGCCTTTTAAGCTAGCTTTCATCATCAAATTGTTGGATATTATTGTCATAACATTGATTTCATAGCCAAGTTTAATGCATTTGTTATTTCATAACATTGAACAATACATATACATACCACTAGAAGTTCCAATACTAAACTGATGTTTATACATATGCAGGAATGAGTTCTTGGAGGATGAATATGAAGAAGAATTTTCTGCACAAAATAGTTCCAAAATTTTGAACTGGACAACTTATAACAGTGAAGATATGCATGTCATTATTACTCAACAAGAATTTTACTACTCAACAAGGATTATAAACCATAATTATAAATAAGAATAGTAAAAATAATCTATTTGTTATTTTATAAAAAAAAAAAAAAAAAAAAAAAAAAAAAACCATTGTTAAAAAATTTAGAAAAAACCCCATGCATGCACGGGTATTATAACTAGTTCGTCCAGATAGCAAAATATGGGATTGATGGATGGGATCACACGTTAGTACTATATAGTAAGTTTTAGTGATTAGGGTTCGGTCATCCATGTTCAATGACATTGCAAATTGTAAATATAATTTATGGTTTCATGATTCATATATTGAATAAAACCAGGCCCTCCCGTTTCCGTTGAGTCTAGATGGTACTAGAATCATTTTCTAATAAAATATTTTAGTTTATATATATGCAACTAAGAGCATGGGGAGTGGTAACGCCTCCCCGGCGTTATGGTCTAGCTGGCATCAAAAAAACGCAGCAACGACATTATTACTATTTCCATGGCCTTGGTGAGGCATTATAACGTGTGTTGTTGCACTAACGTGCGTTACAACGCAGCTGGGTTAAAAAAAACTTCAGCCCCTAGTGATCTTGCGTTTGCGTTTGTGGGGTTACGTTTGTGGGTTGTGGTTTGTGGGTTTGCGTTTGTGGGTTTGTGGTTTGTGGGTTTATGCATGTGTGTGTGTTTGTGTGTGTTAGCATGAAGAAGACAGGATTTTTTTTTTTTTTTTTAAACAGATAATTCGAGTACTAAATAATGGTGGGTATTGGACCAACACAATTGTATTTTGGTTAACAATTATAGTTTTGTTAAACATTTAGTAATAGTTTTGTATTTTTTTTGTTTATAAATGTTATTGTATATTAGTTTAATGAATGAAATATTAGTTAATGGTTTTTAATGAATGAAATATTAGTTAAGGGGCAGAATTTGTAAATTGTAATTTAAAAAAAAAATGTGTCCTTAAAAGTGGTGTTATGATTTTATGATGTTTTTTGGTATTGTGTTATTTTGTGTTGAGATGATGTGGCGCTGACGTGGCGCGGTGTTATTTCATAACTTGTATTATGATTCCCCATACTCTAAACTACGTGTATAGACCAATGATTTATTCCCATTTCGATGTGATAACACGATTAGGATTTACAATTACAAGTAAGGAAATCCTTTGGCGATATTGAAGTATCACCATGCATGGTATGTCATTTTTTTGGTTAATGGCATCTAATAGCAACAAAATTTTTCAAATGTTCAAATATCAGTTATGAACCTATCACAATACTCATCAAACTTTGTTTGTTTTGTGTTGATATCAAGAAAAACCCGTTTTTTACTTTCAAAATCCACGTCAATGACAAATGTACATGCCATGTCATAAATTTGTACCGTTATGATTCACGACAGATTGGATTTATGTCTGATAAGTGAACATCTGACAAAGGTTGATGGGTATTTTGAAACATTTGACAAAGTTTGATGGGCACTTTGAAATAACTAACTTCAAAAATAAATAAATAAAATCCACGTATGCAATTTAACCGATGTAGCTGGTTTCCGGTCATGCCACATAAGCAAAAGTATGATATCGAGCTAAAATATGAAAGTTTGATGGGTATTATGATATTTTATTGGGTTCATAACTGATATGTGAATATTCGAGAAAGTTTTTTGCTATTAGATACCATTATACTTTTTTTTTTCTATTTTTTGTAAGTTTGAAAGTAACTGGTTTTGAATATTGAAAGTCAAATGTGGTTTTATAACTAGTATATAAATTGAAATGGATCAGGGCAACATTTGACTTGCAAACAACTATATTTTCATATTTAAAGGAATAGTAAATGAGTTAAATATAGATATAAGTCAATTAAATATAATTTAGCATCTGTTCAAAAAAAAAATATAATTTAGCATTTAAAATGAACTTTGGAGTACTCTAAGCCTATTTAATCTCTTTTTCATAGTTACTATCTTATTTGCCCCATTAGGGATACCCGAAATAACGTGTTCGTATGTAAATAGGCTGGAATTTACATACACTACCCCCTTTTGCAGCCTAATCTCTGAACCATACCCGAATGACTTGAACAATATCTATCGAACCTTGGCTGGTAGTAAAACACTAGAAAATTATTTGATGAAAAGGGGTTTTCACTAGTTATAGAAGCTCAAAACCAAAACACTAAGAAAATTATTTGATGAAAAGGGGTTTTCATTAGTTATAGAAGCTCAAAACCAAAGAATGACAGAGATAAGTCACTAAGCTTCAACTAAGGAACAAAAAGATGAACGCAAGTAATGCATTAGTTTATTTGTTAGTGTCTGCTTCCCGGTCTTCCATAGGTGTGACTGAAATTAAATTAATGACGGCCAAGTTTCTTTATATATGGATTCTGGAAATAAGCTGAGAAAAAAATCTTATGTCATGTTGGTACTAGGATTTAGGAACATTAGTGCTCGCAAAATGGGAGGGCCAAATGGGTTGGGTAATGTGTGAATAGATAATTTTTTGTACAGGTCAAAATTGGTTGTATTGGGTTAGGCTATTTCTTTGTTCTATTTCTTAAATATAATCATTAACAATTACTGTGTTATTATTAACAATTAATGTGTTGAAGTCGATAAACATGTTGTATGCACGATTCGTTTCCAGTTTTTGCATTCATTTGCTGCATGTGTACTTGCTATGTATAAGTCTTATAACCTTTCTAAAATAATCTTAAATTTGAGGTTCCTATGATGGAAAGTGATCTGCATTGATGTTTAACTGAGTTGGATGAAGATATATGGTCTCAAAGAGGAATACGGTAGTGGTCTTAGCACTATGATACAAGTACTGAGAGGCTATTTTATACATAGTTGTTCTCTGTCTTTTTATATTATTTTTCATCAAGAAAAATAGATAAATTAGTTCAGTACTACAGACGGCAAAGCAAAGTTTTGACCGAGTATATTTTACGTACCAATATCTTATTAATATCATGAGATACATATCTTAGTTAGAAACATCTATGGTAGCTACAAAATAAGCATTCAACAGTCTACGTTTTTTGATTATTTTTCTATTAAGGAACGTAAAGGTACATAGTGTTAGAATATGTTTTAGCTACCTTGGAGTTGTATATATTAATCAATTTTGTAGCTTTGAGAGGTTGGATAAGTTCTAACTGTTTAGGAAAAACATACAACTAATATACGATCAGAATTACTTATTAAGACTGTTCATATATGTATTGTTGTTTGATATGAATGGTTTTGAATAAGTAGTTTCAAGTTGTTTATATGTATGCTTTAAATGCTCTTAAATCTATTATTATCGTTTTTGAACTACACTTTCGTATATATGGTAATGTTGACTGACTTCAGTGGCTGAAGTGGAAGACGTTGAGGGGCTGAACCGAAAGACGTTGAGGATATTGGGTGAGTTCAGTCATTGCAGTGAAAGGCACTGAAGTTGTTGGCTGTGTCCAGGACCGAACCGATGTAGGCTTTGAACACGCGTACACGTTGAAGTGTTGTAGGCTTAGTTTAAAAGAAAAAATATATACATCTTGAAATTTTGTTCATTCGATGGACACTTCATATTTTGACTAATCATACGGACAATCTGATCATATTTGGTTTTTATTTTGTCTCCAGAAGTATTGTGGGCAATGGGATTCTGCCAAATACTTTGAAGTATTTTGTGCAATGAGATTATGCAAAATACTTTGTAAAAGTGTATCATTATTCATTTACTTTGTGCACAAGATGTTATACCTTCATTAAAATGTTTGATCTATACCATGTTTATTAAATTGACATTAGAAATAACAAAAGCATATTCGTTAAGAATTATATAACATAAATAATTAGAAGTGGTCTAACTAACATGTTATTGAAAACACATTTAGTAAACAATTCAAATAACAATAACTAAACTAAACTAAATTTTATTATTTTCAAACCATGTGCGTGCACGGGTCTTATAACTAGTATGATAAAAAAACAAAATACAATCACATAACATAGTAAATAAAGATCTTCATATCAATACAAACTTATATTTGTGTACACAACACTCTTAGTATGGCTACACACTTATTCATACTACGCATAGTAGCAAACCATGAAATCATACAACCATTACAATATCCTACTTTCACTTAAAAGTCCCTAGTTCATTATACAAACCAATACCACCTAGCGGCTTTATTCTTACAACTTATTTTAGTTTTAATATCTAGCAAAGCCCTAGTTTTCTTAGATACGTCAATTATGACGGTTAATTTATAAAGTAATTAAGCAAAACATAATAACTCATAAACGATCATATGTCACGCCGAGTCAAGGCCATCTTCGCGCAACCCTGACCTTCAAGCCATCTTTCATATAGAGAATGATTGAAACATTAGGAGCCACAGTGTGACCTTTGACAATTTCGAAGTTGTAATTGTGCAATATGGTTGCACCTATGGCCTTCATTTGAGTGAATGCTACCTGTTTCCCGATGCACGTTCGTGGACCTGCATTGAACGACAAGAATTTGTACGACGGCTCATGCCTTATTGTTTGTTTCTCCGTTATCCATCTCTCTGGCTTGAATTCCCAGCTATCATCACCCCAAATGGTCTGCATTCTTCCCATAGCGTACAACGAAAACATAATCTGCAAACCAAAATGCAAAACATTTTTATAATAAGATATATTTTGTTTAACAACTTTTTCACATGTCATACTTGAGTTTTTCATACAATTAACACATCACAGGTGGAAAAAATTTTATAAAAGAAGTCATACTCTATATTCAGTAAGAATGATTTAGTGTCAAGCACATCGCTAGCTTTTTGGTTTTTGAAGTTTTAGAGTTATCCTTTTTGAAAACATTATTCAAGTATATTATGCTAAGAAAACAGTATAACTAACATGCATGATTAACAATTCAATCATTTTAAGCAAACAAGAAATTATGAAAAGACCATAAAATTTGTTCATTTATAGATACTAGTTAATATATATACATATGAAATAGAAACTTGTATCGAACGGTTGTGGTGATTAGAAAGAGACATATTTGCCTCATTTTTTCAATTCTTCTAGAGGTTTGCACATCTTCTTCTTCTTCTTTTTTTATTTATTTATTTATTTATTTATTTATTTATTATTTTATTTTTTTTGTAATCATGGGTTTCCGACTCGACATTGCGAGCCGACTAATCACACGGCGACTATCCTTTTGGATAGCCCGGAGTCGGCGCAGGTGAACCTCCGTGGCCACAAAGGGATTAATTTTCTCCCCGTTGGATTCGAACCCTTGACCTCCTCTTTAGAAGGCTGGTATTCTTACCGCTGGGTCACCCCTTGTGGTTAAGGTTTACACATCTTCTATCTCTTAATTATTTGAAAAAGTTTCCATATTATGTTAGTTACGATATTTTATACACCTGAATAAATCTACATGTCAAATAATAATGTTTAGCTTTCAATATTAACCAGTAAAAGTATATATAAATAATACTACTATACGTAGATGTTACCTTCATATTTGGATCAACATGATGGCCGCTAGGAAGAACATCTGCTTTAACAGGAGCTTTATGTTGAAATGGAACAGGTGGGTAGAGCCTTAATGCTTCACAAAAGACAGCATGTAAATAAACTAGTTTGTTTGTCTCTTGAGCCTCGAAAATTCGCCATTTTCCTACTTGATACTCAGGAATAACTTCATTTATCTCGTCTCTAATCTTTTTTTCGACTTCAGGGTGAGTCACAACAAGCCAAAGGAACCATGTTAGCGATGAGCTTGTAGTGTCTCTTCCTGCGATCATCAAGTTTAAGATAGTGTCTCGTAGAAATTTATCGTCATGTTTGGAGCCATCAACGAAAGATTGTTGCTCGGTTATCAAAGAAGTCAACAAATCGACACCTTTTGCATCTTCTTTCGATACTGCCCCTTCACTCAAATCCTTTCTTTTTCTTGCTATAAGAGCTCCAATCACATCATCTAACGTTTCCCCAGCCTTTTGCAACTTTTTCTCTATCCCAAAACCTAACCACCTTTGAAGTTTCCACACGCCTTTTGGAATTATGTGACGTACAAAAATCGCTTCTTCTGCTTCGTCCATGGCTCTAGAAAACGGCACATCTTTGAAATCTACGGATAAACACCCAGGGTCGTATCCGGTTATGAACATACAAGTGGTGTCAAAAGTAAGCCTTTGAAATACATCTTGCATATCTACCACAACCCCTTTTGAGGCAATATGGTCAAGAACTGGAGTCAAGCCTTTAGCCAGCTTTTCAGTGTTCATCCTTGCCAAAAACCCTAGAAATTTTGGATTATTAATCAAAGCATTAGTAATCTTACGATGACTTCTCCACAGCTCATGATCAGAGTTAAAAATCCCATCTCCTAGAACTTCAAGTATCTCCCTAAACTCGTTTCCTTTTGGAAAATTCATGAAGTTTGAACTCATGATGTGGTGAACATCAGCGGAATCCACCGTGGCTAACATGTCCATATGAGTGAACCATGGGCCTTTGAACAAGAAGGTTCCACCTGTGTCACGTAGAGTCTCAGCGCAACGTTCATGGATCTCCCCAGTGCCACGAATTAATCCGGGAAGCATCCCTAGCAGTGGCCATTCGTAGAGAATTGCATGCCGTTGCCGATAAAAAGAGAAACAAAAATAGCATATAGTTGCAAGAATGAGCTCAAAGTAGCCGAAAGGCAACACCATTTTTGAGTTGATGTTGTTGTACGTGTAGGAGAAATAGAATGAATGACAATAGACGTCGTATATGTAATGGTGAAAGTTAAGGGTTTGGTTGGTAGTTGTTTGACCATACAGTCAACACAGTGTGAAAGAAGATAGTTTCAACAATGAAACACTTAAGAGTGGAAGGTGCACTGAGTATCTCAAGTTACTCATTTGAGGCTGATAGGTGTCACATCATTTTAAACTCTCTTTACAACTAATTCTTTTTACCAACAACTAATCTCAACTTACTGGGACTACCACTTACAACTTTATTTTTTTTATTCATTTCATTTGATAAATTAAAAATTCATTTAATTAATAATTAAAATAAAATACAACACAATAAATATTACACACAATTAAAAATAATGTAACAAAAAAATACGATACGAACTAAAACACATCAATTTATAACGAAACTAATTATTCATATTCCGTTGAATTTCTTCCCATTGATATTGTTGCCAAACATGCTCAATTTATAAAGACTTTGTTACAACCCCACATACAAGTGATAATCACATTCCTCCAATCACTACATAAACCTCTTATGAGGTTATGTAAACAGATCATAGAACAGCATCTCATCATCATGTAACATTACTTTCATCAGAATTCACAGTCAGGGGGAAATTCCAAAGCAAAGATGCTTCTTTCACATCAGTAGAAACTCTAAGAATTTTAAGACCCATGAGCTTGAGCCTAATAGTTTCAGTAATAAGATCAAACAGAGCCTCAACAGGTCTAGCACATTTCTGAAAGATTCTATCATTGATAGTTTATCCTAGGTGCTTACGCCAAGTGGTGGAGGTTTGATCCTTTTCCAAGCCTATGGTATTCTATTTGCTATGACATGTAGTGAGAGATGTTTTCCATTTCCTTATTGTGATATATACTTTATTACATCCGAGAGATGTGAGTATCTAAACACTATTTTTGAGGTGCTAGTGTATGACCTCCGTGCTTGCTTTTGGTTTTTAGTGGAACGATTATTTGTTGTAATTACTTTTATATTAGTGTTAAATGACCCCTAACTTGTATTTTGATTAGAATAAAAGCGCATTTGCTTGAGCACAAGCAAATCTCAAGTGTAAGGGTATTTGATTAGGGCATAACTTGTATTTTAAGGGGTCATTTAAACCCGAATTCGTGATTATTTGATCAATTATTGCCCTAAATTGTTCCTTTTGTCATTTTTGGTACTTTTGGAGAGAAATCTGGAAAAAGAAGCATTTTGGAAATTTTTTGAAGAATAAAAGTGAAGAAAACGGCAAAGTCTCAATTTTCTTGCTGGGAACAGTACCTGACGGCGTCAAGGTTCTACAAGTGACGGCGTCAAGATTGACAAAAGAGGTGGATATGGAACTTATAACGTGACTGCCCAGAAAGTTTTCAAGCTTATTGGCCTGACGGCGTCACCAAGGCCGTCAGGATCCAATTACTAGTGACGGCCCAGAGTGATTTCCTACATGACGGCGTCACAAATAGATCTAGGCAATACGAATTTTATCATGGCGGCGAGTTGACGGCGTCACAAGTTATAACGTGACGCCGTCAAGATGTAAAATCTATATATAATTTTCCAATTTTCATTCATTAGTGTGGAACTTTGTGTGGGATATTAGGGCATAAACCCTAGATGAATTTTAACAGTTTTTCAAGGGTTTCAACTCCTTGATTCTTCCATGTTCAATTGAAGATAAGTATTCATTCAAATCATTCAATATGTCTATGTGTTGTGTGATTATATCTTACGTTTGTCTTCTCTTTAACATGCTAGGCTAGATCTTTATTGTGTTTGCTTAAATGTAGTGAAACCTAGATGTTGATTATGGGTTGATTGTTTGTTTATAATTGTTACGAATGATTGTATTCGATGTTAGGCTTAAGAAAACTGGCAGACTTCCATTGGTAACTTGCTTGAACGTCTTAAGAAACATGATCGGAGGTGTACTACGATTTTTGGTTGTATTTAATGAGTAAGAGAATTCTAATGATCTCATGTTAGGAACTTCTAACGTCTCGACATATGAGTGAAGTATGGTCTTATAGAGTTAGGGAATATTGTACACGGCCCTACGACTAGTATTAAGGAATATGACCCGTCATCCATGCAATTGTAACAAGCTAATCAACCTGTAAAAGATATCTAGAGAGTAATGAAATCTAAGTAAACACAACTTTCCTCATTATTGTTTTCACCACATTAGTATAATAGTTTTATTTTCATTTCTTTTATTTTATTTTGATTGCATCTTTAGTTTATTGGGTTAGTTGGCAAGCAACTAATTCCGTTCACTCCTTCAAAACCCGAGATTTTAATTGCTTTCCATAAAATAAAAAAATACAAAAAGAATCATCCATCACCTCTAGACCTAGTTTAGTAGGCTTTCTAATCCTAGCGACATTATTCCTGAGTTGAACGATCAATCCCCCGGTACTTGCCACTATACTATACTACAACGATCAGGTACACTGCCTGGTGGGGGTTGTAAGCTTCTCAAGATCCCTTGAGAGGTAAAACCTATTGCAAAGGCGCAATTCCCACGTATTAGTGGCTGTCAAGCTTAGTGCTCCGATAGATGTTTTGTTCCGTAGAAAGGCTCGGGGTGGTCTCAAAGAGCATCTGTTGGCTGATTTGACTTCTTTGATGGATTCGGTGACTTTATCGAATTCAGGTGATCGATGGGTTTGTGATTTGGTTAGCGATGGTAACTTCTGGGTTAAGGAGATTCATAACTACATTGATGATCTTTTCCTTCCGCATCAAGCTGCCTCGACTAGATGGATCAAATACATCCCTATTAAGATTAACATCTTCGCTTGGCGTGCTCGGCAAGATTATTTACCGACTCGAGTTAATTTGATTCGCAGAGTTATCACTACTGAGTCGTCTCTTTCTCCGGTTTGTTCAGTCTACGAGGAAGATGTTTGCCACATCTTATTCTGTTGTGATTTGGCTCAGCTTGTTCTTCGTCGCATATGTAGATGGTGGGGCTTAGATCCTCATGACTGGTCATCGTTCCAAGAGTGGCAGTCTTGGATTCTTTCGATTCGGTTCTCCTCTAAGGTCAAAGCTATGTTGGAGGGAGTGCTCTTCGTATCTTGGTGGTTTATTTGAAACTTTAGGAATCGGATCATTTTTGAAGAATCTCCTCCAAGACGTTCGGAGATTTTCGATGCTATAGTTTTTTGTGCTTTTAATTGGTGTAAAAGTCGTTGTCATACGACGTTTTCTTGGGACGATTAGTTAAAAAAATCCCCAATTTATTTCCTTGTAATTGTTTTCTAGCTCCTTGTGTTATAAATAAATATAAAATATTACCTAATAAGAAAATAATTTTTTTTAAATAAAATTATTACTGAATAAAGTATGAATCCATTTTTTTGAAATGAAAAATTCCCAATAGAGGTTTTGTTTTATTATATAAAAGATTTATAAAACAGCTTAATTAGTTTGCGTTATTTATCTTTTTCTCACTCTTATTTTATTTATTTATTTATTTATTTTTTCTCTCACCCTTAAAATTGTTTCTGCGACGTAAATAACAAACCTCTTATTTGTCCCTTCATTGAACAACAAAAACGTCTAATTTTTGTTTATATTAAAAATAACAAAACATATTCAAATACCACATCTACTTCAACTTATCTTAACAAAATTAAACATTCATTTAAATATTAATTTTTCTTTGTGACTTTTACACTCAACTTAAGAATATATATATAAACAATTTTACACGTAAAATTAACTTATGTAACCTGAATTGTTTTGCATACTCAACGTGTAGTTACAACTGACAACATTAAACTAATATTCTGTTTTCAAGTTTTAAAAGAAAGAGAAATAAAAAACAGAAAAGGAAAAAGAAAAAGAAAAATAAAAGAAATGTTGTTTTAAAAAGAAAGTAAATATAACTCATGTCCATAAGTTGAAAGAAGAAAAGAAAGAGATTTTGTTCAAATTATATATATGTATTTTAGTCTTTAGTTTTTAGTTTTTAAGTGTCAAATTTTTATAAAAGGCACATATAAGTTTTTACACGAAATTTATTAATGTTTACTTTTCACGTTCCTTCCAAAAGAGATCTTTTATGAAAACTTCTTCTCATTTATCTCTCAACTTTTATTTTCTTTTAAAACTAATAAACACAAAAAGTATTTCTTTTTCTTTCCCTTACTTTTAATTTTAGGGGAAATTTAAAAATACATAACATACTCGTTCCATTGTCCCAACGTAGATAACGTACCTCACATTGTCCCATTGTAGACAAGGCACTTTCAAAATAATTGACAAGTATGTAATTTTTTTAAGTTGTAACCGGATACCAACAAGTTATATCCACGTGGCCTTTATATTTTTCGTATTACAGTCCAAGTGAGCATTCAAGGTACAATTAAGCTATGTTTGTCAAAAGTAGCTGTGAGCAGTAGTAGTAAGTAGTAGCACTGAGCTGTGAGCAGTAGTCACAGCTCACTGCTCACCGCTCATAGCTTCTTAAAGAAGCATTGAAAAAATAAGTTTTTCTAAAAATTAGCAAAGCTCACCGCTCTTTTGTCAAACGAACACTAAAAATCAAAAAGCTGATTGCTCACCGCTTATTGCCCCAAAAAGCTCTGCACAAAACATATCCTTAATATACTAACTACTCCTTCACATCATTTCCCTCCATATATGCCCCCATATACCACTTTCCCTCAAAATCCACAGTAACCCTAATATACCCAACCCTAATAAATCACCATGCCTTCTGCATCCTCCATAACAGCCGTTTTCGGGGAGAGTTATTTTAATGTGATTAATATATTAGATGTATTAATTATGAGGAGAGTTATTTTACTTACGAAACTTATCTTACATCTCAAGGGACTCATTCCTACCATTCATTTAGAATGAAATCAATGTTTGAGTTTAAAAGCATTTTAATATTTCACATATTTTTTAATTTAAATATCTTTTAAACCGTTAATCGTTAAGCGAAAATAATTACACCATCGCGACGAGCATCTAATTATCTTTCTATAGACATACACTTTGATAGACATTCGACAAAAAAAATCATTTTTTTTTTCACCTTTTACTCGATTTTTTTTTTTTTTTTTTTTTTTTTTTTTTTTTTTTTTTGTCATTACTGAAATTTGCATGAAAAATCACATGTAATATTTGTTAAATCACATATGATATATAATATCACATGTGATAATAGTATTAAATCACATATGATATTTAATATCGCATGTGATATTAGTGTTAAATCACGTATGATTTTTTTATGCAAATTTCAGTAACGAAAAAAAATAAAAATAAAAAAAATAAGTGAAAACACGAAAAAAAAAATAATTTGTCGAAAGTATATCGAAGTGCTTATCTATAGAAAGATAATTAAATGCTCGTCGTAGCGGTTTATTTTTTTGCTTAATGATTAACTGTTTGAAAAATATTAATATTTGATAAAAAAAATGATGAAAGTAGGTTTTTTAAATTGTTGGGATTAATATCATTCATTAGATAAAAAAAAAAAAAAAAAGATGGATGGTGGAGATTAATCCCTTGGTATATAAAAAAGTTTGGTCCTCAAATTATCTTAAATCATTAATTATACTAAGCAATATTTAAGAAATGATTTAACTGTCGTTAGTTAACCTTTAGACGCTTAATTAATTAACGGGCTAACTAGTTAACAAGTAACGGACTTGTTATTATTGATAAAAGTCCAAACGAAACCCATGAGCCCATGAGGACCATAGGGGTGGCTAATTAAAGGGGGAAGGGTTCTTGGTGTGTAACTTGGATTCCAAGTTAGGGATTTCCTATATAATGAAACCCCTTTATTCATTATTAGTTAATCCTGAATAATCTAAACCCTAAGCTATGTTCGACACCCTTGTGGAAAACTAGAAGGGGGTTGAATAGTTTACCGGTTTTTTAATTTAATTATCTTTGAAAAATTTACGTGTAATTGACTAATGCAAATAATAGACAATAAGTAAATGCAAGATAAAGTAAGAAACGATCAAACCACAACACGAATATTTATAGTGGTTCGGCTACAAGGACTCTTTTTCCTTACCCTACTCCACTCCCCTAGTATCCAACTCGAGAGTTTCCTTCACTAGTCAACAAGCTCCTTTCACCGGCGGAGAAAACCTTACACGTCGCTTACACAAGATTACCGACACAAAGCTAGATGTCAAGTTCTTTTACAAGGGTACAACCACTCCGGTCATTCTTTGTATTTTGAGGACTAAAATACTAACTGATCACTACTGAATAGATACAATTGAATGAAGTATAAACTACACGAGTTTACACAATGCTAAGCTAACAAGTCTTGCAACATTATGTTGAAACTTGTAGACTTTCGGATGAATTTGTGATCTTCTTTGCTACAAAAGATCTCACACAAATGAAATTCTAATGACTTAGATGAATGTAATGAGAGTGTATATGCAATATATGATAGTAAGTGATATATATATATATATATATATATATATATATATATATATATATATATATATATATATATATATATATATATATATTAATGTAGCTTACTATTTATAGGCAAAACAAACTAGCACACCCACATATCCGGCGGAACCAAACCAGTGGTTCCACCCTTGTATCCCAAGGGTTCCGCCAGGTCTGACAAGCAAGTCTCCAAGAAATCTTTCCATATATATGACAAGTCTAATCAAGATCATTCTAGGTCAAGCATAAGATATGTTGTGTAAAAATCTATCTAAGATATGAATGAGATCTCACAAAGTCAACTATGAGATTTTGGAAATCTTTCTAAGATTACATATGATGTATGCCATGATGTCATACAACATTTTCTATTTTTAGAAATATGAAAATGTTATGTTAATATGAAATGTAAATGTAACAAAAGTGATGTTTGTTTTGAAATAAAAGTTTATATACGAAATACTTAAACTATATTTAGGTTTTGCTAAAAATAAAGTTTACACTTTGTCATTAACAAAATATAGCACAGATCGTAAAATATAAATAACGTTTTTAGACGATAATTGTATTAATAATCTCTCTCTTTTTGTTGAGGACAAAATATAAATTTTATTTTTAAGCTAAAAGATAATAATAGTGTTGAGCCTTAAAATTTTATAATAAACTTGTTTTATTCTATTTTTAATGTATATCATAATTGTGTAAAAAATAAAAACGAGTTAAAGTTAATATATTTTCTCCCCCTTTTTATCGGTCGCTACTAGTTTTGATAATCACAAAATACAAACACACGTTACATAAAACTACGACTAATAAGTTTTTTAATCGGGAAAACTCGTTTTCATCATCAACATCACTTAAGGTATGTACAAACTTCTACCAACTTGTGTATGTGATCAAAGAATTTAAAAACTTTTGCATTTTCATGTCACAAAACATTTTTACAAATGTATTTTTGTAAAATTTAAAGAAATGTTTTATTAAGAAAATGTTTTCAACATTCAAAACCATAACAACCATATTTCCCGCTCAAAACCGACAACAAAACTTCACCAGATAGTTTTTCACCACGTCAGGACAAAACGAGGAGCGTTTGTCTGGATGGTCCCTTAAATAGGGTGGCGGTCCCTAATCGATAAGGGACCGTCTGACATTTAAAGGACCGTAGCGCCTCTCCTAACGCCTATAAATACATAATTGTTTTCCTCCAGAAATCTTCACCTCTTATGCACCAAAACCCTTTGTATTCCGAAATTCTTTCTAAAACATACTCTTTGATCACATTATCAAGTTCTAGTTGTTTACAAGTGATCACACTCATCTTTCCTCTAAGTGCAAGAGAAGAACATTCGTTATAATCAAGAAACGAAGTGTTGAAGAAGAGTTTTTCTCATCTCATCTTATTGTTGCGGATCTATCATTACTTTCATTCATTGTTTCGTGTATATAATAGGACTTGAGTGCAAATCTTATATTGTGTATCGTGTTGTATCGTGCCATCGTGTTGGTACGAGGTGTAAAGCCCGTGGGCTTTGGTAGATTGGTTCTAGCTAGGATTAGGACTCGACATTCCGCTTAGTATCGTTAAACTTGGTGTAAGCTTGTGTAAGGTTTTTTCCGCCTAAGCGAGCGTGTTGATATAGTGTTTGTGAAACTCTTGAGTGTGAAACTCGAGGAGTGGATTAGGGACGAAGGAGTGAGCTTCGTTGCCGAACCACTATAAATCTTCATGTACCGGTTTGATCTTTCCTTTCCTTATCTTTACTTGTTTACTTATCATTGCTTATATTTATTGTTGTGTTGATTTCACGTAAGCTTCGAATCGAACATTTTTGTCAAACACAATTTGTAAAGTCAATTTGATAAAAACGTGATTAATAATGGTGAAACTATTCACCCCCCCCCCTTCTAGTTTCTACAATTGGTATCAGAGCTTTGTTGCTCAAAGATTTTTAAAATATACTGTATTTTAAAACTTGAAACGATCAATGGAATTTGAAAAATATCAAGAAGGGCAGTCTATGCAAAGACTACCACTCTTTGAGGCTGATAGTTTTATTTATTGGAAAACTCGATTCGAAACATATGTGAAATCAAAAGATCTTGATCTTTGGCATGTTATTACAATGGGTGACTTTAAACCTATTGAATTTAATCTTGAAACTAAACAAAATGAAGTTGTTCCTTATGACAAACAAAGTGATACTCTTAAAAAGAAATTGGCTAAAAATGATGAAGCAAAAATGGTTATTTACAATGCCTTGCGTAAAAAGGAATTTCAAAGAATTTTTATATGCAATACGGCTAAAGATATTTGGAAAACTTTATGAGTCACTCATCAAGGTAATAATCAAGTCAAAGACAATAAGATCGATCTTTTGGTTCAACAATATGAACAATTTATCATACCTGAAGATGAATCTATAGATAGTTCATTTACTAGATTTTACACCATAATAACGAGTTTAAAAGCACTCGATAAGGAAATTTCTGTCAAAAGTTGTGTTAGGAAATATCTCAGGGCTTTACATCCGAAGTGGAGAGCAAGGGTCACGGCAATTGAAGAATCCAAAGACTTGGCATCTCTATCATTATATGAGCACATTGGTAACTTGAAGGTCCATGAGTTAATCATCAAAAATGATTCCGATATTGTAAATAGTAAGATGGAAAGAAAATCAATTGCATTAAAAGCTAAAAAGGAATTAAGTGATGATGAAGACTCATGTTCAGAAAGTGATGACGAAGAGTATGCATTGGCGGTTAGAGATTTCAAGAAATTCTTCAAACGAAGAGGAAGATTTGTAAGACAACCACGAGAGGAAAAGAAAACTCCTCAAAAAGCTCGTGAAGATAGATACATCAAAGGTGAGAAGAGATGTTTTGGATGTGGTGATACAAGACATTTAGTTGGAGATTGTCCACACTAAACAATGGACAAAAACCAAAGGGCATATGTTAGCAGTGCTTGGAGTGATGACGAAGATGAATATAAGACTAAGACTTGTCTCATGGACGGATCTTCAAAAGAGATATGCTTGGGAATTGACCTGGAGCCCGACGAATGGGTCAAGGATAGTGGATGCACAAATCACATGACGGGTAATCGCAAGCTATTCTCATCATACAATGCAAGTACTGGAGGTAATGTTACATTTGGTAGTAAGCTCAAGGGCAATATCATTGGCAAATGTACGATCACTCATAACTCCCTTACTATTACTAATGTAGAACATGTGGATAAGCTAGGTTTTAATTTGCTTGGTATTAGTCAAATCTGTGATAATGGTTGCAAGGTAATCTTTTCCAAAAATGATAGTGAGATAATTAAGAACGGAAAAGTTATTGCAAAAGGAATTAGAAAAAGTAACCTATACGTTATGAAAATTAGTAACAAACCTAGTGAGAACATATGCTTAGCTACGGTTAATGATAACTCTACTTTATGGCATAGAAGATTAGGACACGCCAACATGCGTCTATTACAATCATTGTCTTCTAAGGATTTAGTCAGAAACCTTCCCAAACTTAGGTACGATCAACACTTTTGTGATGCTTGCAAGGTTGGAAAACAAGCTCACTCCAGTCATAAACCTAAGAACATGATCTCAACATCTAGATGTCTAGAGCTTCTTCACATGGATCTCTTCGGTCCTTCCGCCATACGGAGTTATGGAGGAAATCTCTACACCCTAGTGATAGTAGACGATTACTCTAGGTACACTTGGACTAGGTTTCTTAAAAATAAGACAGAAACTTTTTATCAATTCAAAATATTTAGTAAGAAAATTCAAAATTAATTAGGATGCAACATAGTTTCCATTAGAATAGACCATGGTAGAGAATTTGATAATGAAGTTCAATTCGGAGCTTATTGTGACACTAATGGTATTACTCATAATTTCTCGGCTCCACGAACTCCACAATCAAATGGGTAGTTGAAAGGAAAAATAGAACCCTAAAAGAAATGAGTAGAACCATGCTCAATGAGCAATCGATTCCCCAAAAGTTTTGGTGTAATGCCATAGATACATCCACCTATAGTCTTAATAGAATTTTAATTACACAAATCATAGGAAAAACCCCTTATGAAATCTTGAAAGGTAGAAAACCTTCCCTAGATTACTTTAGAGTGTTTGGTAGCAAATGCTATATTCTAAACACCAACGACTATCTCACCAAGTTTGATCCAAAGTCTTACGAAGGTGTATTTCTAGGTTATTCTCAAACTAGTAAAGCCTACATTGTCTTAAACAAGGAAACAATGGTCGTCAAAGAATCACTCAACATGACTGTTAGGAATATAAATATTCATATGAAGATTCGGTCACCCCGAGTATCTATTTAGCATTAATGTAGCTCGTAGGCTTATTATTATTAGATTAGATATCATATAATTAGTCTACTTATAGTTATACTTGTAGAGTGGGTCGGGTCTTTACCCACTGTCAGCTCACTCCACAGCCCGTTTTATGGGGCATATATTGTAATTGTATATATACCCTCTTCCCACCAAGGGAGAGGGTTGGTTGTTTCATTTAATACACACACACCCAAGGTGTGTTTCTCTCTCAAGGAACCTCCCCTCTCTCACTCTTTCTCTCTCTAACCACCAACCATGGATATCTTGTTCTTTCATGATCCAAGACCACCCGAATCACAAGAATCAACATATATCGATCCTACAATTGGTATCAGAGACAGGTTGTGTTATTTGGTTGGTTTTTTGTGGTTTGTGTCATATTGTGTAAGCTGCTTCTTCCGATTTTTGCACTCCGAATTTTTTCTCTGTTGAGGAACAGTTTATACAGTTATTTATATATCCAATTGTCAAAAAGTCCTCTACTCTATTTAACAGCTGGTGATTTTGTTTGTACCTACCAAAATATTTGTGGTCATATAATTCTTGCTAGAAAAGCTGGCCATATGGTTTTTCTTTCTTGTTAGCGGTTTGATGAAAGAGAAATTCAGATATGTTTTTTTTTTGTAAAGTACGAAAATGACAGGTGATAGCAGTTTGACTGGTCAACAGCGGTTAGATGACTTTTCTAGCGGTTAGATAATTATTCCAGCGGTTTGATGTTTTTTATTGGTTTTTATAAAAAGAAATGCTGGAAAAATTTCATGAAATCTAGCGATTTGTCCATAAGAAAAGAAAGATGATGTAAGCAGATGAAGACAAGAACACAAAACCTTAAACCAACAACTCAGTTTTAGTACTCCATGTGTTGTCTTTAGTTTTTCTTAACATCATAAGTCCATTAATGTAAATTGAAAAAGAAAAAGGAGATGAAAAGAAGATCAAGAACCAACTCAGCTATACCAAATCCTAAACATATACACTTATCTATCTTGCTCCCATCCTCACGTCCAAAGCAACAACATCATCCCATCTTTGAACCCAACCACGACTCGTAAAACAAATTTAATAAAAGATCTCAGCCTCTTTATTTCGTGCTAGTTATAGTGATATCAAGACCATTCAAGGCCTAACACGAAATAAACATCATCATCGATCTAATTTGAAGACTTGCTTCTTTGTTCTATCCGAATACTTATAAGAAGGAGACTGAAACAACTATGTTTTGTCTCTTCTCTCATTTGGTCTGATGAAAAAGATAATAAAAACCAAACATAAGGAACAAAACAAGATCTCAGTTGTGTGGTGTATTTCGTATCTCATAAGAGTTTTCCTGAACTTAAAATTTTTTATAACCACAACTCTTCATAGATCTTTTGAAGCATAGCTTCTCTTTTTATACGAATGTCATAAAGAAAAGACAATAACTAATTTGTTATCACCTTTCTTTCATTCGGTTTGAACATGAAATGAAAAACAACGAAGCTTATGGTGAACCTACCTGAGACCATAAATGATTTTGAAGCCTTATATATCTTGAACATCAGAAGGGTCACGCTTGGTATTTGATTCGTGTGATGAGATTAGTTCAGTTTGTGAGATGACTTTGATGGTATGGTTGGCTGCGAATTTAAATTTATGTTATGGATTAAAATGAGATCAATTTGTGTTAAGGTTGGTTGGTGGATTATGTTTATCTGTGATTGAGAGAAGTTAGGTGTGTGAGAGATAAGTGGGATGCGTGATTAACACATGAATGTGTTAGGGTTAACACAAGTTATATGAGGCGTGTCTAGGTTATGAAACTACTGTAATTAATACCAGGTCTATTTTTGGTCTCATTTGGATCACACAGATATTTCATTGTAACGGCCCAACCAGAAGATCTTGGACTAAAAGGATATCACACAAGTTGGACTTGTTTTGCTTTTACTTCGGGCCTAAATGAATTGTTATATCACGCAATGGAGTTGGGTTTGAATTGGTCATGGGCTTAATAGACGAAAGGTTTTTTTTACCATAGTTGTGAGCTGAATGTTAATTGGTATTTGGTTGTGTTAAATTTGGACCGGTTACTTCTCGTATCACGAATTTTGTTGGACTAGTCTTGAACTTAATCCGAAAAAATTAGGGCGTATTGTGTACAAGAACTTAATCAAGATTTACTAAAAACGTCAAGATGGCTGAAAATTTGGACTTAGAATGCCAAAGTGATTATGGAGTTGATCGGGTATCACTTATTTGATATTGAAGTTGAAATTTCACAAAGGCGTGATCTTATTTTATCTTGAAGTCGGGGTTGGTTGGATGCATGACTTTCATTGATAACTTGCTCGTGCTTAAGATTTAAGTTGAAGACTTGGTTTATCTAGTTTCCAGAAGTCGGGGTGGATGGTTGAAGACCTGGTTAACTATCACTTAAAGGAGTTACATTATAGTACTCAGTGTCACACGTATATGACGTTGTGGATAATCGCAAGAGGTGATGATAGTCTCATACTTTTTCAGGATAGTATTGAGTACTTAGAGTTCTGCATGGTGCACTATTTCTCTACACCGTTCTTCCAACAACTATGCATGCTTAAGTAACAAATTTGGGGAATTCTACTTCATTTTCAAATTGGGTATAACGGGTTTACCTCGCCAAGTGGTCACTGAAATAGCCGACAGAATCCGAGGTTGGGTTGTTAGCCAAAGTGTTCAAAGGTTGAATTGTGATCAGCAATCCTCATGAGATATTTGATGCTACAGAATGTCAATGATACTTCACAAGAGCTTCTCGGGTATATGGTCGTACACGTCAAATGATGCTTCCGAAAGCTCAAAACCATCATTGGGGGAGAAACGTGAACTTTGATAATATAAGGTCAACCTCCAGCGGTTTGCTCAACTCAGCGGTCACCTATATTTCTAGCGGTTAGCTCTTGTATTGTGGTGACTAAGCAGTAAGTTTTTTTTGTGTGATTTGTTAACTACTTGTGCTTGGTGAATTGTTGCAACTTAATTAGTTTCGATTAATCTGATTGTGATTGGACGTTGCGAGTTAACTCTTACGACTTGACTTATCACGATCGGATATATTGTTACTTGACTTTTCGCGACTTGACATTCAGTACAAACTGTGACTTATCTAAAAATTCAATGATGTGGTGGTGTCCAGTGATTAACTCAGTTGTGAGATTCTAGTGATCTGTTAACTACTTGCGCTTGGTGAATTGTTGTGACTTAAGTCGTTTCGATTAGTCTAATTGTAATTTGACGTTGTGAGTTAATCTTCACGACTTGACTTATTACGATCGGATCTATTGTAACTTGACTTGTCGTGACTTGACACTTAGTGCTAATTGTGACTTATCTAAGTTCTCATTCTAAGTTTATTCCGCATATTACGTCTTTCGGTTTCTTCTGTTGACTTTAGTAAAATCCCGGGAAAGAATCGATTTTTCGGTTTAAGTCACTAGAATTGTAAAATCCCGTTTAAGACTACATCATGACAACTACGGCTTCAATTGATGACATTCAACCTGCTGGGTCCGATCCCCGACCTCCTATGCTCGATAAGATTGATTACGAATCGTGGTCACAACGACTTTACTGTCAAGGGAAGGAGAATGGGGAAAATAGTCTGAAATCAATTGATGAAGGACCGTTTCTGATGGGCACTTCTAGAGACACAATTTCTACTAATGAAGATGGAACTATCCAGAACAAAGTAAAATGCATTTCCGGATATTAAGTGATTCTGGTGCTACGGCTGCAACATCAAAAGAAGGATAATGGGTTTACTTCATGTATTGGATGAGTTTGACATTCTTCATGGCATATTGGTTACAATAAATTTTTATGGGGTTATGTGTGTTTGACAAGATCGGGATAAAACCATTATCAAAGTTCATTCATAACATCAAAGAGGCTAGATTTGGGCAGTCAAACCACAAGATGTGACTACGACGTCAATTCATTATTATTTATTTGAGGTTGAAGTGAAATTTCATGGGTGCGTGTACTTAATATCTGAAGATATCGGGGTGGTTGGATGAAGATTCTTCGAGATCTTTGTTCGAGCTTTTAAGCTTTACAATGACGAAGACTTGGATATCTAGTTATTTTTGGGATTCTTCCTTCTATTACCACAAAATAACTATCATTTTAAGGAGTTATGTTGTAGTGCTCAGTGTCACACGTAGTTGTGGATATTCAAGAGGTGATGTACGTCTTATACTTGATGGTTGGTTGGTTGAAGAGTATAAAGTACTTAGGGATTCGATGTTGCACGAACTCTCTACACCGCTCTTTGTCATACGTTAGTGCAAGCTTAAGTCACAAATTCGGGTTATTTTACTTCAGTCTCAAGTTCATCATATTGGGTTTTTCACCATCAGTAGTCATGACATATAGCCGACAGAATGATAATTGGGTTGGTAATGAGTTAGCAGAGAGAAGAAGAAAAGAGAGAGATGACGTTTGGACACAACGGTTCAAGCCTCGTTCTTCAACATTATGGCGTCTGCAGATAACACTTCAGGCCCCATTCCTTAAAGAAAAGAAAGGTGTACGTTTCAGTGCGCCTTATCTTAGAAAGAAGAGAAATCTTCTTATTTATGACCATTCTCATCAACAAGCTTCATGCTTTTCCCATGTTCGTACCGTCATCAAGTGGATCGACATACATTGGATTATATCTTTGTGCTTCACTTATTCAATCAGAAATTGCAAACAGACATATGCAATTTTTGAGGGGGAGAAGGGAAAGGATGAAGATACTACATGTTGATGATGTTTGTAAAATGGTCATTCAGCTCTTGTACGCAGATATTTACTCCTTTTACAGTTCAACATACTTCTACAAGTGGTTTAAGCATATTATATGCTTAATTGAACTCTTCATTTGCTAAGCCACTGATGAGGAGTCAAAAGAGGGACTGCTACAAGAGAGCTTTATCATCATCTTCTTCGCAGTAGTGTTTGGGCCTACATGCATATTTATGCTGCACATGATTAAATCTCAACCATCATGGAATCTCAACTATGGCAAAAGTGTCATTTGCTTGCCATTTTTGAGGGGGAGATAAAGAAGAAGATGGTTAACATCAAGACCCTCAAACATGATCATGACTTAATGTATTGAATCCATAAAAGAGGATGGTCGGCTTGAGGGGGAGCTGATTCAGAAACTTCACAAGTTTTGAAAAGGCTCTTTACATACGATGGCCTAATTGAGGGGGAGCAAACTCAATTAGTCATCATTTCATGACTCCTGAAATCTTCAGTTCAGGACTCATGAGGGTTTATCGACATCTTCTTCCGGGCTGATATTATTAGTGATGAAGGGCTTCCAGTTAATGCTTCATGTACACATCAGTATGATGATTCCGATTAATTGCAACCATCAGGGGAGAGGAATGTGTACACCAAGTACGCACAACGAGTTCACGTGATCGGGCTTAATGTCTTATGAAACAAATTAAAGATGATCAGTGGTTCAACTTGTTACTTTGGTATTATCATTTCATGTGCACGCCACGGGCTGATTAATAGCAACCATCAGGGGAGAGAGAAATGCATACATCAGGGGCGCACAACAGGTTCACATGATCGAGCTTAATCAGTTATTCTGGAGTTTATATCCGCAGAGATAATCAGTGCTTCAACTTGTTACTTTGGTGTTATCGTTTCTTCTTGTCCTTGGGTACATGTGTACATTATGGGCTGATTTGTTATATGTAATATGACTGGAATGCATTTGGCAAGACGAAGATGTTGATATTCTATTCCCCAAATGGTCAACCGTGAAGAAGGTCGAGTCTACAGTCTGTTCTACATTTTCTTCTGCGTGTTAGAAGATTAAAGACGATATGCAATTAATTATCAAAAGACGTTTTCATATTCAAGGCACTCATCTGAAAGGTTGCCAGTTTGGGGGAGAGCACCAATTAGGGGAGAGTGATAAGTCTAAGTTAATCCCTAATTAGATGTGCTCACATTACTCTTCAGCAAGTTGATTCTCACAGGATACATTTGAGCTAATTTTGTTCTTCTCACAAGATTTCAAGAATATGTGCATAAAATGTGTTGCTGATTCTGAGGCATCAAAACCAGCAAGGGGAAAGAGACATACATCGGAACGCACAACGAGTACACTTGATGAGCTTTATACTTCATCTTAATTGAAGTTATTCTGTGAAGACTAATGTCATAACCGCAGAGAAAATTAGTGTTTTAACTCGTTCCTTTGGTGTGTTATTCCAACTACGTGGGGGAAGAAATGTAAGAAACAGTTTCTGACGACAAAAGACGTACACAATGGATTGTGTGTGTACTTCAGGTTTCTGAGCTTCATATAATGAGACTGATTGCATCATTTCTACTACTTAGGGGGAAGTGGTCTCTGGATACTTTTTGGTTCGCATTACTTCAGCCTTCAGTAGGGAAGAATGATGAGAAGAACTATTCAAGCGTGAGATGATACGTTGCTGAGCTATCAAAGCTGCACATTGAAAAGGCTCAAGTTCAGACGACTATTCAAGAGCGTCGAAAGCTTTGGTAGTGAAAGTTTAAGAGATGTTGACTACTACGTGCAGACCGATATCCTCTTCTCGGTATTCAGGTCAACATCTTCTTAAACTGAATAATATCCTTGTACATAACTGATGAGTGTCTAAATACTCATCATTTTATACCAATCTGAGCTGCCAAAACATACAAAAATACTCAAATATGTATCAAAATACTTAAAATATCTTAAAAGTGTGTTTTATATGTTTCAAATGCAAAATATGCAAAAACAGATGAAAAACGTACAAAGTTTGCATAATTGGCAGTTTCAGTCCCTCAAGTTTCATAAAATAACAAAACTAGTCCCTGGTTATTCTAAAAACTTGAAAAAGTCATCAAAGGTCCTTTTTAATCATAAAGTTACATATTTAGTCCTTTGGTGCAAAGTTTCATAAAATTACAAGTTTAGTCCCTATACTTTGGAAATTGACATAAATGGTCCCTGGGATGTTTAAAACTTTGAGAAATTCAATTTTGGTCCTTGTACTAATAATCTTTTGCAGGAATGGTCCTTGGTGTGAAGTTTGGTGGAATTACATAATCAGTCTCTGAAGTTTGGTGAATTGGCAAAAATAGTTCCCGGGTATTTCAAAAATGAAATATATCAAAAATACTCTTGTACTATTCACATGTGACAAATTAGGTCCTTATGAGAACTTTGGAATTATCACAAAGTCAGTCCCTCAACTTTTCCCTATTTACAAAATTGGTCCTTGTAATTTCTAATAAACCAAACGGATCATTATTATTATTATCATAAACATAATCCAATCCACACTCCCAAGCCCATCATCCCTTTGTTTTATTTGTGGCCCAAGACAGAATCCAGCCCACAACTTTTTAAAATAAAACCGGGTCAAACCCCGTTTGACCAAACCAAAACCACTCCACTCCCTCCTTTTTCCTTTCTCCCTCACAGCTCCAATACCACCATCACCACCTCACTGGTTTCACCATACCACCACCCCCAGCTGTTCTACCTTATCCCTCCACCTCTCCACAACTTCCAAGGCACATTTAATGCCTTGGAAACCTCTCCACGCATAACACTGACACCCAAGACCTTTTGGCGGGAAAAGCAGTTTTAAACGGCCATGATTCATCAGACCTTATCAACGGCTCAGATATGGTGGGAATTAGTCCAATGGGTCCCACAAGGCCTTAGAAGTCGTTATAAAGAAGCAAGGAAGCTGTGGTGAAGATTATGAGAGTAGGTTTAGTTTAATTAAATCGTATGTAGTGTAGTTTACATTTTCAGTTGTAATTTCCATCAAAAACACTTGTATTCAGTTAATCTCATGTATTTCAATCCTTAATTAAAGATAATTTCAAGTTTCAGTGTCATTCTCAGATTATGCATTTTCATTAAAGTTCAAAAATCTCAAAAAGTTAATTGTTATTGTTAGTTGTTGTTAAAGCAGTTTATAAGCTCATATAAGCTCTGACAAAGCTTATTTAAGCTTTTAGAAGGTTTAAATCTCAGTTTAAGTTAATAAAGCAAAAATAAGAAAAATATCAAATAAATAGAAAAATAAATAAAAAATTTAGTGGTGTTAAAGATTGAGCATTGGACATGGTGAATAATGGATTGCTCTGGTCTTAGTAACCTTGTGGGAGGTTGTTAAGGTAGGAATTGATCCCTGGTTCATTCTATCTCAGGCTTGAATCAATTGTAAGCTTTTTACTATTCTTTTGCATTTCATTGTTCTTGTATCTTTTGTGCTTTGATCTTTATGCTTTTCTAGTTAGTTGTTATTATTAATTACAAACTGAGTTTAATTTTGCTTGCTTGTTCACTAGATTAGGAGTTGCTAAATTTTGAACCTCACGGTGTGAAAGACAAAATTGACATACTTGTGTTTCATGCCTGTGGTGTGATTGATTTTTGCTTAATTGTTCTTAAATAATATCAATATAGTGTTAGGAATTAGATTTAAGGCTTAAAACATTGAGTTGCTTTGAAAACTTCTTAACAGATTCACAAGAAGGGGTGTTTGGTTTTGCTGAGTTGGATAGGTTCTTAGTTGTTGTAGTTGTTATTTTCTGTTCTATTATGTTACAATAGGTCTAATTAGGTAATACAAGTTATTATAAACTAGAGTTATTTAGTATAAAGTAAAAATCTAATTCCAATTCCCTTGACAGTTAACTATCAAGGATTTTGGATCCACAAACCATCATATTAACTTATAAGTTGTATCTTTCTCTTAATATAGGTTCATAATAGCTTAATATAACTTATACAATCTTTACTGATCCTTAGAAGTTCAAGAAAATCAAACTAGCAAAGTTCTATCAAAAGTCAAAATTGCCATTCTCAGATTTTTACAAAACTTGTAGGATTTTTCTAGATTTGTATATTAGGTTTTAGGTTCTGAAAATTGTTGTGGTAATAGACTACCACCTCAACTTTGGAATCCCACATAGCTTGTATTTTTAATATTTTTAGTGTGGGTCCCACTGACCTCCAAAGTCACTTGCAGGGCATAAGGTTCCCTTGCACACCAGCAGACTCACCCACACCACCCACTTTGTGGTGGTTTTGTGACCACCACAGTGGGTCCCACATCAAAATTTGTTCCTCCCAACCCCCTCCTAGTAGGCTCTTAGGATTGACCTTTTGTTTGACCTGAATCCCAGTGGACCCCACCTAGAATAAGCCCTTAACTTTGTCCCCATTTTGTGTTCAAATTGAGTTTTGGAATTGCTTATTTGTGCTTATCAGCTTATCTACTGAACTTATTTGGCTAAATTTAGCTTTGACAAGTCCAAAGTACTTATTAGAACCAGAATTAACCAAGGTGGGTCCCACATAAGCTCATTTGAGCTTATTAGCCTTTTCAGTCAACAAAAGTCAACTGTGGTAGCATTAAGCTTCCACAGTGCTTATTAGTAGCTTATAAAATTATTGTTTTTACAAAAGTTGCTTATTTTTAGATATAATTTAGTTTTGTAAAAGAAAAATCCAGAAAAAATAACATAAAAATAAGTGATAGTTTCTATTTAATATAATTTAATTTTAATTTTTATTTTTAGATTTTAATTAAGAAAGTTGTGTTTTTATATTTTTATAAATTTCCTATTAGGTTAAAGTATTTTTAATAATTTTCTTAGATTTTTATATTATCATTTAGTATTTATTAGAATTAAAAATAGTTTTATTAATAATTAATCAATAAATAAGTTTTAAATAGCATAATTAGTTTTTATAAAGTAACACCTATATTTTATATTTTTCCTAGCTTTTATAAGTTATAAAATAATTTTAGAAATTTTCTTGTAATTTATACTGTTCATTTAATAGTTTTTATAATTTAATTAGTGTAATTGGTAATTAAATAATAAATAGAATAATAAATAGTAAACTAGTTTAAAAATACATAAAATAAAGTTTTCATAATTTTTTAGGATTCCTGTGATGGTTAATTAGATTTATAAAAATCTTCTTAATTATCTAAGTGTTTTGAGTATTTATAATAATTTAAATCATATAATTAGTTAAATAATAATTAAATAGTTATTAATTAATAATAATTAGAATAATAGTGTGAAAAATATAATTTTATTTTTAAAATACGTTTTATAATATTTTTGACTTTTAGAAATTTTAATTTTTTGTTTCTAGACTTATTTTATATTTTTCTTATTTATTAGTTAATTATTAAATAATTATAAATAGTTATTAAATAATAATAATTAATTAAATAATTAGTAATTATAAATTAAATATTTTACGTTTATTTAATTTGCATTTAAGCCCCTAAGGTTTGCAAATTACCACTTTAGTTAAATTTGTTTTTGTTTCGTACGTTTACGTAGAATTAAATTAAACGTACGCGGTTTTTATTTAACGTTTTTAATACCTAGCTTTCACGTAATCGTTAAAATAGTTTATTTAAGTTATTTTAAGTTATAAAACCCTAGTTTACACACACACACACACTTTCATACCTTTCCTGTTCACATTCACTAATCACAGATTCGTTTTTAATACCATCACAGCCTCATTGGGACATTACGACCCGGGGAAACACTGTATTCCACAGAAGCATTTGCCTTAGACTGTTTGACTTGTTGACCATTACCTGGTTAATATTATCTGACCGTTTGAGGCCAATCAATAACTTAAAACAAAAAGAAAATAGAAAATTATAAAACCTATAAAAACCATAAAAATCTGAAAAATCATTAAAACCCGAAAATATTCTCCTCAAGACATGTCTCTTGTGTAATCAATATTATGTACGTTTCTAGAAATGTCATTCAACAATGACACGGAATCATGCATATGCTTGAGCAAGAGTTTTTTTTTTTCGGTTTTCAAATAAAGTTTTTTCTAAAACATGTCGTATCTCAAAACATTCTTCTTAAAATTATGGCTTGTAGTCATTTCAGGCTACAACCCGGACTTCAAAATCATGGCTTGTAGTCATTTCAGGCTACAACCCGGACTTCAAAATCATGGCTTGCTATTACTTCAGATAACAACCCGGTTTTTCAAAATGAGGAAAACACGTCGCCAAAAAAACGGTTGTTCCTAGCAAAGGGTGTCGTTCATCCGAGCGTGAATTACTTTATATTCATGCACCCTCGATCTAATGTACGTTTCAGTGCATTATTTCTTGATAAAGAAGAGAAGTCTTCTTTTTATCGCCAAATACTTTCCCTTCTATGATTTTTCCGGATAGTATTTGTGCAAAACTTGGTGGTACCATGAAATTTTGATTAACAATCAAATTGAACTCAAAATTTTGATAAATTTTTCACTCAATCAATGACTTTAATATTTTATGAAAATATTTAAGCTTCAACATTCATCATTGATTGAGGGGGAGAGTGATTTCTCAAAATTTAATGTATCATCAAAACTCCCCACACTTTGTACAAAAACCTTGTAATAAAACCATTTGTGATGGTTATGTGTCAGAATGATAACATTTTCAAAGAGTTTTCGTTATAACTTCAAAGCTTTTGTAAACTCATCAAATCTGACACATAATAACCTCCCTCACATATTGAGGGGGAGCAGAAAAAGTTCCTTTTATCAAACAATATTAAAACTGACCGCATTTCTATCCCAAACGTTTTCTAACTTATTTAAATCAATTGGGAACCAAAATCTCAAAATATTTGAAATTTTTGATCGGGGGAGAGAATGTGATTTAAATATGAAATCTGATAATCAAAAGTGATCTTTTGGACTCAATAAATAGGCTCCCACATATGTGCTAAACACTTTCGAATATCGATGCACATATTGAGGGGGAGCAAAAGGCGTTTGTGGAAGTTATACCAAAGACCGACCATTTATCTTTATGCATGGAGTTATAAGGATGGATAAGGTTAAGTATGAGTTCCCATGATCCACCAGAACTGGAAGGATCTTCCCAGGGACAATCCTCTAGATAGATCAGAAGTCCTTAGGAATGATTGAAAAAAGGAGAAAAGTGAGAAAGGGAAGAGTGCGGACGGAGATAGAGCTAGGACTGGAACAAACCCAACAAGGTTCTAGTGGTGAAGTCTCGGTAAGCACTGAAGGGGTTGAAGAATGAAAAAGAAATGTAATGAGAAAGGGTGAAAAGAAATAGTCCTCCATATATTCAACCTTAGGGCAGAAACCGGGTTCAATTCATAATCTACTGGGTTACTAAGGTAACATCGGTATTAAAGTCAAGATGTCATGGACCTAGTGACGCACTGCACTAAACTTCCCAACCACTCAAGTTCTCTTAAAAGAGCTTGTTTCATTCTCACGGGGAACCCTGTGCAGTGTATCGACCGCTCATTGCGAGCTATGTTGATACCTAAACAGGAGACGCCTCCCTAGTCTCCAGGAGCGGATCAAAACGCACTATTGAGTCTAGAGCCAAAGAGATCATCCATAAATCTCACTAGGACACACTTCCAATATGCTTACTGTTTCACACAATGTGGAAAGTAAGATAAAATATTTAGAGTCCTACGCATTATCCTTGTGGTATTCCCAGAACATCTGAGTGATATGCAATTATTCACAATGAAGATGGAAATCCTTCTAGAGTGAACATCATACAAACTCTTGGTAGGTGACATGTGAGATCCTTCATGGATCGAACTAGTGATAACTGGAAAGCAACAATGGGGTGATTCGTTTTTGAATCAAACTTGTTCCAGGAAATGAATTGACGGATACTTTTGGAAAAATCTTCGATGTGCTCAACTACTTTCTTTCGAGCACATTGACTGCGCATAATTTTCAAACAAAAGTATTTGACATAAATTGATGTTTCTCATAAAACTCTCGTTGTATTGTAAAAACTCTTTATCTAGCAATACGCGATTGTTTTTCAAAATCAATTTCCTCATTAATCGGTGAATCATTAATTCACCGGTTCACTCACTCCGTGTTGTCTACTTTGAGACGCTCCGGTTTGAGAACGGCTAGTATAGCTGCAAAACCCTGTCAAGGAAGTTCTTCGGAATACTACCTGATCACAGGCAGTATTTATACTGATTAACGGGGAACCGTGGTTCTTGCAACCCTATTCAACGAAGGTGAACAAAGACACTTTCATGTGTTTATTGCTAACTGTTGTTTGCAGGAACACCCGACGGTTGCAGCTGATGGCAAATGAGACGTCAATTCATAACCTCATGCTCACACTCCACACTCACAATTAAAGATATCATGAAAAGTGAAAGATCAACAACAATGCTTCCGCAACTCTGATGTAAAGTTTCATGATCTAGAAAGGTGTGAGCATGACGGTCCGATGGTCACTACATCACATGGAGGCGAGTTCACAAAGGATGAGCTTGGAGATTTACGGTGGCTGATGATCTCAAAGAATGCTCAAAGATCACACATGCCAAAGGAACATTAATCACAAGATCATTGCTTGAAGTACAAAGTGAGCCAAAAGTGAAGAATCAGAAACTACGAGCTACAAGATTACAAGAATGCCACAATTCAGAATTTATTTTCCGGGGTGACCTCCCTTAGGGGGAGATTGTTAGGAATATAAATATTCATATGAAGATTCGGTCACCCCGAGTATCTATTTAGCATTAATGTAGCTCGTAGGCTTATTATTATTAGATTAGATATCATAGAATTAGTATAGTTATAGTTATACTTGTGGAGTGGGTCGGGTCTTTACCCACTGTCAGCTCACTCCACAGCCCGTTTTATGGGGCATATATTGTAATTGTATATATACCCTCTTCCCACCAAGGGAGAGGGTTGGTTGTTTCATTTAATACATACACACCCAAGGTATGTTTCTCTCTCAAGGAACCTCCCCTCTCTCACTCTTTCTCTCTCTAACCACCAACCATGGATATCTTGTTCTTTCATGATCCAAGACCACCCGAATCACAAGAATCAACATATATCAATCCTACAGTGACATTCGATGAAAGTCCCCCTCCATCTAACACTTCACCTTTGGTAGATGATGATTTGGATGAAGAAAAAGCCATAGTTGAAATCATGAAAAACCTAGACACATCTCATGAAACCATCGAAATAGGTGAAACTTCAAATGTTAAAAAATCTAAAAGCCACCCTTTAGATAACGTCATAGGAAGCCTAAACCAAAGAACCCTTAGATCACAAGTTCAAAACAATAGCAACTTCTTTTGTTTTGTTTCAATTATTAAACCTAAAAATGTCAATGAAGCATTGAAAGATGAAAGTTGGATCATCGCAATGCAAGAAGAATTAAACCAATTTAAGTCTAATGATGTTTAGATGTTAGTACCACGACCTAAGAATGTCACAATAATAGGAACTAAGTGGGTATTTAGAAACAAACTAGATGAAAATGGTATTGTATCTAGGAACAAAGCTAGGTTGGTCGCACAAGGCTATAATCAACAAGAGGGAATTGATTATGATGAAACCTATGCACCCGTAGCTAGACTTGAGTCCATTAGGATATTACTCGCATATGTATGTGAATTAGATTTTTAAGTTATTCCAAATGGATGTGAAAAGTGCATTCCTAAATGGTCTCATCAATGAGGAGGTATATGTTGCACAACCTTCAGGATTCATTGACTTTGAGTACCCCGAGCATGTTTATAAACTAAAGAAAGCTTTATATGGTTTAAAGCAAGCCCCTAAGGCTTCGTATGATAGATTAAAAGCCTTTCTTCTTAAGCATGAATACTCGATGGGAATGGTAGATAACACTCTTTTCACCAATAAGAAAGATTCAAACATCATAATCGTCCAAATATATGTTGATGACATTATATTTGGTTCAACTTGTCAAGACATGCGTGATGAATTCTCAAGAATCATGCATGACGAGTTTGAAATAAGTATGATGGGTGAGCTTAACTTCTTCCTTGGACTACAAATAAAACAATTAGATGATGGAATATTCTTTAATCAATCTAAATATATTAAGGAAATGCTTAAACAATTCGGACTAGAAGATACTAAACCTATGAAAACCCCAATGGCTATGGACACAAAGCTCACCAAGGATGAAGAGGGTGAATCCGTAGATAGTACTAAGTATAGAGGTATGATAGGAAGTTTATTGTACTTAACGGCAAGTAGGCCCGATATCATGTTTAGTGTCTGCCTTTGTGCTCGCTTTCAAGAAGATCCCAAATCTTCTCACTTAGAAGCAGTTAAATGTATCTTCCGATACATTAAAGGCACTATGCACTTAGGATTATGGTATCCTAAGGGGACCGACATAGAAACTGTAGTTTACGCCGACTCTGATCATGCGGGAGATTATGTGGATCAAAAAAGTACTAGTGGCATTTGTAACTTCATGGGTTGTTGCTTAACTTCTTGGTTCTCGAAGAAACAAACGGCACTAGCTATCTCCACAACCGAAGCCGAATATGTAAGCACCGGAAATGCATGTCAACAAGCACTATGAATGAAACAAGCTCTCATAGACTATGGTATTACACTTGATGACATTCCAATCATGTGTGATAATAAAGGGGCAATAGATTTAAGTAAAAACCCCGTGCAACACTCTCGTGCCAAACACATTGAGATTCGTCACCATTTTCTTAGGGATAATGTGCAAAAGGGTAACATATCTATTGAAAAAGTGCCAACTGAGGAAAACATAGCTGATATTCTTACTAAACCACTTAAGCGTGAACCATTCTTTTATCTTCGATTAGGATTAGGAATGATGGAACACGTATCTCCTTAGACTTCATAGTTAAAGAATGCCTTCTAATCTGAGTCTAGGATTCTCTTGCGCACAAAAATTAGAAATTGGGGAAGTAACTATCACATTTTTTAACAACCATTATTGCATGATAATAAGAGAACTTGATTTTGGGCATAAAAATTCCAATTCATGTGTTCAAAATCTTCTCACGATTAGGAAAAATCAATTTTTCTTGCATTGTTAATACAATTCAAAAACGTTTTCCATGTATACACGATGCGCTCAATTCCTTTATCGGATCATGTAACAAATATGTTGTCCGACATGGAAAGATGAGTAAAAGTGAAATTAGGAGACTTTGGATTATCTCTTAGGATTTTTCTTCTCTTTTAGGGTCAATATAATCACATCTCCACATATGTTTCATATAGGCACATACTAGAATCATTTTCTGAAAACTGGTAAACCTTCTGGTGGCGGTCCTTTATCGACCCACGGTCCCATAAGTAATAAGGGACCGTCCACCTATTTGAAGGACTGTCCATCTATTTGTGAATCGTTAATTACTTTATGTTCCTACATGTTTGACTTGCCTATCCTTAGGTCTTGTGGACATTCCTAATTTACTTAAGCATTACTTGAATTAATCTAACCAAGTATGTATGCTTTACTATTCTTGCCACCTTTATCCTCTACTTAAACCACCACTCCCTCCATCCATTAACATGGCATAACCTCTCTTCCTCACAATGTCATCCAACAAAATGTCATCCCCTAGAAAACCAACAATATCGGTCAAACCCATATGGAGGAAGAAACAAAACCTTGGCAATTCACACAATAACCATGTCAATTCCAATCCCACATCACATAATGAGGCATCATCTTCTTCTTTCTCTTTCTTTGCCTCTCAACCACAAAATGGGCCACCATCTACTCATAATGAGTATACAAACCCGATTCCTCAAGATCATTCATTACCACCATTGTTTCCACCTCAAATGACAAATGTCAAATCCTTACACTCCATCAAAGCTCAAGAATTCTCAAATCTTGTTGATTTGAGCCTCCTCAATATCATCCTATCCCAAAAACTTCATCCTCCAACTATGTCTCATCCCACTCTTGCCCAAGTGGATGCCCATGGGGGTTATTGTGCTTGTTGCATATATAATCACAACCACTTTCAAAAGATGAAGAATGATCTTGACTACATCATTTCCATCCTCTTGTCATCCGGGTTTCTCCAACCCTTACCCAAAAACTCATCTCCACCTTGCGGTCCCAATCTTAAAAGGACCGTCGACTCATTTAGGGGACCGTCCTTAGTATATGCCTATCCTGCCTTCTTTAATCTTTTCTACAGGATTTCTATGTTTGCTTGCATGTTTCTTCTAACTTATTGCAGCTCAATTACATCGATCGATTCCCGAGTGTCCTCATCAAGGGGGAGCAATAAACAATGGAGAGTCATCTTAATGCCGTAGACTTCATCTCTTCTATCAAGCCTTTTTGATTCTACAAAAAGGGGGAGAACAAAACGAGACTTGTTTTAAAACTCATTAATGCCTAGTTTTATCTAAAGTAAGTTTATATTTTGTAATCATCAAAAAGGGGGAAATTATTAATACAAATAATGTCAGAAACGTCATTTGCATTAATCGGTCTCTACTAGTTTTGATAATCACAAAATACAAACACACGTTACATAAAACTACGACTAATAAGTTTTTTAATAGGGAAAACTCGTTTTCGTCATCAACATCACTTAAGGTATGTACAAACTTCTACCAACTTGTGTATGTGATCAAAGAGTTTAAAAACTTTACATTTTCATGTCACAAAACATTTTTACAAATGTATTTTTGTAAAATTTAAAGAAATGTTTTATTAAGAAAATGTTTTCAACATTTAAAACCATAACAGCCATATTTTCCGCTCAAAACCGACAACAAAACTTCACCAGATAGTTTTTCACCACCTCAGGACAAAACGAGGAGCGTTTGTCTGGACGGTCCCTTAAATAGGGTGGTGGTCCCTTATCGATAAGGGACCGTCTGGCATTTAAAGGACCGTCGCCTCTCTCCTGACGCCTATAAATACAGAATTGTTTTCCTATAGAAATCTACACCTCTTATGCACCAAAACCTTCTGTATTCCAAAATTCTTTCTAAAACATACTCTTTGATCATATTATCAAGTTCTAGTTGTTTACAAGTGATCACACTCATCTTTCCTCTAAGTGCAAGAGAAAAACATTCGTTGTAATCAAGAAACGAAGTGTTGAAGAAGAGTTTTGCTCATCTCATCTCATTGTTGCGGATCTATCATTACTTTCATTCATTGTTTCGTGTATGTAATAGGATTTGAGTGCAAGTCTTATATTGTGTATTGTGCTGTATTGTGCCATCGTGTTGGTACGAGGTGTGAAGCCACGTGGGCTTTGATAGATTGGTTCTAGCTAGGATTAGCACTCGACATTCCGCTTAGTGTCGTTAAACTTGGTGTAAGCTTATGTAAGGTTTGTTCCGCCATAAGGGAGCGTGTTGATATAGTGTTTGTGAAACTCTCGAGTGTGAGACTCGAGGAGTGGAGTAGGGACGAAGGAGTGAGCTTCGTGGCCGAACCACTATAAATCTTTGTGTGCCGGTTTGATCTTTCCTTTCCTTATCTTTACTTGTTTACTTATCATTGCTTATATTTATTGTTGTGTTGATTTCACGTAAGCTTCGAATCGAACCTTTTTGTCAAACACAATTTGTAAAGTCAATTTTATAAAAACGTGATTAATAACGGTTAAACTATTCAACCCCCCCCCCCCCCCACCCCCACCTTCTAGTTTCTACAAAAGAGATAATTTACTGGTGGCAACTCAATTGTCTTGGTCAATTACATGTACAAAGAGGCGTTGCTAAGCAAAGACTCGACTTAACTTTAGCTAACTACTAACTCTTTTTGGATAATTTTCAAGACACTATTTGACTCAACATAAAGAGAAGAAACGGATGGTAGCCTGTATGCTTTTATTTTATTTTATTTTATTTGATACATTTTTAGCCTACCATCCAAAAGAATACATCAAAGTGAGCTTGCATCCTCCCTACACTTGAACTTTTACATACTTTACACATAACTATTCTGATGACCTGAATTAAGAAAATCAAAACACTTGGAGTACTTTAAAATATTTACGCACATATGGGGGTAATAAATGATGTTCTTCTCCATTACTCCATAACACTAGTACTTTTACCCATGAGTCCCAATCATCCCAAAACTGTAATTACAAGATATGACTCGACTTAGCAACCATGTAACCAATTAGACAATTAACTAAGGGTTTAAACATGTAACAATAATGCACTAAAATGAGTGCATACAAGGAAGGCTAAGGCAATTTGGGTGTACATTTAGGGGTGGATTGTAACAAATTCATGCTTTAAGTAAGATACTTAAAGTTAGAAACGAAAAAGATAGGCTCTGAGGGGTGTACTAGGCATATCATGTACTAAAAAGGAGTACATCGCAAAGGTGTGGGAGAATTACTTGACCAATGAAGTCAATGTAATTATAAAAACATGTTTAAAACAAAGGGTTATCCTAATGCCTCTTATCATATAGTAAATCCTAACTACACGAATGTAGTCTCACTAGCGGTCTCGGGATGCATCACAAACGCAAGTTCTAGAATCTAAGTACTACCGGTACACTCATAAGCATCAAAGATGAATGCCTTTTCCTAATAATCTAAGGGCGATCCTCACATTTTGGGTGGAAATTTTTGAGTGGTACGGTTTTTTGGTGCTAGTCATAAGATTCCTATCCATGAGACGCTTATTAAGACTAAAGTTTTACTCCTATATGTTACAAAAAAATTTAAATTTGGTGCCAAAATTACCCTAACAAGTATTTCTCTTAGTTTTATTACACATTTACTATTAAACAAAACAAAAATCAAGTGAAGTTATAGTTTTTAAGGTATCCCAATTTACCCTCCCTACACTTAAACCGAACATTGTCCCCAATATTCCTAAATAAGTAATAAAGTAAAGATAAAAGAGATGAAAGAAACAAATACTCCCCTGATTCGCTTGGTATGGACGATGTGGTAACATGGTTAAATCCTCCTCCAAAAAAATGAACATGAAAGCTTCACTCCATAAATATAAATCATCTTCTTGTTCAATATAACATGTAAACAACTAAGAAAGCAAATACAAAACCTCGCATAAAATCGGCGGTAGATTCTATATAAAAGTAAATCGTAGAAAATGATTAAAGATATAAAGCTTGCAAAATAAATGTTTACATATTCCTGGAGTTTAAAAATTAAAGATCTTATGGGATTATATGATTTCCATAAAAAAATTAAAAAAAAAAACTAGAAAATTTCACAGGAACAACACCTGACGTCATCAGGTTGTAACCCCTGACGCCGTCATGATTGATCTGACAGAAATTTTTATATTTTGTTTCCGGAAAAATTTCTGAAAAAATCTAAGTTTTAACACCTGGAAATCCTACAAAACATCCATTGTGACTCGATACAAGCATTTGACTCTAACAAACACAAATATATTGTAACACCCCCAAAATACCGCAGCGGAAGACTGTGTCACTGGGGTGCTACTTCATAATACAAAGTACAAGTTATAAAAAATGACCTCTAAATGAGACGTTTTGAAAAGTTACCATTCGATTAATGAATTCAAAGTTACAAACATGAGATTCCAAAGTATGATACATAAATGTATACAAAATGTTTTGAATGGTAAATGATAAAAAGCGTAAGTCTTCAGAATATGCAGCTTGACTCTAAGTTCCACGCACTAGCTATCGCCTTACTAACCTGAGATAAACATGCTAAAGTGTCAACACAATGGTTGGTGAGTTCATAGAGTTTGTCTTAAAATAGTTGAAAAGTCTTTAAAGAATATTCGCACAGCAAAGGCATCGTGAATCCACTCAGTTGCAAGTCCCGCCCATAACAACACTTGCAACCTGTGTGTTCACAACCCACTGCTAAAGTATAGCATGATTTCAATATATGTGTATACGATATATGCACGCTTAATGTAAAGTATAACAGCCTACTGAACCTCATGACAATAATAAGCACAAATGCTTCAAAGCTGGATTATATTCACCCAAGGCCAGGAATATATGGCAAAGGGTGGGGGCGTCAGCCCGATAGTACTATCAATACCTCTCCATCGGCTCCATCCAGGAGTTAAACAGTGGTTAAAGAATATAGCGCATAGAATAGCTTTAACACATTAAGGCACATATCGTAATAAAACTACACATCATGTTCAAAAGTATAAAGTGAAAGCAAGTAGTTTAAGCATGTATCTCCCCCAAAGAGTTCAAAACAAGTATTAAAATAGTAAGAGTGGGGCTATGACTCACCTTAAGTTTATGTAATGAGAAATGAAAGTGATAGTCGAATCGCGAAAGTTTCTAAGAGCAGCCTATAATAGAACGTTGCGACCTAGGTTTGGAGTAACGTCTAAGAATATGAAGAATTGCCTATATATGTCTTGCATATAGTTCATGATGCAGTACTTAGTATATAGTGTAAGTCGTTGAATAAAAATGGTTTATGAAACATGTATAGGTTGTATATCTCTTACTACCGTTCAGGCTGACATAATTCAGAAGTCATGGAGTAAACGTTCGAGGAGCCAGGACACTTTAATTCGTAAATCCACAACTCATCTCGACGGCTTACTTAATGAACTCCTCACATGAGGCTCCCTACTATTGTAGTATTTGATAAAATATATATAAGTTTTTTATTTGAAAAGTTACATGGTCTTTAGTTGTGGCTTTGCCGTCACCTTGGTCATTGTTACCATGGTCTTGAGACTCAACCTTGGCTTTAGCCATGGTTGTGGTCTTGGCTTTAGGTCATTAGACCTCTTGGCCTTAGTAAACCATAACTATTATATAGTAACTTTGGTATATATAAAATAGCTGTTAAGAAACTGAAGAGAACATGATTCCGGAAACGTGCCCCTGAGTTTTTGAAGAAAACATGATTCCGGACAACTTTTGTGTTTTAACTTTTTCATGAAACGGACAAGAAGGGCCTCTTTTTGCGTGTTTAAGGTTCTGTCACAGAAAGTTTTTAGGCAGTTTTGCCGTAAAGTTTTGGTAATTTCAAATGGTCATAACTTTTTACTCGGGTACTCTTTTTAGGTGATTCAAATTGCTATGTTTTCCTTGTTAAGTCCTCTCTAACAGTAGGTAAGTGTAAAATATCATAGTTATACTACTTTGGTCGTGGTTCTCCATAAAAGTCACTAGTTTCCTTGATTACTTAACAGAAGTTAATATATAGTTTCCATAACTTGTTTTATTAGTTTTTATACATCATGAACATAATACAAAGACCATATATAGCATGAAAGAAACATAATAAGCATGAAAATGATATTGAGCAAGAAAGTGTAATAGGGTTTCTTACAACTTTTGGCTTCCTAAAGAAAGGAAGTCAAGTATGAAACTAGGACACTAAACCTACGCTTGCAAACCCTTCACCACAACTCTTGAAACCCTTGCTAGCCTTGATATAGACCTTGTGAAAACCTTATTAACTCAGTCCCTAATCACCTTGTGTAGCTCCTAATTCAACCATGGAATCACCAAAGAAACTCTTGATTCATGTAGAGACTAACTATGCCTTCAACTTTGGTATGTAACTTATAACTTAGAAACCAAAGGATCATGGTTTATGGATTTGTTGTTGAGTGTTTGGAATGAAGAGAAACGAAGAGGATGAGCTTGCTATTTATAGTGAAGATGAGGAGGTTAGGAAAGCTCCTAGGAAGGTGCCTAAACTTGGTGACCAAGTTTTACTTGGAGCCTAAGTTTACTTAAACATGTATAAGTCTTCCTTTGTAAGTTTCCTAGTCTTATCTAGATGACACATATACAAACACCCCATGTGGTCTAAAATTTCGTTCATATGCTTATCTTGGATGACTAGGTGAAGTTTTGATGTTATCTTGCTTTTACGGAGTGAGTTTTGGTCTCGTTAATTGCTAACTGTAAGTCGTAAAGTCACTAAACTTATAATCGGGTATCCTAAAAATATGAAACTTATAAATATGTTAAAACTTATTAATATAACCTATCTTAGCACATCTAATGAGTGGCAAGTTCTATCGGGTTGTTTAAACGCTGCTAAATCTGGAAACGCGGGTCTAAAACGCGTAATTCGCGTAAAACGCTGAACTGGAAAACGTAAATTTTCAAAACTTTTGGAATTGTCCAAAAATGAGAGAAAATCATATTTCTATTGTTTATAGTGTTTTATGGACATATCGGGATGCTGGAATGACGTTTAAACCTAAAAGTAAATCTCGGACACGGTTTTGTGATTTTTGCAGAAATGATCTGACGAGTGTCAAATTCTCGGATTATCATTAAAATAGTTTAACTTACGAGAATATGAAATAAAAATTTTGGGAGTGAATAGTGAATAGTAAAAAATGAATAGTAATCTGAAAATGCGAGTTGTTACATATATATATATGCTAATCTCTAATTGCTATCGTTCATGTTCAATTTGTTCTTAAAAACAACTTTGATCTTCCCTACACTTATCTTTTTGTAAAATACCGTTATATATAATTAAGATGATGTTAAATACAAAATAAATTATTTTCACAATTTATTTGATACATGAACAATGAACAAAAGATAAAGCATATATACAAAATCAAATAAAAACAAACAAACAATGAAAAAGCTTGGGTTGTCTCCCAAGAAGGGCTTTTCTTTATTAACAAGTCTTGTAGCTAGACTCAAAGTCATGCCCAATTTTTGCTTGTTCTTTTTCTCAATTGTGTACTTAATCTTTTCAGCAAAGTCTTTGTCAACTCTATATTTTGGTCCTAAGGTCAGACAATCCTTATAGAAAAGGCTCATATTTTCCCATACATAATCCATGCCCTTTTTCCTATCCTACTCGTTAATGTCCTCAAATGCATTAATGTTATCTTTATCTAAATGAGGTACGTAACGAAATTCCTTCATACTATGAAGCATCCTTTATGTGATTCTATCGATTTTGTTAGAAAATTGAACCGTACCTTCTAACCGATCGTACTTTAACTTTGATTCCTCAACAAACGGCTTACCTAGTACAACATGAGATAAGCGACAATCTATAACACTTGCTAAATCTTCTAAAATTATGAAGTCAACGACATAGGTAAAGCTCCCAACAAAGATATGCACACCTTTAGCTCTCCCAACAAAGTTACAAATCCCGTCGGGGTATTTAAGATCTTTTCTAAGTTCAAGTCGTGCATTCATTATATCGTTATAAACACTTGAAGACATCACTTTGATTGGGGATTCACAGTCAAAGTAAGCTTGCTCAATGTACTTGTATCCAATCATACATGATATTTTTACATTCCAAGGGTTACCCTTCTTTATTTTTGGATCAATTTTAACAAAGGGTGGTCGAGGGTTATCGATTATATTACTATAGTAAGCGATCTCTTCCTTAGTGGGGTATAAATTGAAATATTCGCTATCAAAGCCCGCATATTCTTTTTCCTCTATAACTTCAACAATCACAAAATCATCAGGTCCTAAGTCCTCATTTGAGTACATGGCGATTGCTAGGTCATTAACTACACTATCAAGCTCATTATCAATCAACCTATTAAGCTCCCTAAGTTCCCTAATTTCGCTCTCAATTTGGTCACGCAACACGATTACTTCCTCAGGTGAAAGGGGTGGATTCATGTTTTCCATAGTGGCAAACGGAATAGTCAATGAAAACTTTTTACGGACAAAGGCACAAAGAGAAAGATAGACTAAAGAAATCTAATTAAAAAGAAAATAAAAATCTCGCTAGATAGGAATCTAGTGAGTAGACCTAAATGAAATAAAAACCAACCTAAACAATAGCTATTCCCTGGCAGCGGCGCCAAAAACTTCATGCGAGGATTGCGGCCTCACAAAAGGTTTTACTCCTCAAGGGATTTTGAGGAACTTTTGCAATCCTCCAGGCAGTGCACATGGTCGTTGTAGTGTAGTATAGGTATGTCCGGGGGATTGATTGTTCTCTAGGGGAATAGTGTCGTTAGGATTGAAATGTAAGTCAACTAGGTCTAATGGTGAAGGATGATTCTTTTTGCATTTTTATATTTTTATGAAAGCAATTAAAATCTCTGTTTTGGAAGGAGTTGGCGGAATTAGTTGCTAGTCAACTAACCCAAAACTACAAATTAAACTATTGAACAGAAAATAAAAATAACAAGAAATGTAAAGTGGTGGACTTCTTATAATGAGACAAACGTGTTTACTTAGACTTAATTATTCCCTAGTTATCTCTTGTTGACTCGTTGAATGTTATAGTGCAGTTATTTTAGTTGAAGCGTTGTATTCCTTAATACCAGTCGTGGGGTGTGCACAGCTGATTGGGTCCAAACAGTCAACCTAAACTGACCAGGTGATGGTCAACAAAGTCAAACTCCTTAGGCTCAATGCTCCACGGAATATAGTGGTTTCCCCGGGTCGTTATGTCCCGACGAGGTGTGATGGTTAATAAACGGATTTGTGATCAAGTGAATTTGGATAGGAAAAGGGATTGTGAATTATTTGAACTAAGGAATATACGAAGAAATAGCTTAAACAAGCTATATGAACAAGATTGGAAATTTGAAAAAACCAGAAATGTTTAAAACCTAAAACGCGTACGTTTACATTTGAAATAACGTAAACGTACAAAATAAAATATGAAAACTGAAATCTGATAACCCCAGGGGGTGAAAATGACTTTTTTTACAAACTAAATGATAAAAGAAAATTTAAAATGAAAATGAAATTATTAAAATGATTATTTTAATATTTAAATACTATTTTAATTAATTAAAACTATTTAAAAAGTAAATTAAACCTAATTTAAATAAACTAAAAATGATAAACACTACAAATTAAACTAAAAACTTGCAAAAATAAATTCAAAAACTTAAAATGAACTTGAAGAAAGTATAAAAATTAAAAAGAAATATTTTTGTCTTTTTATGGTTTTTCTATTAATTAATTACTAATTAAATATTAATTACCTAATTAAACTATTTTAAATTATAAAAAATAGCAAATGAACAGTAAAAATTCTAGAAAAATTCCTAAACTTATATTATATTATATAAAAGCTAGGAAAAATATATAAACCAGGTCTTGCTTAATAAAAACTAATTATGCTATTTAAAACGTAATTATTAATTAATTACTAATAAAACTAATATTAAATTTAATAAATACCAAATGATAAAATAAAAATCTGAGAAAATTACTAAAATTACTTTACTATAAAAGGTAATAAATAAAAATATAAAAATGCTAAGTGCTTAAAAAAATTTTAAAATGAAAATTAAAATTAAATTACATTAAATAGAAACTATCACGTGAAATTAAATTGGTTTTTCTTGATTTTTCTTTTTGAAAACTAATTTACACCTAAAAACAACAAACTTTTGTAAAAACAACTTTTTTATAAATCAAAAATAAGCACTTGAGAGCTTAAAAGCTTTAACAGTTGACTTTGTTTGACCACGATAAGAAATAAGCTAAAATGGGCTCAAGTGGGACCCACTATGGTTGATTCTTGTTCAAAAGAGTTGAGTGAACATGTTTGAGCTGGAAAATGCAAGTGGGGTTGGTGTAGCAATTAATGAGGGGAAGGTAGGGAAGGTGACGAGCATTTATGAAGGTTGGTGGTATTGGTGAAAAAGTGAGGAGGAGGGGGGAGACATGGAAGCGGGAAATGAGGGGTAGGAGATGGGTGTACAGTGGTGTTGACTGGTTGCTTGACCCTGGGGTGGACTTTTTGATCGGGTTATATTAGTTTAGGATTGGGGTTTTGGTGGGCTGTGGGGGTTATTGGATCAGGATGTGTGTATGGATTTGGTATTTTAGGTTTATGATTAAACAAGGGTCCATTTGGTTAATTGATATCACAAGGACCATTTTTGTAATTTGACAAAAGTTGAGGGCTGCAAAATGTAAATTCTCAAAGTAGTCACAAGGGTTAATTCCTGCCAATTAAGAATAATCAAAGGACCATACTTTGTAATTTCCAAAAATTTAAATCCCAGGGACCAAAAATGACAAGTTTCTAAACTTGAGGGACCAATATTGTCAATTGTTGAAAATTATATTCCAAGGACTTATTTTGACACTTTAAAATTCCCAAGGACCCTAGTTGACTTTTCCATCCAAAAATATTTCCCAGGGACCAATTTTGTAATTTTCCAAAACTTTTCCAATTTTTCACCAAAGGACAAAATATGACAACTTATGATTGTAAAAGGACCTTTGGTGATAATTTTCCATATTTTGAATGACCAGGGACTAGTTTTGACATTTTATGAAAGTTGGGGGACTGAAACTGCCAATTTTACAAACTTTGTACGTTTTTCATCTGTTTTTGCTCATTTTGCATCTAAAACATATAAAACACAATTTTGAAATATTTTCAGTATTTTGATGCATTTCTGAGTGTTTTTGTATGTTTTGCAGTTCAGATTTGACAAAAAATGATGAGTGTTTGAGCACTTATCAATCCCCCACACTAAAATATTGCTAGTCCCTAGCAATAACTGTTTTGAAAATTTGATGGATTTTAAACTCTTTACCAAAAGCCATCACTTCTGGAGTAGCTAGATGTATCGATTCAAGTAAGAACTATGGTCCACCTGATAACCATGTGATTTTGAGCAAACCACCAGCTATCAACGGATTTGATTAGTCTTTACCAAAAGCCGTTTGCTTCTGGACTAGCCAACTCTTGATGGACCTAGTCAACATCTTGGTGAGCTGATTACCAATTATGGATTTTCCACTGCCTTTACCACAAGCCAAAATCTTGCGGGCTAGCCAACTCATTCGCTTTATGGGATATGGCGAGTTGATTTACCATACAATTTTGGGCAAATTGAAAGCCGTCAACGGATTTGATATATCTTTACCAAGAGTCGTTTGCACCTGGATTAGCCAATCCTCTTTGTCGGTTAGACCTGGCGGACTGATTACCACAAAAATTTTGAAGCTTTAGTGAAAAAATTTTAAATTTTTTGAAATTTTGGCCAAAAACGGGGGTATTAGATAGTAAAATGCGATAAAATTCGCTAGAATAGCGAAATACCCCCCATACTTAGAATGAATATTGTCCTCAATATTCAAAGTCCCGGCTATTATGCTGACTCTTTGAACGTAAAAGGGCAACATTACAAGATAAGCGTGGAAAACACCATTTTGTTTTTTCACTTTATTTGTAACCACATGATGCGTAGGGATTGCACCAGGCTTTACCTCTCAAGGGATCTCGAGAAGCTTACAACCCCCACCAGGCAGTGTACCTGATCGTTGTAGTATAGTATAGTATAGTGACAAGTATCGGGGGATTGATCGTTCAGCTAGGAATAGTGTCGCTAGGATTAGAAAACCTAAATACTAGTTCTAAAGATGATGGATAATTATTTTTGTATTTTTATATTTTTTTAGAAAGCAAGTAAATATCTCGGGTTTGAAGGATTTGGGCGGAATTAGTTGCTAGTCAACTAACCCAATACTAAAGATGCAATCAAAATAAAATACTAGAAATGAAAATAAAACTAAATTAAACTAAGGTTGTGAGCAATAAGTGGAGAAAATGTGTTTACTTAGATTTCACTACTCCCTAGATATCTTTTACACGTTAATTACTTGTTATAGTTGCGTGGATGACGGATTGTATTCCTTAATACCATTCATGGGGTGGCGCACTTAACTCCCCAATCCTATGAGTGCCTACTTCACTCCTATGTCGAGACCGGCTAAGAAGCTCCTAACATGGGATCATTAGAATTTACTCATGCATTAAATACAACCAATAAAACCTAGTGCACATCGGTTCATTTTTCCTAAGACGTTCAAGCATGTTACCATTTGGAGATCTGCCAGTTTTCTTAAGCCTAACATCGAAATCATTCATCCAATACAACCATAAACAAGTAATCAACACATAATCAACATCTAGGTTTCATTAGATCTAAGCAAACACAAAATAAATCTAGCCTAGCATGGTGGAATTAAGACAAGCACAAGATATAGACAACCAACACATAGACATATTGATTGAATTAGAAGAACACTTATCTCAATTACACATGTAAGGGTTCAATGGCTGAAAACCCTTGAAAAACCTGTAAAATTCGTAACAAGTTCGGCCTTAGGGTTTCTCCAAAACTTCTCCTTCTTAATGAATGAAAATTAGAAAACTATATATAGGAAATTGAGGCTGACGGCGTCAAGACCAAATAGGTGACGCCGTCATCTCGCCGCCAAAATAATTCTCGGACTGCCTTGATCTACATCTGACGCCGTCATGTGTTAGGTTCTTCCAGGCCGTCACGTGTTAACTCTTGACGCTCTTCCTCGTGACGCCTTCATGTTTGCACTGGGCCATCATGCAATTTACTCTTGACGCCGTCAGGATGATACTCTTGACGCCGTCACCTACTGTTCCCAGCAAGGAAAATTAAGACTTTGGCATTTTCTTCACTTTTATGCTTCAAAAACGTCCGAATTGCTTCCTTTTCCAGATTTCACTCCCAAAGTACCTAAAATCACAAAAGGAACGATTTAGGGCAATATTTGATCAAATAAATTCAATTCCGGGCTTAAATGACCCCCTAAAAGTGGTTCATTTTTCGCCTCATCGTATACCCTTACACTTGAGATTTGCTTGTCCTCAAGCAAATGCACTTTTATCCTACTCAAAATACAAGTTAGGGGTCATTTAACACTAATATAAAAGTAATTACAACAAATAATCGTTCCACTAAAGACCAAAGACAAGTACGGAGGTCATACACAAGCACCTCACAAATAGTGTTTAGATACTCACATCTCTCGGGTGTAATAAAGTATAGATTACAATATGGAAACGGAAGATATCTCTTGTTGGGAATTATACTAACAGTTACCACGACTAAGAGAAGAAGTTACAACTGCAGAAGATTGTACTTGCAGTGGAAACTCATTACCACTGCAAGAACATATATTACCACTGCTTATTAGATAACTGTTAGGAAACGTGTTTAGATGAATATAGAATAGATCTTGTGTATATCTTATTCTATTAGCTTTATACTTATCTTGTAGAAGAGGACTCCTTGTGCTATAAAAGGAGATCCTAGGTTAAAGGTTTGACATATGTTTTTCTAGAGCTTTAAGGTGTAACCCTAGTGATATCAAGATCACTCGTATTATTATCATTAATAATATTGGAGCTAATAGTTTGTTTACATACATTGTTCTTATTCATATACAACTGTCTTACTTACAATCAAACTTCTAAGTGTTACTAAGTAGATTCCGCATACTTAGTGATATTACTCAAAGTATCAATCTAACACAAGTTCAAGGTGTTTAGATCCATCAAGTGGTATCAGAGCCAGGCTTTGATACTTTGATTTAGAAGACTCTAGTTCACTCAGAAGAATCAATGGAGACAGAAACCAGTAACTCAAACATTGCTGCTAAGCTTCCAAAGCTTAAGTTGAATGACTTTGAGATGTGGAGGCTGATGATCGAACAATTCTTTATGGTCCAAGACTACACACTTTGGGAGATCATTATGGTTGGAAATTCTTTCAAACCAAGTTCTACTTCAGAGATGGTTGGTGGCAAGGAAGTAATTAAGGCAACACTGGACCTGTTACTAATGATGAAAGACTTCAGCTGAAGAATGATCTCAAGGCTAGAGGTTTGCTGCTGATGACACTTCCTAGAGACCAAGTTCTAGCATTCAGCAAGTTCAAGACTGCAAAGACTCTTTTTGATGAGATCTGTGAAGTTTTTGGTGGTAATGATTCCACCAAGAAGACTCAAAAGACCTTGCTGAAGCAGACTTATGAAAACTTTGGTTCAACAAGTAATGAATCTCTTGATAGCATCCTCACAAGGCTACAAAAGATTGTTACTCAACTCACTGTTTTTGGGATTGAAGTGGAAAGGGAAGACCTTAATCTAAAGTTCTTAAGAAGTTTACCCTCTAAGTTTGGAACCAATATTGCTGTGTGGGAAGATAAGCCAGAATTGGAGACCATGAAACTTAATGATTTGTACAATAACTTCAAGGTTATTGAACAAAGACTGAAGAAAGTTGGTAAAATAAGCTCAAGTTCAGGAAGTGTAGCACTCATATCATCATCTCTTGATGATAGTTCAGATGAAGAAAGTGATAGTGATGATGACAGTGCTAACATTGTTGTTTCCACTGGTAGTGGAAGTGTTTCCACTGGTATCTCAAAGAGACAAATTGCAGGACTTAGTGATACTACTTTTTATGCCTTTATATCAAGTCAAGTGGGTGGTTCAATTCTCAATCATGAGGATTTGGATCAAATTGATGAGGATGATATGGAGGAGCTGGACATTAAATGGCAAGTAGCTTTACTAAGCTTAAGGACAAAAAAGTTTTGGAAGAAGACTAGAAGAAAGATCAACATCAGTGGCAATGAAACAGTAGGTTTTGACAAAAAGAAGGTGGAATGCTATAATTGTCACAAGAAGGGGCATTTTGCCAGGGAGTGCAGGAAGCCAAGGAAATCTGACAACAGGTCAACTTGGTATAAGCAGGACAAGAAGAAGGAACCTACTACTGATGAGCCAAAGGGGCTATTGTCTATTGATGGAGTGAGCTTTGATTGGAGCTTTATGACCAAGGATGAGGAAGATGATTCAGAGTCTGCAATGGTTGCTACTGAGCTTGCACTAATGGCTTTTTCTGACTCTGAGGTACAAATTGATAATGCTTGTTCTAAATCTTGTAATGCCTTAAAAGAGTATGAGAAAATTAAAGCACAATTTAATGAAAAATGCCTAGAGTTAACTCATACTGATTATAACTTAGCATATCATAAAAGAGGCCTAGGTGTTTTAGAAACTCAGTTAGAGCTTTATAGGGCAAATGAATCTAAGTTCAATGATGATATTGCAGTATTAAGAAGAGACTTAGATTATCAGGTTGCTGTTAATAAGGTTCTTAGAGAAGAACTAGAAAAGGTTAAGATGGCTAGTGAGAATATAATGATAACTAATCAAACACTGGATCATCAATCCAAGTGTATTGACAAAATTTGGGAAGCCCAAGTTGTGAGCAAAGCCAAATCAGGAATTGGATACAAAACAGTTCCACCACCTCTAAGAGGTGTTCCATCACCTCCTGGCATTAACTTAGCTCACACAGGATTAGAGGAATTCCAGGAACTACCTATGACCTATGGACCAAAGTTTGTTAAACCAGTTGAAATTGAAAAGGTTCAGGTTGAGGTTGATATATTTGATAGTGCTAGTGACTCATCTCTTAAAGATGAAAATTTAAATGTTGAGTCTAAACCTAGTGTTCCTGAGAATGTTAAAGTGGAGGTTAAAAGAAGTATTCATGATGTAGTCAAAGAGAAGCCTAGGTCACAACCCAATTTCACTAGGCCCACTACTAGATATGCAGAGATGTACAGAAGTAGGTCACCAACTCCTATGGGTAATATGAGGAGTTGGAATCATGTTAAATCTAGGCAATTTGGTAGTGATTTTGTGTTCAATAACAAACCCTGTCATATATGTGGTAGCTTTGACCATTTGTCTTATAGTTATACCTACCACTTGGGAAGAAGGGAAGTGTTTGGGAATACTAGGGTAAATAGACAAAAGGCTAATAACTTAACTCACCCAAATCCACTTAGCAAGATGATTCCCAGGTCTGTTTTGCTTCATTCTGGCATTAAACCACTTTCCACTGCTAGACCAGCAGTTTCCACTGCTAGACCAGCAGTTGCCACTGCCAGAAATAAAAACAGAGTTTACCCTAAGCCCCCTGTTACTACTTTTGTTAGATCTACTCAAACAGGGAAAAATACCAATTTTGAAAAGAAAGTTAACAATAATCAGAAGTGGGTGCCCAAAGTTTCAAAACAAGTAGTTTCCACTGCTAAGCCAGCAGTTACCACTGCAAGGCCAAAGGTTACCACTGGTGGGTCTGTTAACAAGAAAAGGGTAAATATGGGAAATGCTGTTAAGGCCTCAGCACGTTGGGAATGGAAACCAAAAGGAACCATCACCTCAAACAATCCCGATGGTGTATCAATGACCTTTGATAGATATAATTATATTGATACACGAGGCAGATCCAAGTCATTTGTGGCTTAGGTCCCCAAAAGGAACTAATTCCTTTATTTTGTGTGCAGGGACATTTAAGGACTACAAATGATCAAGGATACTCAGACAGTGGATGTTTCAGGCACATGACTGGCAATAAGTCCTATCTTTCAGACTTTCAACCTTATGATGGACAATTTGTCAGCTTTGGAGGAGGAATTGGTGGCAAAGTTTCTGGCAAAGGAACAATCAAGGCTGGAAACATTGATTTTGAAGATGTGCAGTATGTGAAAGAACTCAAGTACAACCTTTTTAGTGTGTCACAGATGTGTGACAAGAAGCATAGAGTTCTATTCACAGAAGATGAATGCTATATCTTATCTAAGGATTATAAGCTTCCTGATGAAAGTGACATTTTGCTTAAAATCCCTAGAAAAGGTAATTTGTATAGCATTGACATGAAGAACATAGTGGCTAATAATGATGTTACTTGCTTGCTTGCTAAAGCCACTTTGGATGAATCAATGCTTTGGCATAGAAGACTTGGTCATGTCAACTTCAAGACCATCAACAAGATTGTGAAAGATGGACTTGTCAGAGGTCTACCAGAGAAAAGATTTGAAAATGACCAAACATATGTTGCCTGTCTCAAAGGAAAGCAACACAGAGCTTCATACAAGACCAAAGCATTCAATTCTATTGATCGTCCACTCTTTATGCTGCATATGGACTTGTTTGGTCCTACTTCTGTGAGCAGCATAAATTTGAAGAAGTATTGTCTTGTTGTGACTGATGATTTTAGTAGATTCACATGGGTTTTCTTTTTAAGAACCAAGGACGAAACCACTAGCATCCTTAAGACATTCATCACTGAAGTTGAAAATCAATATGAAAAGAAAATCAAGATCATCAGATGTGACAATGGGACAGAGTTCAAGAATAAAGTTATGGATGATTTCTGCAAAGACAAAGGTATTAAAAGAGAATTTAGTGTTGCAAGAACTCCTCAACAAAATGGAGTTGCAGAAAGAAGAAACAGAACACTAATTGAGGCTGCTAGAACCATGTTAGCTGATTCAAAGCTTCCAGTGACTTTTTGGGCTGAAGCAGTTAACACTGCTTGTTATAATCAAAACAGAGTTTTAGTGGTCAAATCAAAGAACAAGACACCTTATGAGTTGTTCAGAGGAAGGCCTCCTACTTTGGAGTTTATGAGGCCATTTGGGTGTCATGTTACCATTGATCATCTGGATAAATTTGAAGAAAATTCTGATGAAGGCTTCTTTGTTGGATACTCTATGGTTAGCAAGGCTTTTAGAGTATATAACTTAAGAAAAAAGAAGATTGAAGAGAACTTGCATGTTCAGTTTCTTGAAAATAAAGCACACATGGCAGGTTCAGGACCAGATTGGCTATTTGATCTTGAAACATTATCAAATACAATGAATTATGTTCCTCTCACTTCAAGCACTGGAGACAAAGATCTTGAAGATTCAGAAGAATTCATTGATGAAGATGAAGCTTGTAAAGATGATGACGATCAAATTGTTATGCCACTTTGGGACTTTGTTGATAATTCTGAAAAGACAAGTGATGCAGATGGTGTGAATTTTGATGTAAATAAAGATATTCCTACTAGCAGTGGTAACTCCATTCCCACTGCTACACCAGAAGTTTCCACTGTCAGCCCAAATGTGGAACATACTTCTCAGGAATCACCAAGTGCTGATGTAGAGATCTCAAACATGCCTACAACATATGATATTTCTAGCACATCACAATCTTCAATTCACAAAGTACATCCACTTGATAATGTTATTGGTGAACTTCAATCAGGTGTGAAGACTATAAGACAGACAAAGAAAAATGATATTCATGGGTTCATAAGTGAAGTGTATGAGTCCAAGAAACTTAGTAAGAAGAATGAGTGTTTGTTTTTCTGTTTTCTCTCACAGGTGGAGCCTAAGAATGTGTATATGGCTTTAGGAGAATCTAGCTGGGTTGAAGCTATGCAAGAAGAGTTACTACAATTTAAACTTCAAAAGGTTTGGGTTCTTTGTGACTTTCCTAATGGTATGAAGGTCATTGGTACTAAATGGGTTTTCAGAAACAAGAAAGATGAAAGAGGTATTGTAATCAGGAACAAAGCTAGATTGGTTGCTCAAGGATACACTCAAGAGGAGGGTATTGATTATGAAGAAGTGTTTGCTCCTGTTGCAAGGATTGAGACTATTAGATTGTTTTTAGCCTATGCATCATTTATGGGCTTTACAGTCTATCAAATGGATGCTAAGAGTGCCTTTCTGTATGGTACTATTGATGAGGAGGTATATGTCTCTCAACCTCCAGGCTTTGAAGATCCTCAACACCCAAATAAAGTATATAAAGTGGTTAAGGCTCTTTATGGCTTACATCAGGCTCCAAGGAAGTGGTATGAAACCTTAGCTACTTATTTATTGAATAATGGGTTTCATAGAGGCAAGATTGGCCAAACTTTGTTCATCAAGAAAGACAAGGGTGATATTCTACTTGTGCAAGTATATGTTGATGATATTATCTTTGGGTCTACTAAACAAGAGATGTGCAAAGAGTTTGAGAAGCTGATGAAGGATGAATTTCAAATGAGTTCTATGGGAGAACTTACATTCTTTTTGGGGCTGCAAGTACAACAGAGTAAGGAAGGCATATTTATCAGTCAAGACAAATATGTGGCTGAGATTATTAAGAAGTTCAAGTTCACTGATGCAAAATCTTCAAATACCCCTGCTGACAAGACCACTCACCTATTGTTAAAGAATGCTAGTGGTGCTAATGTTGATGTCCACACTTACAGATCTATGATTGGTTCTTTGATGTATCTTGCTTCCTCAAGGCCAGACATTATGTTTGTTGTATGTGCTTGTGCAAGATTTCAAGTGACTCCAAAGACATCACATATGACAGCAGTGGAAAAGATTTTTAAGTACTTGAAGACTTATCCTAATCTAGGATTATGGTATCCAAGAGACTCTCCATTGGAATTGATCACATACTCAGATAGTGACTATGCTGGTGCAAGTTTGGATAGAAGATCAACTACTGGAGGATGTCAATTTCTTGGATGTAGATTGGTGTCATGGCAGTGCAAGAAGCAAACTATGGTTGCTACTTCAACCACTGAATCAGAATATGTTGTAGCTGCTAGTTGTTGTGCTCAGATCCTTTGGCTTCAGAATCAATTATTGGATTATGGGTACAATTTCATGAACACCATTATCTATATAGACAATAGTAGTACCATATGCATTATTAAAAATCCTGTGCAACACACTAAAACTAAACATATTGAAATTAGACATCACTTCATTAGAGATTGTTTTGAGAAAAAGCTTATTAATGTTGTCAAAATTCATACTGATGACAGTTATGCTGATTTATTAACAAAAGGGCTTGATGTGGGTAGGTTTCAATACTTGGTAACAGGTATTGGAATGCTAAATCCATAAAACTTTGATGTCTAATATTTTTTCAGTGTTGCAGGATAGTTCTTAGGTACTAATATTGTTTGTATTGTATGTATGGTTTTCTACTAATTTGTATGCAGAGTTATCAAGAGCACAGTGGAAATAACCATACAACAGTGGAAAGTTTGGTGATAAAAGCAAGAAGAAAGAAGTACTTTTATTGATCATCAGAAGAAGTACATTACAACCATCAAGAAAACATTATCACCAAAATAGAAAACCATCACATAAAACATGAACCTACTACCTAACACCTACTCCATAGGTTTCTTTCCTTTTCCTTCATAGTCATGCTTGCCTTTGGAAGCTTTCTTTCTCTTGTCATCAAAAGAGAGTTGTTTCCTTAGACAAGCAAGTCCCAGAACTTTCTTGGGAGGCCTTGGTGCTTGGGTAGGCTTCTCAACAGCAGGCCACTTCATGTTGCTTATGGCAGTCTTCAATGCTGTGGTAAGGGCCTTTGGAAGCTCTTTAGAAAGATCAAAGGTTGGATCATTCTCATCATTAGAGGATGAGTTGAATAGAACTCCAAAGATGGAGCAGGAGAAGCTTCAGTCTTTTTGGTTGGCTTGTTGGAAGCTGTGGAAGTGGTTGCACTTGGTGGGAAGTAATCACTCCATCTTGTTGAAAGATCCTTTGAGTTTGAACAATAGCTGATTTCCTCATCAGAAGATATATACACTATTGGGAACCAGCTCATTGTGTTAATTAAAGGTTTGTGTTGTTGAAGGTGTTTGTTGATGAGAGATAAAAGTTTTGAGCCCCCTTTTATAGGCAAAGTCAAGGTCGAATTATAATTAATGAAGAATATTTACTCTTACCTGTTTTGGTAGGTTGGAGGAGTAAATTTGGTTATTATCGGGTTGACTTTTGGAAGATATTTTTGTGAATAGTAACTTGGTTAAAAAGTTACTTTGGGTTAATTATTATGGGTTAAGTTGAAAGTTACTTTGGTTTGCAGAATACAACTCATATTATTGGAGTCATTGGAGTAATAAGGTGTGTAACATAGACACACAACAGATGGTTATTGATTCACCATGTCTAATCCACATAAGAATCAACTAGTCCAGAGCAAACGGCTACTGGTAAAGACTTATCAAATCCGTTTATGGTTGATAGTTTACCAAAAACTAGGTTATCAACTCACCATACATCCATGTGATCAAGAGTTGGCTAGTCCATAGCAAACGGCTCATGGTAAAGACATATCAAATCCGTTGATAGCTGGTAGTTTGCTAAAAACTATGATAAGAGCAGCAAATTCTAATGTTTTATTTACCACTGCTCTTTGATATGTTGTGAAAATTTTACCACTGCTAGTTCATTAGTTACCACTGCAAGAGTAATTTTTCCACTGATGAACTAGCCGTTACAACTGATGTGTCAGTAATCTATTTTTTACTAGCCGTTGTAAAAATAACCGTCTTTCCTTATTAATAGGGTAAAATCTTTTGTGAATTATCCACTTTCTTATTATAAATTATTCTTTTTCCAAAGATAATTCTTTCTAAAGATAATGCACATTGCGCAACCTCCTCAAACCCTATTAGTATAAATTGATCATCATACGGCTTGCTTTTTATCTTGATTACTAACACTTTTATTCTCTTTTTCACAAATATCATGGCGATTCTAAAATTTGTCGAGGAGCACAACCAAGTGGCCTACTTACAAAAGTCAAACGAGAAGAGTGGCCCTGTTTTTCATCAGATTGTGGATTTTTTAAACACAACTCATATAAATTATGCCTTAACTATTAATCCCACAATCTATGTCTCTCATATCAAACAGTTCTGGAACACTGTGGAGTCCATAACTCTTGAACAGGGAGACACACAAGAATCTGTGGATGCTCTAAGAGCCACAGTTGATGGGGGTAACTATTGATGTTACTGAGTCATCCTTGAGGAGAATTCTCCAATTGGATGATCTCAATGGTATCATCACATTACCTAATTCAGAAATTTTCACTAATATTGCTTTAATGGGGTATGATATATCTGAACAAAAAGTTACTTTCAGAAAAGGATGTTTTTGTCCCCATTGGAGATTTTTAATTCACACTCTTTTACATTGCCAAAGTCCTAAGAAAACATCTTATGAACAATTTGCATCAACCATGGCTTATCCTTTGGTTTGTTTGGCAACAGATAGGACTTTCAATTTTTCAAAGTTTCTTTTCAATAATATGAAAGGCAATGTAAAGACTCAACATAAATTTTTGATGTATCCAAGGTTTGTGCAAGCAGTGTTAAATGAGTTTCAACTGCACCCTCACAATAGAATTTATGAACCTTCCAGTCTTAAGCCAAAAGTTTTTCAAAACATGTGTAAGGCTTCAGATCTTTGGAATGGGGAGGTTCATCCACTTTTACCTCAAATTCTTGCTAAAATTGCTCAGGTACAGGGTGAAGATGCAACCATCCCAGTTGTATCCCATAACACACCCAATATTGTTGTTCCACCAATTCACCATATCCCTGCTGTAACTCACACTTATGAGAGAAGGTCTAAACAGCCAACTTCTCTCATCTCAACATTGCATGTTGCTGAACCTTTTGGTTTAGGAACAAGCAGTGGTGGTTCAAGGCTTCATCCTAGTCCAACTAGGCAAGAGCCTGAATCCATGCCTCATGATTCACCTTTCCCAACAGGTTACACAGTTGGAAGTGATGAAGGTGGTGTGCAACTACCTGAATTGATGGACATTTGTACCAAGTTAGTCAAGCAGGTTCAAGCTCTGGAGAAAGATCTGGCACAGACCAAAAAACAACATGCCACAGAGCTGAATCAATTGAAGAATGAGATTCAAAGATTGCAGAATGAAGTTGAGAATCTCAATATGGAAAGATCTGCTAAAGTTGTGTTCTCTTCATCATCTTCACCTCAGGATGAGTTTTCTGCAAGTTCTACCAAAGCTTTGGGAGATTCTTCCAAACAGGGGAGGAACATAGATGCAGAGCTTAAGGGGAGGAGTAAAAATTTTGAAAAAGAGTTTGCTGAGCTCCCTGATTCTGATAATGCTCAAGCAAAAGATGATGTAGCTGAGACTGAGGGGAGGAAATTGGATTTTGAAGATATGGATGTTGATGCTGGTTTTAACTTTGATGATTTAGTTGGAACTACTCAACCAATTTCCACTGAAGCAGAATCTGTTCCCACTGATCAACCAATTACCACTGCAAGTGAAAAAGTTCCCACTGCTACTCAAGAAATTACCACTGCAGAGGAAGAAGCTGCCATAATAAGATCAGTTAAAGGAAAGGCTATTGTGATTGCTTCAGATCAAGAGCAAACAAGAAAAATTTTTAAGAAGGAACAAGCTCAAATTAATTTTGATGCAAGATTGGCAGAACAACAACAAGCAGAAGAAAATGAAAGAAAGAGAAAGTTAGAGGAAGATGAAGTTGCTAGTTTTATGGAAGCAAAGAGGTTGGATAAACTTGAAGCTGTTATGGCAGAACCAATTTCAAGTGTCTCACCAACTGTTATAGATGAGAAACCTCCATTATTCACTTATGTGCCTACAGAAGAAGAGATTGACTATTTGATTAACAATGATCAAATAATCAGAAAGAAGGCCATTGAACTTATTGCTAATACAACCTTGAATGAAGACCAAAAGTCTGCTCAACTTAAAGATTTCATTCAAATGAAGAATCAGCAGGCTCTTGATGAAATCATTGGGGATGTTAGAAAAGGTCAAAAGAAGCCAAGAAAGCTTACAAAGGCACAGATCATTGCTGAGATGAAGACTTTTTGTTGCCATGATGGTAATATGAAGATGGGTCAATTCAAAGGAATGTCACATGATCAAATTGAAGGTATTTACTACAGAATTAAAAGACAAGATAGTAAATTCATTCCAATGGATCAAGAACCTATAGTTATGAAGACAAAAAGGTCTGGAGTGAGTCTTGAATCAAAAGATGCAAAGAAGTTGAAGACTCAAGAATCATCTCAAGCAGAAAAGGGTCCTAGCAAGTTGACAGAAGAGCAAGTTACAAACATGTTGTTTATAGAGACTGATGTACTCAATATAGAACCTCTACAAGCAAAATATCCAGTTGTTGGTTGGGAGATCTTTTCTGATAGTTTTGGTGTAGCTTGGAAGATTATCATAACTGGAAATGTCACAAGCATGTGCAGAGATTTTGAAGATATTGTTAAATCTTGTGATAGAGAAGACTTGGATACTTTGTGGAGGATTGTTCAAGATCAGTTCAAGAAGGATGAACTTGTTGCTGTCAAGGCTAAGGAGTTATGGGTTCACTTTAGAAGATTATATGAACCTGACCCAAGTGATAGATATTGGAGATTTGAAGCTCATGGTACAAGAACTTTGTGGAATTTCTATGATTCAAGTTCTATGCATCATGTTTCTACTCAAGATGGAGTTGATGTCTTTATGCTGGCTGAGAAAGAATATCCATTGAGAGCTGGAGTATTGACAGTGATGTTGTCAGAGAAGCTTAGGTGCTGGGAAAGAACTGAAGTCATAGATGATTTGCTACAAAGGATTTATAATCAAAGTGTGAGAGCTGATAAAGAGTTAAGAAGAAAAAGATAAGTGTTTGGAAGAATTCCCATATCCTCATGTTTACTGAATACTTGAAGAAACTTATTGATCTGTGTATTAATCATAAGTTTGGGGAGGATTGTTGGGAATTATACTAACAGTTACCACGGCTAAGAGAAGAAGTTACAACTGCAGAAGATTGTACTTGCAGTGGAAACTCATTACCACTGCAAGAACATGTATTACCACTGCTTATTAGATAACTGTTAGGAAACGTGTTTAGATAAATATAGAATAGATCTTGTGTATATATTATTCTATTAGCTTTATACTTATCTTGTAGAAGAGGACTCCTTGTGCTATAAAAGGAGATCCTAGGTTAAAGGTTTGACATACGTTTTTCTAGAGCTTCAAGGTGTAACCCTAGTTATATCAAGATCACTCGTATTATTATCATTAATAATATTGGAGCTAATAGTTTGTTTACATACATTGTTCTTATTCATATACAATTGTCTTACTCACAATCAAACTTCTAAGTGTTACTAAGTAGATTCCGCATACTTAGTGATATTACTCAAAGTATCAATCTAACACAAGTTCAAGGTTTTTAGATCCATCATCTCTGACTACCTGTCATAGCAAAATAGATTACCATAGGCTTGGGAAAGGATCAAACCTCCACCACATGGCGTAAGCACCTAGGATAAACTATCAAAGAGGTCTTTTAAAGGGTTGTAACGTTAGGTGTAGGGATATGAAATACACGGTTTTGTTGGATAAAGGCAATCTTTACTGGTGGCGAGTTAACAATCTTGGTTAATTACATGTACAATGTGGCGTTGCTAAGCCAAGACTAGACTCGACTTAAGCTAATAAATACATAGAATGAAAAGGGATGGTAGTCCGTATGTTTTTTCTCTTTTCTTTTTCTATTTTTTTTTTCTTTTTCTTTTTCTTGATTTTTTTTTCGATTTTTTTTTTTTTTTTTTTTTTTTTTTTTTTTTTTTTTTTTGCATACACTCTTACCCTACCATCCAAAATAATACATCATAGGGAATGAACATTCCCCTTACACTTGAATTTTTACATACTTTACAATAAACTAATCTAATAACTCGAATTAAGAAAATTAAAACACTTGGAGTACTTTTAAGATTAACGTACATATAGGGGGGGGGGGGGGTAATAAATGATGTTCTTCCCCATTACTCCATAAAATAAGTACTTTACCCATGAGTCCCAATCGTCCCAAAATAATATGTACAAGGATATGACTCGACTTAGCAACCATGTAATCAATTAGATAGTTAACTTAGGGTTTAACAAATAACAATAATGCACTAAAGATGAGTGCATACACGGAAGGCTAAGGCGATTTGGTTGTACATTTAAGTGGGGTGTAACAAATTCTTTCTTTAAGTAAAATGCTTAAAGTTAGAATTGAAAAGATAGGCTCGGAGGGGTGTACTAGGGGTTTCGTGTACTAAAAATGAGTACAACGCTAAGGGTGTGTGTAGGACCGTAGAACAACCTAAATCACTATAGAATCAAGCTTAAACCTAGAGAGAGAAAGTAAGTAGAGAGAGAAAGAGAGAGTGGGAACTCTAGTGTGTGGAATAATAACTTTGTTAACACTAAATGAATCACTAAGAGAACCAACCTCACAAATGAGGTTTACAAGAGTATTTATACTCATAGTCTAGGGCTTCTCTAATATTTTACATTATTACACTAATAGCCCTTAGACTTTTACAAAACATGAGTACTACACATAAACTTCATCATAATGATATTCTAAAGCAACCTATAACTACACATTAATGACCGACACTTTTTATAAATAAAATATGATCCTAACAATCTCCCCCTAAGTGTTGGTCATTGAGGTTGCGCGACGTCATCATCTTTGTCTTTAAACTTTATCATTCATAACTCTTGACGTCTTTAAGAATCACTAGATGAATCATAGTTCCAGTTCATCATGCTTCATTGTTGTTAAAGTGATCCGATGATGTCATCTGCCTTTCGTCACTTCTGTGTTTGTGGTGGTTTTCTGCCATTCCAACATGCTCATACGTCTTAAGTCTTTGTCATACATACATTTGTTATTCCCGTTCTTTCACTTTGATCTTTGTCACGTTACTTTGTAGATTCTTCTTTTTGGCGTAGAATCTTTCTTTGACTGTTGCTATCCTTTGATCTTTGTGAGAACTTTCCTTTGACTTTGTGATGCATGTATGAGCATGTGGAATCTTTCGCCATGGAGATGATGTATAGCTGCAGGTAAACAGTTAGCAATAAACAACCGGTACTTACAGATAAGGAATTAGAGATCGTCAACAGCATAGTGTGAAGACTCCTTCTAACCCTTACTATGGCCGTTCCCATATCAGATACTCCCGAAAGAGCTTACGAGACCTACTAAGTAGCTCAATAACTGGGTGAGTCACTGGGGATCACTCCACGACTGTAGACCGTTTGAAACCACCACGAACACTAAGCGTAACCCATAAAGAATTACCGAAGTGACCTGCTGTCAGGGCTGCTTGATGTTGACCCTGGCAGGAATTTCCGTTCAATCATTGAGAATATACATAAGTAATTCCTCTCATAAACGTTCTCGGCAGATTGCTAAGATCTGCGTAGGACTCTTAAGTTTACATCTGGCGTCCTTAATGATGAACAACCAGTGTAGAAATATCATGTGTTCCTATGAGATCTTTTGATGAATCTCGGGGCTCTAGACTCGATAAGTGCACATTTGGTTTCCTATGCGGAGATTAGGGAGAGGTCTCCTTCTTCAATATCAACCATCTCTAAGAGACAGGTCGATAGATTATGCCGGTTCCCCGTGAGAATGAAACAAGCTCTTTTAAGAGAACTTGAGTGGCTAGAAGGTTTAGTGCAGTGCGTCACTGGGTCCATGACGTCTTTATCTTCAATACCGGTGTCACCTTAGTAACAACCAGTAGCATATGAATTGAACCCAGTGTCTGCCCTAAGGTTGAACATATGGAGGGCTATTTCTTTTCACCCTTTTTCATAACTTTTCTTTTTAATTCTTCAACCCCTTCTTTCTCCTTTCTCATTTTCTCCTTTTTTCAATCATACCTAAGGACTTCTAATTCTAATCTATTGGAATTGTCCTTGGGTAGATCCCTCCGGCTCTGGCGGATCATAGGACGGTTTTCCCTAACCTTAGTCACCTTATAACTCCATGAATCCTATAATTGCCGTGAAACCTTTGATTGAAAATCACTCAAAGTGTTTATGAATATAAACACATTTTTGTTGACACTTTGAGAGTTTTTGTTTCTTTTGAAGGACTCCCCCTTCACATGTGCTCATGAATTTTTTAAGAAATTTGCACATGCGTGAGGAGTTTGCACTTTTTGAATTGATCCACTTTCAGTGAACATGACCGATTCGAGACACGCTTACATCACTAGTTAGACTAGCTTGAAGTTATTACCCGTCCTGGTCAAGTCCAAAGAAAGTCTCTCGATACGGTACATTCTACTCAGACAAGTCCTATTCGAGACATGCATACATCACTAGTTAGACTAGCTTGAAATTATTACCCGTCCAGGACAAGTCTTTTCGATTACTGACATTTTAAGCTTCGTCAATTCATTGGTACATTCTGAGTCTAGCTCTTTTGAGATTCAGTCACAAGCTTTAAACATCTTTGATCACTTTTTAGTCATGTCTTCTCCCCCTCAAAAATAGCATATCGTGATATTTTTGATATCAACTGATTAAGAAAAAGCTTTTTGGAGAGATAGACAGATTTCATTTTGCATGAATTCGGAACATTTTGTTTTTGAACTCCCCCTTAATGATAGCACATTTTAAAATCAATTAAGGGTTTTGAGGGAGTTATCTTGAGCGCTTCATTTGAAAGATTTTGAAAAATCTTTTGATGAATCTTGAAAAAGTGCTCAAGATTACTATTTTTGAAAACGAGTTTTTGTTTGAATTCTTTTTCGTTTGTTTAGACTCGAACTTTTTGAAAAAGATTTCGTCCTTGAAAATACGAGTCCTTGATTTGAAAATAATCAGAAGTCATCGTTTAAGCCCGGGTTTCGTACTGAAGTATACGAAAGCCATTATGAAGAAACTTTTGAGAAACGACATGTTTTAGAAAAACATTTTAAAGAACTCCCGTTCAAGCATATGTACATGTCCGTATCATTTTTGAATGACATTTCTAGAAACGTACAGAATATTGATTTATACGAGAGACATGTAGTGAGAAGAATATTTTTGGATTTTTTGATTTTATATTGTTTTTGAATTTTTTTTTTTTTGAAATTTTATATTTTTGTATTTTGTTTTTGTTGGTTTTTCAAATTTTGTATTTTCTTTTTTTTTTCAAAAATATTTACAGCGAAGCGATTTTGAAAACATTTTTCAAGAAGATTCGAGAAGACGTTCTAGCTCCTCAGGAGTTAGGCTTCGCATGCCAATTCGTCGAACTAAATAGTTAAACCTTTCTTTTGGAAGGGCTTTAGTAAATAGATCGGCGAGTTGGTAATCAGTCTTAACGAAAAATAATTCAACAGTACCCTCTTCCACGTGTTCTTTGATGAAATGGTAGCGGACTTTGATATGCTTCATCTTAGAGTGATGTACAGGATTGCACGAGATGGCTATGGCACTTTTTGAGTCACAATACATAGGTATTTTGTCAAAAGTAAAGCCATAACCTGTGAGCTGTGTCCTCATCCAAAGAACTTGGGTACAACACGCAGATAGAGACACATACTTGGCTTCGGCGGTTGATAGTGCAGTACAATGCTGTTTCTTTGACGACCAGCTTACTAGCTTTTCACCCAAAAATTGTGCTCCACCTGATGTACTTTTTGCTGTAACTTGATCTCCTGCATGGTCGGCATCTGAAAAGGCTGTTAGATTAAACCCTGAATCCTTCGGATACCAAAGTCCCATGTTACTGGTTCTTCGTAGGTACCGAAAATCCTTTTAACCTCTTTGAGGTGAAGTTCGGTAGGCTTTGCCTGAAACCGTGCTAACAAACAAACAGCAAATTGAATATCTGGTCGACTAGCGGTTAGGTACATGAGAGAACCGATCATGCTTCGATATTTTTTCGGATCGATTGGTTTCCCAAACAAATCAGCACCAATTTTTGGTGAAGTGACCATTGGAGTTCCAACAGAATCACAGTTTTCCATTCCATGTTTTTTCAAAATCTCTATAGTATATTTAGCTTGATTGATAAAAATACCACGAAGGGATTGATGTATTTGTAGACCAAGAAAGAATTTTAGTTCCCCCATCATGGACATTTCAAATTTGCTTTTCATGAGATTTTCAAAATGTTTTGAATGATTCAGATTAGTGGACCCAAAGATAATGTCGTCCACGTAAATCTGAACAATCAAAATGTCATCTTTGAATTTTTTGATAAACAAGGTGTCATCAACTGTTCCTTTGGTGAAATTGTTATTGAGCAAGAAAGATGAGAGTTCGTCATACCACACTCTTGGAGCTTGTTTTAAACCATAAATGGCCTTTTTAAGCTTGTAGACGTAGTCTGGATGTTCTTTATCAACGAATCCTTCTGGCTGACTCACATATACTTCTTCTTTCAGAGTTCCATTCAAGAAATCTGTCTTAATGTCCATCTGATAGACTGTGATGTTTTTGTGAGCTGCATAGGCTAAGAAAATCCGGACTGCTTCAAGTCTAGCTACAGGCGCGAATGATTCCTCGAAATATATCCCTTCTTCTTGTGGATAACCTTTAGCCACGAGACGAGCTTTGTTACGAATTACAGTCATTTCCTCATCCAGTTTGTTCTTCCACAACCACTTGAGATCAAGAACGCGTTTATCAAGTGGTCGTTCAACAAGTTCCCAACTATCATGTAACAGGTATTGAAGAAGTTCATCCTGCATCGCTTCTATCCATGGGTTTTCTGCCATTGCTTCCCGAATTTTCTTTGGTTCTTTGAGGCTTATTGAGTAAATGTAAATGCACAATTCGAGATCGGTGGCAAGTTGTCTCCTCGTCTGAACTGGCTTTGAAGGTTCACCAATAACTTGTTCTATTGGATGGTCTTTTGTCCATTGAAACGTTGAAGGGTACCTTGGGTTTAACGTATGTGTGTTAGACGGTTCTTGTAACCTTGAAGAAGATTCAGCAGAGTCTGTTGCAAACGGGTTTTCAAATACTTCTTCTCCTTCTTCTAACGCAACATCGTTTGAATTATTTGTTGGTTCTTCTTGAAAATTTGTGTTTTGATTTTGCTCATCAACTCTTGGTAATTCAGTTTCAAGTACTGGAGTGGCTTGAGTAGATGTAGATGATGTTGAGGTAGTTGGTGCTTCAGCTTCGATTGTTGTAGATGCATCCAGTGGTGGTGGTGGTGGTTGATTTTGAGCGGGTGCAGCGGAATGTTGTTGAGATGCATTTGTCGAAGTTCCACCATAATATTCATCAAACATTAACTCAAAGAAATTTTCCGGTTCTTGTTCTGAAGGTTTGTCCGTGTTTGTTGAATGAGCTCCATTAGGCACAAGTCCTGAACTGATGTGTCCAGAAGTCTGACTGTTTGGTGCGGGTCCTAATCCGTTTTGATTAGAAGCCATTGGATTAAGCGCGGGTTCTAGAGCGTATCTCTCAGAAGCCATTTGTGAAATCTCGTCAAACTTCACATTCATCGTCTCCATTATCCTTTTTGTTCTTCGATTATACACCCTGAATGCCCTCGAGTTTTCTGAATACCCAATGAAGATTCCAATATCACCCTTAGCTTTCAACTTTCCTAGATCTTCTCTGTCGTTCGTCGGATAGCACAAAGCGCCAAACACGTGAAGGTAAGAGATGTCAGGTTTCCGGTTATTCACAAGCTCATATGGGGTTTTATTGAATCTTGGATGTACTAGGGATCGGTTTTGAGTGAAACAAGCAGTGGCAACAGCATCAGCCCATAAGAATACTGGTGCACTAGAATATATTAGCATTGTGCGAGTAGCTTCCACAAGAGTTCGATTTCTTCTTTCAACTACCCCATTCTGCTGTGGAGTTCTAACAACTGATGTTTGGTGTGTGATTCCAACATCTTCGAAGTAGGTTCTTAACTCCTGATTTGTGAATTCTGTGCCATTATCTGTTCTTACAATCCTTACCGGAGCTTGAAGTAGAACTTGAATACGCTTCAGAAAGGTGATGATGATGCCTGGTGCTTCGTCTTTTGATCTCAAAAACTTTACCCAAGTATATCTTGAGTAATCATCAACAATAACAAGAATATACTTCTTCCCATTAATGCTTTCAACTCTCATTGGGCCACATAAGTCCATGTGCAACAAATGTAACCTTGCTTTCGAACTAGGTACGGTTTTGGGTTTATATGATGCTCTTTTGCTTTTTCCTTGTTCACATGATGGACATAGATGATCCTTGGTGTATTTGAACTTAGGAAGTCCGTTGACGATGTTATCTTTGGCTAACTTGTTGATGGTGTCGAAATTGAGATGGGATAATCTTCTATTCCACAGCCAGGACTTAGTTTCGGTTGCCCTTGTCATAAGACAAATTGGTGATGTAGAAGCCATTTGGTTGATGTCGATAGCATACAAGTTTGTACCACGATTACCAGTTAAGAAATCATCACCAACCAAATTTCTAATAAAAACCGTGTTTCTCCTGAATGCAACTTCTAAATCTGCATCACAAAACTGCCCAACTGAAAACAAATTATGTCCCAACCCTTCGACGTAGTAAACTCGAGTGATCAAAAAATTCCCAAACTGAAGATCTCCAAAACCCAGGATAGCTGCTACATGATCATTTCCAAAGCGTACAGTTCCCATGAATTTCCAAATGAAATTGATCAGCAGCTTTAAATTCCCGGTCATGTGCTTGGAGCAACCCGAGTCGACGATCCAAAGACATATTTCGACAACCTGCGAAGAACAGACGATTTTGTATTTGGAAACCGTTTTGAATTTGGTTCCATTGGGTTAGGAGTAAAATCCATATCACACTCATAGAATGTTTCAACATGTTCAATTTGAACAACTTTCAATGTTCCATCATGGAGAATGAATTTTCTACCCGTTGGTTTCCATACACAATACTTAAGATAGTTCCTAGGCATTTGGCTACTAGTGGTAGACCTAAAGCGTGCAACTAATCTTTCAATAGATCTAGATCTAGGACTAGTTCCTTTTGGAACATTCTTATGTTCAGGCGTAACATTCACATTCTTAGAAACACATTCATCATGAACATAATTAATTAAACATTTCTTGCATGTCAAGCAAACAGAGTCATTACATGCATTAGAACCAGTACTCTCGACATTACATTCAGATGAAACATGTCTCTTATTAAAAAGCGATAAATTCCTAGGGTGTTCTTCTACTTTATTCTTGCTACTACTCGTAGAGGCAGGCGAGACTCTATTGTTCCTTGTGTTGCTCCTAGGCTGTAGTCTGCTGCTCCTAGAGGTGCTTTCTAATCCTGTAGAAGTTGAGGCACACACATTAGGATTTATATTGTTGTCCTTTTTAGCATCACTAGACTCTTTAGAATTATCCTTTTTGCCCTCATAAGTCTCAGATGTGGAGGCAAACGCATTAGTGGGACTAATCCTAAAAAGGCCAGGTGCTATCACTTTTGGTGTTTCGACAACTGCTTTTCCTTTATCAACAATCTTATCATTTTCACTTTTCTTGGGCAAGGGTGTTGGAGTGACTGGTTTTGTCAAATCCTTTTTCTCATCGACTTTTGGAGCAAACCTTGAAATTGACATTTTTGGTTTTTGAACCGTGTTTGAAACATTTGGTTTCTCCGAAGTCGACGGTTTTGCAAACTTAGTTTCCTCACCCTTCCCTTTTTGACTTTCAAGCTGAGCCCTCAAAAGATCATTTTGCTCTTTCATTTTCTTTAATTCACGCTCATACGACAGTTTGTCATATTTGCATTCTTCGTTTTTGCGATCAAGTTGTTTAAAATATGTCACATTTTCTTTTTCAAGCTTAATAAGAGCATTTTCATATTTTGAAACAATTTCGGAGGTCTCAGCTCTCAGTCTTTCATCGTCATGAACAGAATATGTTTGTAAAATGATGGACATAATATCAGTAGACAGAACTGCTTCGAAGAGAGAATCATTTAGGTTTTCCAAAACATTGATTTGCTCAAAAGATTCATTTGCCTTCTTTATTAGGGATTTGTGATCCATGACGAAGTCAGCTGTTTCTTTCAAAAATGCTTGTTCAAAATGAATTACTCGAGCATGGATGTTATTAATTTGAGGAGCAAATTCATTTTCGAGAATCTTTTTAAGCTGTAAATGAACCATGGAATTCCAGTTGATCTCATTAAGTCTCGTTTTAGATTCTAAAGTCGTTTTAAGTTGCCCAATTCTGGTTTTAAGATCATCAAGATATCCCCGTGCAGCACTTGTGTTAAAAGTGTTGTTTGAGGAAATCTGTTCCATGTTAGAAATCGATTTGGAAGCAACTACTTTTTTAGAAAACATTTTTGAGAATGGTCGTTTTATGGAAAACACAAATGGTTCTTTTTGTGGAACAAAATTAATTCCCGAAAGTTTGTTCAATTTGTTGTAATCAATGGGTTTCAACTCCTTTTGTTTCATTTTAGAAATGCTCTCTTCGACATGTTCTATCGTTTGCACAGAATCCCGAACGACGGGAGAATCATGTTTGGTGTAAAAAACACTACTATTATACAAGACGTTCTGTTCTTCCTGAGCTTTCTTGAGATTACAAGGATTGTTGCTACCAAGAGCCATTTTGTGTTTCGTATGGTAAATCGGATTAGTTTGATTTGAAATCATTTTCATTGTTTGACTTGACTGACCCGACTTAACCACTAATTCTTCTAGATGTGCAATCTTGTGTTCTGACTCTACGATTTCTTCCAAAAGTTTATCTTCTTTCTTTGCAAAGTCCTTTTTCAACTCATCCCTTTCTTTTTCAAGATTGGTGTAAGCTGTTTCTTGTTTTGAAAGTTGGTTTGTTAATTCAGAAATTTCTTGTTTTAAAGAGTTAATGGTTTTTGTTGAACTTATTTCAAGATTAGCAAACTTGGTTTTCCATTCCCTATCTTTAACAAGTAACTTCTTATAACCAATTTCAAATTCTGACTCGCGTTCTTTGTGAATTTGAAAACTTTTTGCATTTTCCTTGTATCTCTCAAGCTCAGTGGTCAATTTCTCATTCGCGGCCTTAACATCGCGATTGACCTTTTTCACTTTCTCGATTTCAATACCACAATTATTTAATAATGATTCAAATAAAGCACGTGTTTCCTCATCATTCTTAGCATGCGGTGAAACGAAGCCTCCATTATGATTCACATCTGGAGTTGCTGAAGAAGTATTGCTACTACTTGGCGTGTCCAGGTATGTATCATAAGTGGGTGCTTGCTTCTCAGAATGATGTTCCTCATGAGGAGACATATCAAATATATCATTATTATGACATGTGTTGAAATTTGATACCTCAGATGGTGCACTGGTGTCATAAACAGGAAGTGTGTCAGAATCCGTGTCATACTTAGCTTCCTGAAGATTCGCCATGAATATGCAGTTCGCATCGATATCCTCTCTGTCTTCCATTTCGTCCATAAGAGCCATAAAATCATGTTCCTCTGCATTCAACTGAAACCCTGCCTTCTCTTTTTGTGCCAACAGTACTGCTTTCTGCAAATACTCTAGATCTTTCTTGTTCGGCTTAGTAGGACAGTTCCTTGCCATATGACCTACTCCTTGGCAGTTGAAACACTTTACCGGATTACCCTGATTCACATTTCCATAATTCCCAACAACTGGAGCTGCCACATTCCTATTCTGATTACCCATTGCCTGATTACCAACATTCTGACCCCTCTGATTTCCAACATGCTGACCCATCTGATTCCCTGCATACTGACCATACTGATTCCCTGCATACTGACCTGCATTCTGCATATTCTGATTACCCATGTTAATTCCAGTAGCATATCCTTGCTGATTCTCATAAACTCCAACCATTTGGCCTCCATTGCCCATATTGAAACTCGGCTGAGCGATCTGCCTGTTGCGAGTATTCGATGAAATCCTTTGGTTGTTGTTTGTTGGTGTAGAATAGCGTCCTTGGAATGCTTTTGTCAGAAAAGCAAACGCTTGTGTCAAGGCTGCAGTAGCTTCATCATTGTCAGTGAATTTTGGTTCTTGGAAATGTGGGTATTGCTGTTGTGGAATAACATGTTGTTGCTGTGGTTAGAATTGTTGTTGGTAGATCGGTGTTGGTTGTTGAATGCAGGATGGTTGCAAGTAGTTGTGAGTGGAAGATGATGATGGTTGTTGTTGTGTGTTCACTGGTATAGGTGTTGGTGTATCAGCCATTAATGCTAGAGGATCATGCTTTTTAGCTAGTAATTCAGCTCTTACTTCATTAGCTTCATCTTGATTTTGCTTCAAGAAGTCATACACTTGATCATAAGTCACTTCATGCAAATTCTTTGTCTGATAAACAATAGTGACATATCTTCCCCATTCTGGTTGTAACTCGTTCAGAAAAATGGTGTTGTTAGCAATATTTGTTTGACTGAGGTTGTGTCTTGATAAATCATTCATGATCTTACAGAATCTGTGGTAGTACGTCTCTATGGATTCACCAGGAATTGAAGTAAACTTGTGAAGTTCCTTAAGCAATTGTGTTTCCATTTCCTGTTTCCCGATGTCTGTCCCATACATTAAACTCTTGACTCTTTCCCAGACTGCATGAGCACTTACTTCACTGTCAACAGTAGCATAGATGGTTTCAGGTAAACCAAGAACGATGTAATGAAATGCCTGATCATCAGCTTCAATCTGTTTTCTGTCTTCCACAGTGTATTCAGTCTCATTCTGTTCTCTGTAGTATGGTTGTACTGGGGGGTACCATTTGGATCACCAGGGTCTAGTACTTGTGATGGTTTGAAGGGTCCATCCACAATGGATTTGATGAGAAGACTTCCATTTGGTTTGCTCTTAAGATAACGCATCATACGACTAGCCCACTGTGAGTATCCACCCTTTGACAGCATGGGAGGTCGGTTTTCGGCACCAGCAGCATGAATATCTTGTTGTGTTGCCATGGATTGACTTCTAAGTGAAAAGTTGTTCTTAGGATCTTTTGAAAGATAACAAAGGTTGTTGTTGTAGATTAGATGTTTTGGTGAAGTTGAAAAGCGTTCTCGGTTGATATTTTGTGATTTCAAATTTTCCCTCCAAAAAAATGAATACGAAAATTTTCTTTCTCAAAATTTGAAAATCACAAAGAAATACAATTCTAAGGTTACTCGAAAATTTTGAGTTTTGAAAATTTTTCCGCCAAATTTGACCGAAATTTTTTGAATTTTTGCCTAAAAAATTGAATTTCGGGCCAAAATTTTCAACGTTATACCAAAATTTAAATCTCGTGTAAAAATTGAACGTTAAGTCTCGTGTGAAAAATAAATTTTACTCAAATTTTCCCGCCAAAAACCTTTTTTTTTTTTTTTTTTTTTGGTTCTAGCTCGGTATGTATGCTCAAACTCGGTAAGATACTGATTGGTTGTCAAACTCGGTATGTGCTATTAAGTTTCCAAACTCGATAAGATTTATAAAGGTTCCAAACTCGATAAGTTCTAGTAAGTTACCAAACTCGATAAGTTCAGTTTAATGTCAAACTCGGTAAGATCATGGAGTTCCTAACTCGGTAGAGAAACTTGAGTTGGGCAGAGTTTCCCCTTAGTTAAAGACACAACAAGCCTAACTCGATAAACGATTAGGAAAAGAAGGCTAACTCGCCAAATTTATCTCAAACTCGATAAGTCAAGAAAACACCTAACTCGATAGAGCATAAAACCTAACTCGATAGAATAGGAAACCTAACTCGATAGAACTTAAAAAAAGGCCTAACTCGATAGAACTTAAAAAAATTCTAACTCGCTAAGAAAAATTCACCCCTAACTCGAAACCTAGGCGATGAACAGTACCAATATTTCTTAGAAAACCGAAGTTTTTCACCCACAAAACGATCTAAATCAACCTAAAATTATCCCTAGGCGATTGATACCACTTGTAGGACCGTAGAACAACCTAAATCACTATAGAATCAAGCCTAAACCTAGAGAGAGAAAGTAAGTAGAGAGAGAGAGAGTGTGGGAACTCTAGTGTGTGGAATAATAACTTTGTTAACACTAAATGAATTACTAAGAGAACCAACCTCACAAATGAGGTTTACAAGAGTATTTATACTCATAGTCTAGGGCTTCTCTGATCTTTTACATTATTACACTAATAGCCCTTAGACTTTTACAAAACATGAGTACTACACATAAACTTCATCATAATGATATTCTAAAGCAACCTATAACTACACATTAATGACCGACACTTTTTATAAATAAAATACGATCCTAACAGTGTGGGAAAAATCAATTGACTTAACTAGCCAAGTAATATGACATAAATGGTCAAGTAATTATGATACGGGTTTAACACAAGGATGATCCTAATGCCTCTTATCATGTAGTAAATCCTACCACACGAATGTAGTCTCACTAGCGGTCTCGGGATGCATCACTAACGCAAGTTCTAGAATCTAAATGCTACCGGCACACTCATAAGCACTAATAGTAAATGCTTTTCCTATCAAATCTAAAGGCGAACCTCACATATTTGGGTGGAAAATTTTTCTGAATAGTACGGTTTTGTGCTAGTCATACAATCTCCTATCCATGAGACGCTTGCTATAGCTAAAGTTTCACTCCTAAATGTTGTAAAAAATTTTAAATTGGCGCTAAAATTGCACTAACAAGTATTTCTCATAGTTTTATTACACATCTACCATCAAACAAACAAACTCAAGCGAAAGTGTATTGTAAGGTATCATCATTTTACCCTCCCCTTACACTTAAGATGAACATTGTCCCCAATGTTCAAGTAAAGAATGTAAAAGTGAAAAAGTAAAAAGAATGAAATCAAATACTCCCCTGATTCGCTCGGTATGGATAATAAGGTGGCCAAGTTAAATCTTCATCCAAGAAAATGAACAATCAAAGCTTCCCTTCCAGAATGTAAATCATCTTCTTGTCATACATAACCTGTAAATCCTAAGAAAACAAACAAAGCAACCTCGCATAAAATCGGCGGCAATCTATATAAGTTACTAAATCCTAGAAAACAAAGTAAGATATAATGCTTGTGGAATGAAGTTTGCAGATTTCCTGGAGATTATAAAACTTAATAATTCAACAAAAACTTTAAAACTCCGTTAGAAAAACAAAACCGGTAAAATTTCCAGATTTTTACACATGACGCCGTCAAGAGTAAACTCGTGACGCCGTCAGAAGTGATCTGCAGAAATTCTTATGTTAAGTTTCCGGAAAATTTCTGGAAAAACTTGGTTCTACTTCCTGGAAAATCCTACAAAACTTCAATATGACTCAATACAAGCATTTGACTCTAACAAATACGAATATACATGTTCACTTAATATTGTAGAGAATCATGATCAGTTTGTTTCTTAAAAAAAACATATTTGGGGTTTCCCCTTACACTTATCTTTTGCAAAAATACCTTTAGGTGGAGTTAAGACTAGGCTAAACAACAAAGTAAAGTATTTCCACTTTTTAGTTAGAAACATGATCTACCAACAATAAAAATAAAGCATGCATATGGAAGCAAATAACAAGGGGTCCTCATCTCTATATTAATAGGCATTACACTCAAGAACTCAATCATCTTCCTAAAGACTAAGGGGTCCTCAAAGGGATCTAGCTCTTCATCTCTAGCTATGAGTTGTTCTACCGAATGTGTCTTTTCAACGAAATATTTTTCTAGATAGAATGGGCATTGAGCTCCTATAAAGTTCCTTTCTATCCAAGGTCCATATCTAGATGGTCTCCTATTCATCTCTACCCAATGTGGTGTCGGTTCATCATCACAATCATAACTATGCTTCTTAACATCGTACACCGACCAAGTATCGCCTTCACCTACCGCTATCTTAGATTCCTTACAATCTATCATGGCACTAGCGGTTGCTAAAAATCCTCTTCCTACTAATAATGGGCATGTAGTGTCACTAACCATGTCTAGGACGTGAAAATCCGCTAAGATAGTTAACTTTCCTACGTGCACAACTACATCCTTAATCATTCCAACCGGGTGGGCAATACTTCTATCCGCTAGACCTATCAACACCTCTGTTTCCTCTAACTTTCCTAGCTTAAGAGTGGTGAATAGGGATAAGGGAATCAAGTTGAGGCTTGACCCTAAATCGGCTAGTGTGTCGAAAGTGTTGGATCTTCCTATTTTACAAGGCAGAACAAATATACCCGGATCATCAAGCTTTTTAGGCAACTTGTTTTGAACGAAGGCGGTCCCATTTTTACCTAGCTTAAACTTCTCATATTTTTCTAGGAGGGCACTATAGTAAGGAGCACGGGCTAAGACATCAATGACGGGACGTTCAAGGTGAAGTTCCTTGAATTCATCGTCAAGGTCTTGCGTAGGAGGTGTTTCAACTATACTTTTGACCGGTTCTATATCGGGTGTTTTATTTGGTTGGTCCTTTTGAAAAATTTGGTTTTGTTTGAAACACGTGCTCATTTATTTAACCGAGTAGTACTGTGGACACGAAGTGGGTGACGAAACTGAAGATATGGAATTAACGTTTAGTTTCGGGTTCTTGACCGTGTCACTTGGGAGTGCTCCCATTTCTCGGTCATTGAGAACTTTTAACAATGCGTCAATTTTGGTGGTCATCTCGCTTTGCTTTTGTTTGAAATCGGCTTCAAACGTAGATATGCGAGCTTCTTGAGATGCCTTGAATTTAGACATCAACCCTTCAAGATTGTTGGTACTACCATAGTTGTTAGAAAGATTGTTGTTGAAAGTACGGTTGGAGGGTGGACCGTTTGGTTGGTAACGATTAGGCGGATTGGAAGAAGTGGGTTGATTTTGTTTCCACCTAAGATTTGGGTGATTTTTCCAAGAGGGGTTGTAGGAATCACCGTAAGGGTTTGGCTCGGGTTTGAAAGTGTACCACTTATCTCCCGCTTCGTCGGTACGCGAGGATGCGTAGTCTGCAAAAGCTATTCCGGGGAGTTCCACACAATCACGAGTGTCATGGGGACCACTACATAATTCGCATGAAGAAGTGATTTTGTTCACTTGGCTTGAAGGCTTAGGAGTGCTAGAATTGTTCGAAGGCAAGGATATTGCCTTGACCGTTTTGTTCAAATCACGGGGATCATTCCAACTTTCATTGTCATAGAGAGCAAGATCTTCTATGAGTTCCCATGATTGTTCCGCACTTAGATTACGTAGCTTACCACCGGCCGATTGGTCAATGGCCCGCCTCGTGGGGAGATCGATATGGTCATAAAAGATATGGACTTGGAGCCAAAGATCTATGCCATGATGAGGGACTTTTTGGAGTAAGTCCTTGAAACGAGTCCATGCTTCATAGAGGGATTCATTTTGACGTTGTTGGAACATCAAGATGTCATTTCTAAGCTTAGTAGTTCTCCCCGGTGGGAAAAATTGAGCAAGGAAACGAGTGGTGAGATCATCCCATGTGGTGATGGATCCCGTGGGTAAACGCTCAAGCCATTGACTAGCTTGATCCCGTATAGAGAATTGGAATAGGCGTAATCGGGTTGTCTCTCTAGTTTCAACACCTAGGTCTATGGAATCTGCGATTTTTAGGAAGTCCTTAAGATGTTGATTTGGATCTTCGGAACGAAGTCCATGGAATGCACATCCGCTTTGCACCAACCGGATGGTGTCGGATCGCAAGGGAGTCACATTGGCTCCGGTGAGCTCAATGGTGTTTTGGTAGCCTTGGTGGCTAGGTCGGGAATACTCTTCTAAGGTTCGGGGCCTAGGAGGTTCTAGTGGTGGGTTTTGTTGTGGTGGGATGACGGGTTCAAAGATGTTCCCATCGTCCATGATGTCGGGTGGTGAAGAGTTACGAACAAAAACACAAAGAAATAAGATAGACTAAAGAGAACCTAAAAAATAAAAATAAAATCTTACTAGAAAGGAATCTAGCAAGTAGACCTAATAAAAAGAAATTCTAACCTAGACAATAACTATTCCCCGGGCTGCGGCGCCAAAAACTTGATGCGTAGGGATTGCACCAGGCTTTACCTCTCAAGGGATCTCGAGAAGCTTACAACCCCCACCAGGCAGTGTACCTGATCGTTGTAGTATAGTATAGTGACAAGTACCGGGGGATTGATCGTTCAGCTAGGAATAGTGTCGCTAGGATTAGAAAACCAAAATACTAGTTCTAAAGATGATGGATGATTATTTTTGTATTTTTATATTTTTTTAGAAAGCAAGTAAATATCTCGGGTTTGAAGGATTTGGGCGGAATTAGTTGCTAGTCAACTAACCCAATACTAAAGATGCAATCAAAATAAAATACTAGAAATGAAAATAAAACTAAATTAAACTAAGGTTGTGAGCAATAAGTGGAGAAAGTGTGTTTACTTAGATTTCACTACTCCCTAGATATCTTTTACACGTTAATTACTTGTTATAGTTGCATGGATGATGGATTGTATTCCTTAATACCATTCATGGGGTGGTGCACTTAACTCCCCAATCCTATGAGTGCCTACTTCACTCCTATGTCGAGCCGGCTAAGAAGCTCCTAACATGGGATCATTAGAATTTACTCATGCATTAAATACAACCAATAAAACCTAGTACACATCGGTTCATGTTTCCTAAGACGTTCAAGCATGTTACCATTTGGAGATCTGCCAGTTTTCTTAAGCCTAACATCGAAATCATTCATCCAATACAACCATAAACAAGTAATCAACACATAATCAACATCTAGGTTTCATTAGATCTAAGCAAACACAAAATAAATCTAGCCTAGCATGGTGGAATTAAGACAAGCACAAGATATAGACAACCAACACATAGACATATTGATTGAATTAGAAGAACACTTATCTCAATTACACATGTAAGGGTTCAAGGGCTGAAAACCCTTGAAAAACCTGTAAAATTCGTAACAAGTTCGGCCTTAGGGTTTCTCCAAAACTTCTCCTTCTTAATGGATGAAAATTAGAAAACTATATATAGGAAATTGAGGCTGACGGCATCAAGACCAAATAGGTGACGCCGTCATCTCGCCGCCAAAATAATTCTCGAACTGCCTTGATCTACATCTGACGCCGTCATGTGTTAGGTTTTTTCAGGCCGTCACGTGTTAACTCTTGACGCTTTTCCTCGTGACGCCTTCATGTTTGCACTGGGCCATCATGCAATTTACTCTTGACGCCGTCAGGATGATACTCTTGACGCCGTCACCTACTGTTCCCAGCAAGGAAAATTAAGACTTTGGCGTTTTCTTCACTTTTATGCTCCAAAAACGTCTGAATTGATTCCTTTTCCAAATTTCACTCCCAAAGTACCTAAAATCACAAAAGGAACGATTTAGGGTAATATTTGATCAAATAAATTCAATTCCGGGCTTAAATGACCCCCTAAAAGTGGTTCATTTTTCGCCTCATCACCACAGTGGGGGAATTCCCCCACACTTAGGGTGAAAACCCTAAGTAAATGCTACTGTTTTTGTTTACCGAGTCGCTAGCTTGACTCGACCCCGAATTCAATTGTCCTTGGGGAAGCGTGATGTGGAAGAAACAATATCAATCGGACTTTCATTCAAGATGTTTGGACAAACATTTGAAGCACGTGAAAGTTCCACACCGATGAGATAAGTATCCGGCTCAAGATAATGATACATGAAAATGTCGGGATCAAAGATGGTATCTTCATTCCCGAAGGAGTGAAGAAGAGAGGAAGGCACCTCGAGAGTAGGCTCATTAGCCTGAGTTTGGATTTCAAGGGTTAAGCTCAAAAACATCCCGGGAGGGTGGGTGGGAATTTGCAAATCCTCATGATTGAGTGTATCTCCCCCCGGGTTATCATACTCCGGAGGAGTCATGATAATGTGATCAATGATGGGCTCATATGGTATTTCATCAACATCACTGATGTCTCCATAAGATATAGAATTTTCATCAGTGGGCGAATCACTAAGCCCGGTATTGAGATAGGGATTGAGTGATGGATCATCATTCAATAAGCTTTCAAGGAACAGAATATCCCCCTCAGAATCAAGATAGTTATCATCAGCTTCATACGAAGTTGAACTATTTAGAGCAAGGAATGCTTCGACTTCTTCCATATCATCTTTGAAATCAAAGAGATCATCATCACATCCCGATGGAAGTGGATTGGTGTTAGTGAGTTCATCGGTGAACTCCTCGAGAAGAAAGTCAACATTAGAGTGGGGAAGGGATGCATCAACATACTCAATGTCTCCATAAGATAAACAATCGTCACTGGAATCAGAGACGGTCTCAATTTGATCATTTGGATTATTATGGGTGGAAGGAATATCACACACTTGATCAAAAGTCCCCTGTGACTCTCTTGGGATTGGGACAAGGATCTCAACACTAGACTTTATTAATTCATCCGATTCCTTATTAGGAACAGTGCTAAGATGCTCATCCCCCATGTTTAGAGAGTGAGTGTGAACTTCGGGTGTGATAACAGACTGAGGGAGATGAGAGGAGCTAGCATTCATGGATTGTACGAGTTCCATTTGATCTTCTGCTAGTAATTTCTCCGTCTCATTATTTTCTCCCTGATTTTCAATGGAAGGAATCACAAATGATGAATCTGAAGAACCCTTATAAAATTGAAGGTTATCAAGGGTGTCTTCATTATCACTATCATCATCACAGTCTAGAAGAGCAGCTTTACGAAATTTGGCACGTGTTATAGCTGCTTGTTCTAAGACAAGTAATTCTTCCGTGCTCAATTTGTTTCTAGCCTCTCGTTCTTCAGCAAGTAATTCTGCCATATATTTCTCATAAGAGTCTCAAAACGATGAAGTAACCAACTCCTCCTTAAGTTCTTTCAATATATTAAGAGCCTTTAGTAAAAGGTCTTGCTCAGTATCATGAGGAGTTGTGTGAATCATTTGGTATTGTGGAGGTGGGTCTGAAAACGAATAATCGTAATTGTTACAAGGAAATGGATTCCTTGTTTGACAATCCGAGCTAGAGTGTGGACCTCCACAGCAATTACAACAGTAAAACTGATGTGGTTGTGGGTTGTATGTGCTAGAGTTATAATTGTTATCAGGAAACTGCTCATAGACAAGCGTGTTTCCCGATTGACAATCATAACTGTAATGTGAACCACCACAGTACTCACAACAGTAAAACTGCTGAGTCTCATGGTGTGGTAACTGATGGAATGAATCAGTCGTGTCATGGTAGGAATAGGGATTCTGGTTATAGACAGACCCATTTCCTGACTCTACCATGCCATAGCTGGGGCAATTGCCACCATTTTAAGGATTACCACACCAATGGCAAAGAAGAAAGTGTAGATGAGACATAGAAAGAATCAAATGTGTATAGAGGGGTAGGGATGAAGAATCAAAGATGTGAGAGGGTAAAGGTGATTATTTTTGGATTTTTGAATAAACATTTTGTACAAATGATAAAGAAAAATGTTTTTGTGTTTTTGTGTTCGTTGAAAACTGAGTTAAAAATGTTTTCGGGAACAGTTTTATTTTTATAATAAGAAAATATGAACAAAAGATGGTAAATATACAATGGATGTATATCCCGATTCACTAATACGCAAAACCATTTAGAATAGCGCGCACACCTCCCCGGCAGCGGCGCCAAAAATTGATTGGGTCCAAACAGTCAACCTAAACTGACCAGGTGATGGTCAACAAAGTCAAACTCCTTAGGCTCAATGCTCCGCGGAATATAGTGGTTTCCCCGGGTCGTTATGTCCTGACGAGGTGTGATGGTTAATAAACGGATTTGTGATCGGGTGAATTTGGACAGGAAAAGGGGTTGTGAATTATTTGAACTAAGGAATATACGAAGAAATAGCTTAAACAAGCTATATGAACAAGATTGTAAATTTGAAAAAACCAGAAATGTTTAAAACCTAAAACGCGTACGTTTACATTTGAAATAACATAAACGTACAAAATAAAATGTGAAAATTGAAATCTGAAAACCCCTAGGGGGTGAAAATGACTTTTTTTACAAACTAAATGATAAAAGAAAATTTAAAATGAAAATGAAATTATTAAAATGATTGTTTTAATATTTAAATACTATTTAATTAATTAAAACTATTTAAAAAGTAAATTAAACATAATTTAAATAAACTAAAAATGATAAACACTACAAATTAAACTAAAAACTTGAAAAAATAAATTATAAAACTTAGAATGAACTTGAAGAAAGTATAAAAATTAAAAAGAAATATTTTTGTCTTTTTATGGTTTTTCTATTAATTAATTACCTAATTAAACTATTTTAAATTATAAAAAATAGTAAATGAACAGTAAAAATTCTAGAAAAATTCCTAAACTTATATTATATTATATAAAAGCTAGAAAAAATATATAATCTAGGTCCTGCTTAATAAAAACTAATTATGCTATTTAAAACTTAATTGTTAATTAATTACTAATAAAACTAATATTAAATTTAATAAATACCAAATGATAAAATAAAAATCTGAGAAAATTATTAAAATTACTTTACTATAAAAGTTAATTAATAAAAATATAAAAATGCTAAGTGCTTAACAAAAATTTAGAAATGAAAATTAAATTAAATTACATTAAATAGAAACTATCACTTGAAATTAAATTGGTTTTTCTTGATTTTTCTTTTTGAAAACTAATTTACACCTAAAAACAACAAACTTTTGTAAAAACAACTTTTTTATAAATAAAAAATAAGCATTTGAGAGCTTAAAAGCTTTGACAGTTGACTTTGTTTGACCAAGGCAAGAAATAAGCTAAAATGGGCTCAAGTGGGACCCACTATGGTTGATTATTGTTCAAAAGAGTTGAGTGAACATGTTTGAGCTGGAAAATGCAAGTGGGGTTGGTGTAGCAATTAATGAGGGGAAGGTAGGGAAGGTGAGGAGCATTTATGAAGGTTGGTGGTATTGGTGAAAAAGTGAGGAGGAGGGGGGAGACATGGAAGCGGGAAATTAGGGGTAGGAGATGGGTGTACAGTGGTGTTGACTGGTTGTTTGACCCTGGGGTGGACTTTTTGACCGGGTTATATTAGTTTAGGATTGGGCTTTTGGTGGGCTGTGGGGGTTATTAGATCAGGATGTGTGTATGGATTTGGTATTTTGGGTTTATGATTAAACAAGGGTCCATTTGGTTAATTGATATCACAAGGACCATTTTTGTAATTTGCCAAAAGTTGAGGGCTGCAAAATGTAAATTCTCAAAGTAGTCACAAGGGTTAATTCCTGCTAATTAAGAATAATCAGAGGACCATACTTTGTAATTTCCAAAAATTTAATTCCCAGGGACCAAAAATGACAAGTTTCCAAACTTGAGGGACCAATATTGTCAATTGTTGAAAATTATATTCCAAGAACTTATTTTGACACTTTAAAATTCCCAAGGACCCTAGTTGACTTTTCCATCCAAAAATATTTCCCAGGGACCAAATCTGACAAAATTGAAACTCCAGGGACTAATTTTGTAATTTTCCAAAACTTTTCCAATTTTTCACCAAAGGACAAAATATGACAACTTATGATTGTAAAAGGACCTTTGGTGATAATTTTCCATATTTTGAATGACCAGTGACTAGTTTTGACATTTTATGAAAGTTGGGGGACTGAAACTGCCAATTTTGCAAACTTTGTACGTTTTTCATCTGTTTTTGCTCATTTTGCATCTAAAATATATAAAACACAATTTTGAAATATTTTCAGTATTTTGATGCATTTCTGAGTGTTTTTGTATGTTTTGCAGTTCAGATTTGACCAAAAATGATGAGTGTTTGAGCACTCATCAACAGCCTTCCCCAACTCTATGAATATCAATTTCTTCTTATGACGACACGTTTAGTATCCTATCATAGAATCATTAACCTCTACTCACGCATGAAATACAACGAATACAACCGTAGTCCATATCTGATTACCTTTCTTAAGACGTTCAAGCTTGTTACACAACGGAGGTTAGCCAGTTTTCTTAAGCCTAACGTGAGTCAATCAACTAAACAATAGACAACTAATCAACAATCAATAACTAGGTTTCATTAGATTTAAGCAAACACAAAATAACCTAAGCTAGCATGTTAAAAGGAAGAAAAGTATAAAAGATAATCAAACAACACATAGACATATTGAATGATTAAAAGTTAACTTATCTTCAATAAAACATGGAAGAAGAGAGGGTTTGAGAACCCTTGAAATCTCAGAAAATTCGTACTAGGGTTTGTCTCCAAAGTTACACACTTAATGAATGAAAAATCCAAAACTATATATAGATTTTACAAGCTGACGGCGACAGGTTATAAGTCCTGACGGTGTCAGAACACCGCATCTAATTCGTGTTGCGTAATTAAGCTTTCTGACGTCATCACGCTTTAAATCCTTCTAGGCCGTCTCGTGTTAACTTTGTGCTTGACGGCCTACTTTCATTTACACCTGACGGTTTCAAAAAGGTTTCTGGGGCGTCACGTTGGTAATTTCCATCATTTCTAACTTCAAGTGACGGCGTCAGCGTCCAAAGCCTGACGCCGTCAGGTGTAATTCCTGACTTTTTCTATGACTTTGTAGTTTTCTTCAATCTTGAGCAAAAAACATCTAAAATGTTTCATATTCCAGAAATCACGTCCCAAGTACCTAAAAGGAGAAAAGAAACGATTTGAGACAGTATTTATCATATATTCACGATTTAGGGCTTAAATGACCCTCTAAAAGCGTAACAAATAAATCCTTATCATAACTTATGTTCGTGATTTATTAAATAATGTAGGTGATGTCTGGAATTGCGAGTTACTAATGTCATCGTTCCCTATGAACATTTTGGGACAACATCACCGTGTGTTTTATAAATAGATCAAGACCCGATACTATATATTGGCATAGCAGCCCGCCGGCCCCGGGCGGCTATTTTCATGTAAGTCAGCATATTATTTATCAATAAAAACATTCCAACATATAAAGGAAAACGTTTATGAGGAATCTACTACTCTCTCCATTAAAAAAAAAAAAAAAAAAAAAAAAAAAAAAAAAAAAAAAAAAAAACCCTAACTAACTTACTATTTATGTTTGTACCAAAATAAATGTCCAACTTTTATACATGGACAGTATTTATGACTGTTTTTCTTACTTTACCCTTCTAATTAAAAGTTGCATTAATTACTCATTTTTTATTTCTATATTATCTATGAGGGTAAAAATTACTTTTTATCGATCAAAACTAGCATTAGTTACACATATTATAATTTCTACAATTTTTTGTTTGTGGGTTTTTTTTAGTACGGACGGAGTACTTTATTGTGGGCTATCTCGTATGCGACAGTTTTCAACAAAATCAAATTTTATTTATAGCATGCTTGGAAAAATTGAATTTTTTACCGGGCGATCGGCTTTCCAAAACTTATCTACTATTGTGTAGTTTGCTCAAAAATATTAACTATCGTATGGTATTACTTTCCATTCCAATTATAATAATAAAGCGGTATATATATTCTTTTCCATCTAAAACAAATGACAAACAAAAAAAGAGAATCAACACATTACCTAACTCTCTTCAGCAGCTCTAAAAAGTCTATATTAAATAAACAATTCTTTACAGTAAAACATCTATAAATTAATACTTGATAAAATTAATAATTTGTTCAGTCTCAACTTTAGACCAGTATTAATTTGGATCTCAATCGATAAAATAATAAGATAAAACTTTTTTTGAAACTCCAGTGTATATATATTAGTCCCAACGAAAATATAAATTAATAATTATTAAAAACTTCATATATCTATATATGTGTGTGTGAGAGATACACTTCAAAATCTAAAGATTTTTTAGTAAAAAATGAATTCATTGTCACTTGTTATTTTTTGTTGAACTTTAAATTTGTATTGAGTTTACCTCAAAATCTCTTTATTGCACTAAAGTTTTGGTGTTTTGTCTTTTCGTATTACAACAAAAAGTGTTAATTTTATTTTTATAAAGTGTGAATATGAATTCATAAAATTTTAATTGGAACTTTTTTTTTTCAAATTTATTTTTATCTCTAACGAGTTAACATTGTAACTAACCTCTTTAAATTAATAAATTATTAATTTATCGATATAATAATATCTCCTTAAATTAATAAAATATCCTGGTTCCAACACTATTAATTTATAGAGGTTTTTCTGTACTACATACATTTATGGATCATTAGATTGATTTTACTTAGAAGATTAATAATAGTATCAAAAGATTAAAACGTTACCTAAAACTTGTATTTGTATGATGCTCGTTATATTATATTCATTTGTATGATTAGTTAATCTTTGGATTTAGGTTTCAAGTTGTTTTCAAGTTTTAGAACTTTGTATTTTTTTTAATCATGTTTGATATAAAATAACGTAATGCGTTAGCTTAAAATGTAGTAAAAAATGAACTGGTTTTATCCGACCAATTTTTCATCACATACACGCATAAAAGATGAGTTAATAAGTAAGAAAGGTGGTTTTGTACAATCAAATTAGGCATCAATTTCTTTCATTGCTCCATTATATCAAGATATTAATATGGACTAAAACCAAAAGTGAAAAGAAACATGGAAAGAAACACCATATAACAGATACTACTTTTGAACATGCGATACAATGGTAAGTAACTTTTCTAGGGACAACCCTAACCCTAACCCTAAATCCCCAAATCAAAAAACCCTAATTAACCTACACCAATCTTCAATTCATCGTCAGATCGTTTCACATTACACTTTACAAGGATCCAATGCATGGGGATGAAGGGGTAAGGTTCTACGTAGCGAACTTTCCAGACAACTGCAGCGGCCAAGATTTAGAGAAGTTATTTAAAGATTATGGCTCCGTTTCAAAGACTTATATTGCAAGAAAACGTGATAGAGGAGGTCGTCGATTCGGATTCATCTCCTTCACAGCAGTCCGAAATAAAGAAGAGTTAGAGCAATCTTTACAAAGTTTATGGTTGGGAAACTACAAGATTAGGGTAAATATAGCCAGATTCAGGGAGGGGGAGTCAGGGGCAAAGGGGAGTGATGCTCTTAAGTCTGGGCAAGATCCAAAATTTCAACAAAAACCTAAGGAGGATGTGCATCCTAAGCCTAACAATTTTGCTACTTTCGTGGGGAATTCATCTTGGTCTTTTAAGGAAACATTAACAGGGGTTAAAGAAGAGAGACAAGAACCGTTAACTGTGATCATTGCTGATGAGATTAACGAATTTGAGGAAAGGCAGAGAAGATCTTTAGTTGTGTCGTTATGGGACATGGAGATGTTAAAGAAGATTGGTAAGATTATTAGAGAATTAAACCCGGAAGGAGGGGCTATACAATACATCGGAGGTTTGTCAGTTTTGGTGACCTTCGATAATGACAAAGTTGCGGAAAAAGTAAAGAGTAAGGCGTTGGATATGGACAACGTTTTCAAATCTGTAGAAGTGTGGGAAGGGCAATCATTTGCATTCGAAAGAGTGGCTTGGCTAAAGGTTCAAGGAATTCCGTTAAACCTGTTGTGTAACGATACGTTGAATATGATTGGAGAAAGATTCGGGAAAGTTATTCATAGAGCAAATGTTCAACGTGATTGCGGAGACTTATCGTTTGATTATGTTGGAGTCCTAGTTGGAGATGGTAAGAGGATTTTCGAAGAGATTGTGCTTCAATGGCGGAAAAAACGCTTTCGAGTTTGGATTACGGAAGAGATGGGTGACTGATTACCTGATTGTTTGGTCAAAAATTACGAATACGATGAGCAGGTGCCGGAAAATGGGGATGCCGGTGATCCGTCGGAGGAAAGTCGATCACCGGTTTCTCGGAATTCAAATTCGAACATTAATGATCGTGATCAAAATATGGAAACTGATGGTGTGATGGGAGAGTTTTTTAAGGAAACTTCCAATCAAGGAATTGATGATGTGAATGGTGACATTAATTCGGTCAAGGAATGTTTGGACCAGAATTCAATAGGAATTAATGTCAATGGTGAGAGGGACATAGAAGAAGGAGAAATTATTGGAGGGGGTACAAGTGGAAGGAAATTTAAAAGAGGGGTTATGTGTGGACTTTCTAGAAAGAGAAAGGTAAAAAGTATGTTCAAGAGATCTGGTTCTAAAACTAAATCGGGTAGTGGGCCTGAAAAGAAGAAAAGAAATAAAGAACAGCCCATTGTTAATGATGACCCCTTTGACTTAGCCAGATTTATTGGCCCAATGGAAGTTAATACAAGACCAGCAAATATTTTAAGTTCCGTAAGTCCAGGTTGTCCATCTAGACACTCGCAAGATGTCAATAACATTCCACAGGTGAGTCGTGATAGGGATACAGAAGATGGTATTAAGAGCTTTGAAGAATTGTTGAAAGAGACAGAAAAAGAGGATAGCATCGATCTTAATTCGAGACCTGTTACAAATTTGGCAGAGGACCTGGATATGGAGGAGGAAGATGGTTCGCGTAATATTGGTCTTCAAAATGAGGTTAGTAATACCATTGTTTTGGGGGTTAAACTTGGGGCGGATGTTAGCAATTGTGATTCTATTATTGCGGATATTGTGAGGGAAGAAGGTGTACAATGGGTGAACTCATGAATTTTCTATCGTTAAATATTCGTGGGATGGGGGTGGTAGGGAAGGATAAATGGGTGAACAAGTTGAGAAAAGAACATGCGGTTTCTATCATGGCGTTACAGGAGACAAGAACTGGGAATTTGGATGATAAGGGTATGAGGAGATTTTGGGGTAAGGGAGATTTTGAGATGGTTTCGGTGGGTTCGGATGGCCTCTCGGGTGGGTTAGTGACAGCTTGGGATCCTAAAGTTTTCTCTAAAAGTAGTTCTGAAGTAAACAGGAATTTTATTCTGGTTTCGGGGCATCTGAAAGATGATTTAAAGCTGAATATTTTGAATGTTTATGCACCCCAAAAGTTACAGGATAAGAGGGCTCTTTGGTGTCTTCTTTTAAGGCTGATTAATGATAATGAAGGTATGTGGTGTTGTATGGGTGATTTTAATGCTGTTAGATGCGCTGAAGAGAGAAAAAATTCATCTTTTAAGGCGTCGGTGGCAAATGATTTCAATAATTTCATAGAAGAGGCGGGGTTTTTTGAATATTATATGAAGGGTTATAAATATACGTTTGTAGTGGGGAAGGGAAAAGGGTTAAAGATGAGTAAGATTGATCGGTTCTTAGTTTCTTCTGATTTTTTTGGGAAATGGCCGCAAGCTTGTTTACGGGCTTTGCCAAGATTTTTATCGGATCATTGTCCTCTCCTGTTAACCATTGATGATTTAAAGTTTGGGCCACGTCCTTTTAGATGGTTTAATTCTTGGATTGATAAAGACAGGTGTTCGGAGTTGGTTATTAAAAGCTTATCTAATCACAACACGACGGGGCCCCCTGATTTGATGTTACTAAATAAATTGAAGAAGCTTAGAACAGATTTGATTGTTTGGAAAAAGGAAATAGATGATAAAGAAAAAGAAGAGATGTCTGTTTTGAAAGAAGAGGTGGAGGCGTTGGAAAAAATGGCGGAGGATAGGGAGCTCGTTGAGGAAGAAGAGTGGGTTTGGTCACAATGTAATGGTCGTATTCGGGAGATAGAAGACGCGTATGCGAAGGATTTGCGTCAAAAATCCCGTGTCCGGTGGGCTTCTTTAGGGGATGAGAACACCTCATTTTTTCATGGTTTAATTAATTGCCAAAAGGCTTCTAATTCTATCTCGGGTCTCATGGTTGATGGGAAGTGGATTTCTAAACCGGCTTGGGTGAAGCGAGAGACTTTGAAGTTTTTTAGATCACATTTTTCTGACAAGTTCCCTGTTAGACCTTCGTTGAAGACTGGTAACTTAAAAAAGGTTCCTACCGAGTTGGTCAATGATCTTATATCTCCTTTCACGCGAGAGGAAATAAAAGAGGCGGTGTTCGATTGTGGGATTGACAAAGCTCTGGGCCCGGATGGTTTTAATTTCCGGTTTGTTAGGCAGTTTTGGGAGTATCTTCAAGACGATTTCTTTAATATTATGTCTTCCTTTTACAACACAGGTAACATTAGTAGGGGGTGTGGATCTTCTTTTATTACTTTAATTCCAAAGAATAAAAATCCTTTGGGATTAAAGGATTATAGGCCTATTACTTTGGTGGGGATGATAAGCAAAGTCATTTCGAAGACTTTGGCGACGCGGTTGAAAAAGGTGATCAATTTTGTGATTTCGGAAGACCAAACCGGGTTTCTAAAAGATCGTAATATTTTGGATGGGCCTCTTATGGTGAACGAGTTGATTTCGTGGCTTAAAAGAAAAGGTTTGAAGGCTTTTTTATTGAAGATAGATTTTGAGAAAGCCTATGATAATGTTAATTGGGCTTTCTTGATTTCTATTCTTAAACAAATGGGGTTCCCGGATAGATGGTGTTTATGGATTGAAGGGATTTTGAAATCAGCTAGATCGGCGATTTTAGTTAATGGAGCCCCTACTTTTGAATTTCAGTGTGAAAAGGGTTTACGACAAGGTGATCCCCTTTCACCTTTTCTTTTTTTGGTGGTTATGGAAGCTTTGTCTTGCCTCATTTACAAAGCTGCAGAAGAAGATATATTCCACGGCTTGAGGATAGGTAAAGAAGGGCCATTTTTATCGCATCTCTTTTATGCAGACGATGCTCTTGTGTTGGGAGATTGGTCCGCGACAAATATTAGATCTTTATCTAGAATTCTTCGTATTTTCTATATTTGTTCGGGTCTAAAAATTAATATTAACAAATCCAACTTGTACGGGCTTGGTATTTCGGGAGAGGAGGTTAAACATATGGCAACTTTGATGGGCTGTAGATCTGGTGAAACGCCTTTTGATTATCTTGGTATCAAGGTTGGTGCAAACATGAACCGGTGCATTAATTGGTGTAAAGTTGTCGAGGTGGTGAAAAATAGACTTTCCTCCTGGAAAGCCAATTTATTATCCATTGGAGGCCGCTTTGTCTTGATCAAATCAGTCCTTGAATCCCTTCCAGTGTACTATTTTTCATTGTATAAAGCTCCCCAAAGGGTTATTGACAATTTGGAGAGGCTTATTAAAAGGTTTTTGTGGGCCGGTTCTGAAGCGACTAACAAAATCCATTGGGTGGCGTGGGAGAGGTTATCGGCTCCTAAGAGTGTGGGTGGTCTTGGTCTATCCAATCTCAAAGATGTTAACGAGGCGCTTCTCACAAAGTGGGCCTGGAGACTTAAAACGGATAAGAAAGGTCTGTGGAAAAGGGTCGTTTTAGCCTGTCATCCGTGCCGAAGAAGATGGAATTTTATTCCTTATGCTAAAAGTACTAGTGGGACTTGGGTTAGCATTGCGAGGTTGTTGAACAAATTAAAATTCGGTAATCGTGAACTGAAAGATTGTATGAAGGCTAAATGTGGTTCAGGGAACTCTATTAGATTTTGGTTTGATAGCTGGATTCTTGATGGGCCACTTAAAGATGCTTTTCCTCTCCTGTTCTGTTTGGACGTGGCTAAAGATTGTTTGGTTAAAGACAAATGGGTCGGCGAAGCGGATAGTGGTTTCTGGACTTTAAACATGAATCTACAGAATTTGAATGCTCAACAGATAGCCCAGTGGGCTACTATGCAGATTATTCTGCAGCCGGTGAAAGTGACAGCTGGTCCGGATGTTTGGTTATGGACTGGTTTTGGTAAAGAGTTGTTTTCGGTTCAAGCCGTGAAGCGGCTGATGCAACAGCAGAGGTCTTATGGGAATTGGTTCAAATTTAAATGGATTAAGTGGGTTCCGATGAAGTGTAGTATTTTGGCTTGGAGGGCTGAAATGAACCGGCTGCCTACTGCTTTATCGTTAGCGCGAAGAAATGTGTTTGTCAACGACCAGATATGCGCGTTATGCAGTTTTGATTGTGAATCTTCGGAACATCTTTTTACAGCTTGTGGCTTTTCTAACGGGGTTTGGAGCTCTATTGCTTCTTGGTGTGGCATTCATAACATTTTTGCTTTCGATATTCGGGATCTTTTGGAGTGGTATAAGACTTTCCAAGGGGATAAGAGGGGGAAATGGTTGATTCAAGGTATTATTATAGTGTCTTTTTGGGAGATTTTGGGAGCTCGTAACAAGAAGATTTTCAATAGTAAAGAGCCAAAAGTTCAAGAGGTGGTTCGCAACATTAAGTCTTCTTCTTATTTTTGGGTTAAGCATAGAAGTAGATTCAAAAACATAGAATGGAAGGATTGGATTGTGTCTCCTTTGTATATGTTGTAATTGGTTCGTTTGGTGTGGCGGTCCTCTCTTTGAGGACTTTGCCGTTTTTTTGAATGAAAGTCTCTTTTCAAAAAAAAAAAAAACTTTTCTAGGGACAACTACGTCCAAGCAATAAATGTCTTTCGGTTTGAAGTACATGTAGGTTCCTTGGGACCAGTAATAACGTCCTTCAAGCACCTATAAAAAGGATAAACACATGTTAGCCGGGATTGACCACATGACCAAGCTTCGACGTGAAAGTAAGTACGAGATATAGATCGAATGATTAATTAATAAATATGAGTAAATGCGTAAAAAACAGTTATTTATGCATTGAATAAGCTTGAGGTATTTATACTACCCCAAGGATGTTGTACTTGACAATATAACGATGGAGCGGGCCAAGCTACACCTTGCCTAGGTATTAGGTGTCAGGTCAATATCCCTTAATATTTGGTTTAGGCGCCGTAAGCATGGTTCTTGGCACGGACTGCTGGATAAAAGGATCTTTTGGTAAAAGAGTGATCATCTTCTGTTCTTTATGTCCGGTCAATGTTCTTCGAACCAAGTCCTTCGGACACGTGGAGGCAATAATTGTCCGGCACGTATCGTCCGAACATATATATCGACAAACTAGTTGGTAACAAACTTTGGAAAAATTATCTTCCTACCATTAATAGCTTCACGCGAGAGTGCTTATTGAACATTGGTATCATGTACACATTGTAACCAAGTAGAGGAAGGTGTCAAACATGTCTTATTTAAGTGTCCATCAACAAAGCAACTTTGGGACTAATGCAAATTTGATAGGTTCTATGACACGGGTGGGGCAATTACATTTGATGATTTTTGCCATGTGTTTTGGAATATGTTTCCTATGGGATGGAAGAACTTTCTGTGGAAAACTAGAAGGGGGTTGAATAGTTTACCGATTAAAATCTTTTTAACTTGTTAAGTTAGCTTTGAAACCTTCCGTTTGATCAAAGATATATACACAAACACAATATATAACATGCAAGTAGATGAAAGAAACTATCAAACCACAACACGAGTATTTATCGTGGTTCGGCTACAAGGACTCTTTTCCTTGCCCTACGTCCACGCCCCGAGTATCCAACTCGAGAGTTACTTTCACTAGTCAACAAGCTCCTTTCACCGGCGGAGAAAACCTTACACGTCGCTTATACTTTTACCAACACAAAGCTAGATGTCGAGTTCTTTACCAAGGGTACAACCACTCCCGTTAGTTCTTTACAAGGGTACAACTACTCCCGATACACTTTGTATTTTGAGGACTAAAATACTAACCGATCACTACTAAAAATACACAATCAAATGAAGTGTAAACTACACAAGTCTACACAATGCTAAGCTAACAAGTCTTGCAACGTTGTGTTGAATACTTGTTACTTTTAGTAAGCTCGTGAATCTCTTTGCTACAAAAAGAAACTTCACATATGAAATGTTAAGAGGTTAGATGAAAGAATGAATGTGTGTGTAAAATATGATGTCAAGTGATGAGCCAAAATTCAACTTGTGGCTCAATATTTATAGCCAAACCTTCTGCAGGTCTGGCGGATCAGGCGGACCACTCAAAAGGGTTCCGCCCGTGTACCTCCAGGGTACCGCCGGGCTTGCAGTTGGTTTTGCAATAAATCTTGCAAACCAAACAAAGTCACATCTCATTACTCTTGCAAACCAAACAATGTCACATCACATAATATCAAGTCAAACACTAAACTTGCAAGCAACATCAAAGTAAGTCAAACACATTTCTTTCCATAAATGTATAATGACAAAACTTGCCATAAATGTGATGTGACAATTCTATTTTTAGAAAATAAAAAGTGTTGTGTTTTATGAAATGTAAAATGTAGCAAAAGTCTAGTTTATGCAAGTCTTTAAAACTAAGATTATGTTTTACTTAGAAACTAAAGTTTACATTTGTCATTAACAAAACTTAGCGAAGATCGTAAAATATAAATAACGTTTTTAGGCGATATTTGTATTAACAATCTCCCCCTTTTTGTTGATAACAAAACATAAACATTGTTTTTAAGTAACTCACAAAATCTTGGTTTTTAAGACTTAAAAAAATTAATATTAAACTTGTTTTACTTAAGTTATGAAAATCATATTAAGTTTTGAAAGTTTGATATATTTCTCCCCCTTTTTGTCGAAACAAAAAGTAGAGTAGCGAAGCGGAAAAAATGCACTTGCTCCCCCTTGCTTGTTACTCCCCCTAAAAGGAGTGCCAAGGAGGGAAACATGGATTTTGGATCCTACAAAAGAAATGGTTAGTTGGTGATATATATATAGCCAAGTTTGTAGTTACCACACACATTGCAACCACAATACAAATGATCAACCAACAATGCACGAAAGTAAGTAGAAAGAAATAACATTCCAAGTAAAATTTTGACTTATAAAAGTCAAAGGACATGAAATAGTAATATTCTTCTACTTCTAAAAACTTAAAAATTAACCAAGAAAGAAAAATAAAAGCCTAGTTTCCTAAATTGGGGCAAACGGCCTCCAAACGGTTGTCTAGGTTTTGTTTGGGTGGGAAAGAGCATCCAAACGTTCTATGACGTGTTAGAATGCAAACCGGGTTTCATCTTGGAATTGGTGAAGCAACGTTTTGATGCTTGCACCCATTTGCTCACAATTTGAGCAAACATGGGGATGAGTGGGTGGAAATGGGTTGGTTTTGGTTTCTTGGTTTGAGGGTTGATTGGTTTTTGGTTCTTGGGTGGATGATGGGTTTGGTATTGAATCAAGCAAGGTGGTTTGAAATTCCATTGCTTGATGGAGGTGGTTTTCAACCATGTTTTGTATATCCTCATATGAGGGAAAGAAAGACTCAAAGTTTTGAGCTTGAGAGTGTGGTGGAGTTGGGTGATCATGGTTTTCAAAGTTTGGTTCTCCATAAAGAGGACCATGGATGTCATTGTAGATGGGGTGAAACAACAATAGCTTGGGTTGATGGTATACTTGTTGTGGTGGTTGGGTGTGGTTAAAATGCTCATTTTGGTCAAGAATTGACTTTGGTGAAAAAGGTGGTGGTTGTGAAGGTCTTGGTGGGAGATCATTAAGATCTTGGACAAAAGGGTGTGGTGATGTGGGAGGAGACCCAAATAACTCCATAGGTTCCATTTTGGGTAATGGTGATGGTGATGAAGTTTTGGATGGTTGGGTTGGAGCACTTGGTGGACTTGGGTCAATGGGTGATTTAGTAGGTGGTGGAGTGAGCTCATTGGGTTCAGTTGGTGATGGTGATGGAGATGCAAGGTCCAAAAAGTGTTCATTTTTTATAGGTGATGTGAATTCATCCGAAGATGAGGAGGTTAGGTTAATGGGTTGATTAGACCATAGTGGTTTAACACTTATCCGGGCGGTTTTCCGGATGGGTCTTGATGGTTGAGAGGTGATTGTTGACTTAGTCATGGTGAAAAATGGTTTAGAAGTTTCAGAAATTGTGGTGAAGAAGGTGTGATTTGATAGTGCTTAGGATGGCTTAATTTATAGTGTTGAAGGATTATGGAAAGGAGTGTTTGGATTTGATGTTAGTCCATACAAAAATGGAGGTTTCTAATGATTTGGAAAACTAATTGTGGGTTGTCAAATCATGGAAGTCAATCCAATGAAAATGGTGAAGTGAGAAGACAAGTTTTGCACTAAATACTTAGTGGTTTTGGTGGATTTGTGGTAGTATAAATCTCAGGGATTTCAAGGATCCCTTAAAAGGGTTCCTTCCTTTATGTGTGAGGGGTCCTTGAGGTTGTTATGGCAAATTTTGAATTTTGGAGGGAATTGGTTTGGGTTAAGTTTATGGAAGAAGGAGTATCCTATTATGCTAAACACATTGCAAGAAATGGGTTTCTACCTAAAAGGATTGGATTTTGGTGTTTGTATGTTGAATTGGTGAAAATGAAAACAAAAATTCTGCAGGTTGCTGGCGGCACCCTTAGAATACACAGGCGGAACCCATTTGAGGGTGCCGCCTGGTCCGTTGGGCCATTTCTGGAATTCCCAGAAATTGCACTGGCGGAACCCAATTTTGGGTACCGCCAGATCCGCTAGTGCTTCAGAAAATGGTAGTCCGCATTTTTGACCCGCGAGACGATTTTCAAAATTTTTAAAAACTCCTAAAATTCAAAAGATAAGGCATTTCTGGTTGGGCAATGCAAAAAATAGACACGTAAACACACATTTCATAGGATTTTGACCTTGAGGTCGAGAATTTCACTATACTTAGTGAAAATATTATAAACTTGAAAATTTGACAACTTACCAAGAGTTGTCTACCTGCATCAAAGTTAGATACTACATGTTCCAAATTGTATCAAACATTGTACTAACACACAAATATATCACAAATATTGTTTAAACGACCAAATTTGTTCAAATACCACCTAATGCCAAACACTCCTACACACCCGCACTCATTGACGGTCAATCTTGTTCTTGGGCTTTCCAAGGAATCTTCCAAGATTCTTGAACATCCCCTTTATTTGCTTGAACTCCGCCGACTCATTTGGAATATCCGGAAGTTGGGATAGGTATTCGAGAGGTGGGAGCCTAGAGTTTGGTAAATTGTCATCTTCACTTATTGAGAAAGATGATGATGAGGTAGGAGGATGAGGACGTTTTCCTTGGGCCTTGTAGACTCTCTTATCACTAAGTGGAACAAAGGTGTGTGGAATGAGAGGGAGTGCAAGTCGGAATAGAGGCAAGTACCACGGTTTGGGACACCTAGGATTTGAGCAAACTCCTCAAGAGTGAAGGAGTATTGATGACCGCTAACCCTAAAGTTGATAGACATATGACCATAATCATCCGTGGAGAGGACGAAGGATGCATAGAACTCTAGAATTAACCTAGGACAAATAGGCTCGTCGATATTCAAAAGACACTCAAAGTTGATTGTGGCAAAATCGGCGTAAAGGTTTGTGCCTTCTAGGAAAGACGGGTCAATGGTTCTACCCTCATGGACATAGTGTTTTTCTAGGGCTTTGAAAACGTTTACTTGGTTTGGGGTAAGGCCCTTGGTTTTGTGGTGTTTTGGTAGGTACTTAATGGTGTCCTTGTAGTCGTAGTGGGTTAGAGGAGGCATGATGATTCCTAGAACAACAAAATTTCACATTTTAGTTTATGTAAACCACTATTATAATGTGGATGTTCTAGTGTGTGCCTATATGAAAACAATGTGGAGGTGCGGTTATCTTGATTCATTTTGATGCTTCAAAATCGTTTTATGTAAGTTTTGTTATAAAATAAAAGATAACCCAAACGCTCCTAGTTCAATGTAGCTTCGTTTGAATGTACCCGAAAATACATATTGGTTATGTATTCCCTTTAGCATTCAAGAGACATTATGCAAGTGATGTTTTAAACATAACGTTTTGATTTTGTATTCTCAATGTGAGATGAAAAAATATTTGTCCTACTTGTGAGAAATTTTTAGAAAGATTTGACATGGGGTGTTTTAGCAAACATGTTTATACTAATTAAAGATGCAATTCCTAACTATGGGAAACATGATTAGTTTTATTAAACACCTAATTCTTATGCACAAGTTTTTCAAGTTAATGCATAACCCCAAGTTTTTGTTTTTGTGCAAGAAATAGAATTCCTAGACTCAGATCAGGATTGTAATCATGTTTAGATTACTTAAAATGAAGATTGATTTGCAATGTAAATGATTGGAGGACCAAGAATTCGTAGGTGTGGATGGATGGTAAAGCGAATAGTAGTAGTTTGGAAGTGGTGGTATGAGATAATGGGTGTTTGGTTAAATATAAACAAAGATTTTGGTTCTGCAGGTCGACGGATACGGCGGACCCCTGAAATGGGTTCCGCCCGTTGTGTCTGAGGGTTCCACCGACCCTGCTGAGAAAAAGAGTTATGGATTTGTTTTGATTATTGTGATTTTTGTCTAATGTCCAGAACTACAATGTAGGTTCCATGAGTCCTAATCCTAGCCTAAGAAGGTTAAAAGGTTCACGTTTAAGGGGTTTTGTGAGAATGTCGGCTATGTTGTCTTCGGAAGAAACTTTCTCAATTGAGATATTTCCTTTTTGAACGTTGTCACGAAGGAAATGATGACGGATTTCAATATGTTTGGTACGAGCATGTTGAACCGGGTTTTTGCTAAGATCAATGGCACCTTTGTTGTCACAAAGAATTGTGATGTCGTTGAGTTGAATTCCGTAGTCGACAAGAGCTTGCTTCATCCGAAGAGCTTGTTGACATGCCTTTCCGGCCGAAACGTACTCGGCTTCCGTTGTTGAGATAGCAAGAGCCGTTTGCTTCTTAGAGAACCATGAGGTGAGACAATGTCCAACAAAAGTACAAATACCACTTGTGCTTTTTCTATCGACATAGTCACCGGCATGATCCGAGTCGGCATACACTATGGTGTCTATTCCCGTTCCTTTGGGATACCATAAACCTAAATGTGTAGTGCCCTTAATATACCTAAAAATCCTTTTAACGGCTTCGAGATGGGTAGTTTTAGGATCTTCTTGAAAACGAGCATATAGACAAACACTAAACATAATGTCGGGTCTACTAGCCGTTAGGTAAAGTAGACTACCAATCATACCTCTATATTTAGTGCTATCTACGGATTCACTTTCCTCATCCTTGGTAAGTTTAGTTTCCGTGGACATAGGAGTTTTGATAGGTTTCGAATCTTCTAGTCCAAATTTCTTAAGCATGTCCTTAATATATTTAGATTGGTTAAAGAAGATACCATCTTCTAGTTGTTTGATTTGGAGTCCTAGGAAAAAGTTGAGTTCTCCCATCATACTCATTTCAAACTCATCATGCATGATTTTTAAGAAATCCACACATAATTCTTGACAAGTTGATCCGAATATAATGTCCTCAACATAGATTTGGACTATGATAATATCTGAATCTTTCTTCTTAGTGAAGAGAGTATTATCAACTAAGCCCGTGGTATACTTATGGTCAACTAGGAATGTTTTAAGTCGATCATACCATGCTTTTGGAGCTTGCTTAAGTCCGTAAAAGCCTTTTTAAGTTTGTAAACATGATTTGGTTTTTCAAAATCGATGAAGCCCGGTGGTTGAGCAACATACACTTCTTCATTAATGACTCCGTTTAGAAATGCACTTTTGACGTCCATTTGAAAAAGTTTAAAATTGTGTGCACATGCATATGCAAGTAAGATTCTAATTGACTCGAGCCTAGCAACCGGAGAAAAAGTTTCATCGTAGTCAATGCCTTCTTGTTGGTTATATCCTTGTGCAACTAGCCTAGCTTTGTTTCTAGACACAATTCCATTTTCATCCATTTTATTACGAAATACCCATTTTGTTCCAATTATAGTTTGACTCTTTGGTTGAGGAACTAATGTCCATACATCATTCCTAACAAATTGGTTTAACTCTTCTTGCATTGCAATTACCTAAGACTCATCTTTAATGGCTTCAATATTATTTTTAGGTTCAATGGTTGACATGAAACAAAAGTATTTGCTTTCATTTTGAACTTTTGACCTTAGTGTTCTTTCGTTAATGTTGCCAATGACACCATCTAATGGATGACTTTTAGATTCTTTGGCATTGACAAGTTCTTAGATAAATAGTTCATCTTCTTTGTCATCACTTAAAATTTCTTGATTTTCTATTGCTTGGCTTTCAACTAAGTCATCATCTACTAAAGGTGATGTCTTAGAGGGAGGTGGACTCTCGTCAAATGTTACGTTCAACGATTCCTCGACTCTTAAGGTTTCTTAGTTCAAAACAATGTATGCTTTACTATTTTGTGAATATCCAAGAAATACACCTTCATAAGACTTTGGGTCAAATTTGGTGAGATAATCCTTGGTGTTAAGAATGAAACATTTACTCCCAAACACTCTAAAGTATCCTAATGTAGGCTTTTTACCTTTATATAGTTCATAAGGAGTTTTATTCAAAAATGGTCTAATTAAGACTCGATTTAAAATGTATGTTGATGTGTCAATGGCATTACACCAAAACTTTTGTGGAATGTTTTGTTCATTAAGCATTGTTCTACTCATCTCTTGCAATGTCCGGTTTTTACGTTCTACTACACCATTAGATTGAGGAGTACGTGGAGCCAAAAAGTTATGAGTTATACCATTATTATCACAAAAGTTTCCAAATTGAAATTCATTATCAAATTCACGACCGTGATCCATTCTAATAGACATAATATTAAACCCTACTTGATTTTGAATTTTCTTACTTAGAATCTCAAATTTATCAAAAGCTTCGTTTTTACTTTTCAAAAATTTTGTCCAAGTATATCTTGAGTAATCATCAACTATGACCAAAGTGTAGAAGTTGCCTCCATAACAATGTATAGCGGATGGATCAAATAAATCCATATGCAAAAGTTCTAGACACCTAGATGTAGAAACCAAGTTTTTAGCCTTATGGCTATTATGGACTTGTTTACCGACTTTGCAAGCATCACAAAAGTGTTGGTCATATTTCAACTTAGGTAGGTTTCGAACTAAGTCTTTGGAGGAGAGGTTTTGGATTAGTCACATGTTAGCATGTCCTAAACGTCTATGCCATAAAGTTGAAGATTCATCTAATGAGGTAAGACAAAGTTTGTCTCTAGATGTTGGATCCATCTTCATGACATGTACGTTGTTCTTAAGGACACCTTTGGCTATGGTTATACCATTTTAAGTATTTTACTTCCGTTTTCACTAAAAAGAACATTATACTTATTACGAAAAATTTGACTAATACTAAGGAGATTAAAACCTAAGTTATCAACATGAGCTACATCATCAATAAAAAGGGAGTCATGAGAGATTGTACCTTTTCCGATGATTTTGCTCTTAGCATTACTACCAAACGTAACATTACCTCCGTCACATTTGTGATAAGAAGTGAAGAGGCTTTTATTACCCGTCATGTACCTTGAACAACCGTTATCTTTAATCCATTCATCCGGTTCCAAACAAACTTTGAGGCACACCTATTTTATGAAAAACACTCAAACATTTGGTCCCCAATGTCTCATGGGTCCATTTTGGTTAAGCATGCCATTAATTTGTTCCAAGTATGAAAATAGGGCATAAAGGTTCCATGGCATGTGGTTTGGAGTTTGGTAATGTCTAGGAGTGTTTTGTTTCCAAACATGTTGGTAGTTTGGTCGAGCGTTGAAGTTGCTCTTTGGAAAGGGGCGTTTAGGAATTGGAGTCTTAGGTCTTGGTTGAGTAGTTTTAGCTCTAAATTCATTTTTACTAAATCCTACTCTAGTTTTAAACACAGGTTTTGTTAAATTTTTGTATGTAACTTTTACATATTTTGAACGATCCGAAGTGGATGGAGTTACTACTGCAGCAAACCTGGCGGAACCTTCGGGACCAACGGGCGGAACCCTAAATTGGGTTCCGCCTGATCCGCAGGCTGCTGTAGCAATTTTATTTGTTTCTTGAGCAATCTTTTCTTGTTTCATTTGACCCTTTGAAGTTTCTATTTTCGTAAATCCTAGTCCTGTTTTATCAAAGGGTGACTTTTGAAGTTTCATAATTTCATCCGCACAAGAAATGCTCTTATCGAACTTCTTAAACTTTGTGGTTTGTTTTATTAGATCATTTTGAGTAATTTTGAGTTTCTCAACTTCTAGTTTAAGCTTTTCACATGATTTGCAAGATGTGTCAATACCTTTTCTCTTTTCTAATCTCTTAGCCTTTTCTTTTAACTCATAAACTTCATTTTCTAAAAACTCCTTTTTAGTTTTCAAAAATTTATTTTTGTTTATGATTTTTAAGCTCAATTCACAAAGTTTGTTATATTCTTTTTGTAAAGTGTCATCATAATGGAGGAGTAAGATGAGTCGGATAATACCTCATTTGAGTTGTTAGCCATGAGAGCAATATTGTCATTCTTTGCCTCATCGTCATCTCCTTCATAGTCACTCCAAGCACCACCCACAAAAGCTTGTTGAGGTTTGCTCTTGGGTGGTTTTGGACATTCTCCTACAAGATGACTTGTGTCTCCACACCTATAGCATTTTCTTTCAACCTTTCCTTTCCTATCATCACGATCTTTTCGGAAAGTTTTCTTGTCATCTTTAGGTTGCCTAACAAACTTTCCTCTTCTACGGAAGAACTTCTTGAAGTCTATAACGGCCATAGCATATTCCTCATCATCACTATCCGAAGTAGATTCTTCATCATCACTTGATTGGACTCTAGCTTTCAAGGCAATGGACTTAACTTTTTCTTTCTTGCCTCTAACTAGTTCCGAATCTTTTTCCATTACCATTTCGTGAACTTTGATGTTTCCAATTAGCACATCAAGTGACATGCTTGAAAGATCTTTGGATTCTTCAATTGCCGTCACTTTTGCTCTCCACTTCGGATGGAGTGCTCTAAGAAATTTCCTGACAAAGTTCTTACTACAAAAAGATTCGTCAAGTGCTTTAAGTGAAGTAATAATAGTATTAAACCTAGCAAAAGCATTATCAATAATCTCATCTTCGGAAATAACAAATTGTTTATATTGTTGAACAAGAAAATCAGTTTTGTTATCTTTAACTTGTGAGTTTCCTTGATGAGTGACAATTAAAGATTGCCAAATATCTTTGGCGGTTTTGCACAAAGACTCTTTCATATTCTTTCTTAGGCAAAGCGTTGTAAAGCATCATTTTAGCTTCATTATTTTTACCAATTAATTTCTTTTGATCGTCATCTTTGATCACCATCAATAATTATATACCACAAATCTATATCTTTAGATTTCACGTAAGTTTCAAAACGGGTTTTCCAATATATAAAACCATTTGCTTCAAAGAGTGGTGGTCTTTGCATAGATTGCCCTTCTTTGTAATTTTCAAAATCCATGGATCGTTTCAAGTTTTAAAACACAATATATTTTAAAAGCTTGAGTAACGTAGCTCTTGATGCCAATTGTGGAAAACTAGAAGGGGGTTGAATAGTTTACTGATTAAAATTTTTTTAACTTGTTAAGTTAGCTTTGAAACTTTCCGTTTGATCAAAGATATATACACAAACACAATATATAACATGCAAGTAGACGAAAGAAACGATCAAACCACAACACGAGTATTTATCGTGGTTCGGCTACAAGGACTCTTTTTCCTTGCCCTACATCCATGCCCTGAGTATCCAACTCGAGATTTACTTTCACTAGTCAACAAGCTCCTTTCACCGGCGGAGAAAACCTTATACGTCGCTTATACTTTTACCGACACAAAGCTAGATGTCGAGTTCTTTACCAAGGGTACAACTACTCCCGTTAGTTCTTTAAAAGGGTACAACTACTCCCGATACACTTTGTATTTTGAGGACTAAAATACTAACCGATCACTACTGAAAATACACAATCAAATGAAGTATAAACTACACAAGTCTACACAATGCTAAGCTAACAAGTCTTGCAACGTTGTGTTGAATACTTGTTACTTTTAGTAAGCTCGTGAATCTCTTTGCTACAAAAAGAAACATCACATATGAAATGTTAAGAGGTTAGATGAAAGAATGAATGTGTGTGTAAAATATGATGTCAAGTGATGAGCCAAAATTCAACTTGTGGCTCAATATTTACAGCCAAACCTTCTGCAGGTCTGGCGGATCAGGCAGACCCCTCAAAAGGGTTCCGCCCGTGTACCTCCAGGGTACCGCCGGGCTTGCAGTTGGTTTTGCAATAAATCTTGCAAACCAAACAAAGTCACATCTCATTACTCTTGCAAACCAAACAATGTCACATCACATAATATCAAGTCAAACACTAAACTTGCAAGCAACATCAAAGTAAGTCAAACACATTTCTTTCCATAAATGTATAATGACAAAACTTGCCATAAATGTGATGTGACAATTCTATTTTTAGAAAATAAAAAGTGTTGTGTTTTATGAAATGTAAAATGTAGCAAAAGTCTAGTTTATGCAAGTCTTTAAAACTAAGATTATGTTTTACTTAGAAACTAAAGTTTACATTTGTCATTAACAAAACTTAGCGAAGATCGTAAAATATAAATAACGTTTTTAGGCGATATTTGTATTAACAATCTCCCCCTTTTTGTTGATGACAAAACATAAACATTGTTTTTAAGTAACTTTCAAAATCTTGGTTTTTAAGACTTAAAAAAAATTAATATTAAACTTGTTTTACTTAAGTTATGAAAATCATATTAAGTTTTGAAAGTTTAATATATTTCTCCCCCTTTTTGTCGAAACAAAAAGTAGAGTAGCGAAGCGGAAAAAATGCACTTGCTCCCCTTGCTTGTTACTCCCCCTAAAAGGAGTGCCAAGGAGGGAAACATGGATTTTGGATCCTACAAAAGAAATGGTTAGTTGGTGATATATATATATATATATATATATATATATATATATATATATATATATATATATATATATATATATAGCCAAGTTTGTAGTTACCACACACATTGCAACCACAATACAAATGATCAACCAACAATTCACGTAAGTAAGTAGAAAGAAATAACATTCCAAGTAAAATTTTGACTTATAAAAGTCAAAGGACATGAAATAGTAATATTCTTCTTCTTCTAAAAACTTAAAAATTAACCAAGAAAGAAAAATAAAAGCTTAGTTTCCTAAATTGGGGCAAACGGCCTCTAAACGGTTGTCTAGGATTTGTTTTGGTGGGATAGAGCATCCAAACGTTCTATGACATGTTGGAATGCAAACTGGGTTTCATCTTGGAATTGGTGAAGCAACGTTTTGATGCTTGCACCCATTTGCTCACAATTTGAGCAAACATGGGGATGAGTGGGTGGAAATGGGTTGGTTTTGGTTTCTTGGTTTGAGGGTTGATTGGTTTTTGGTTCTTGGGTGGATGATGGGTTTGGTATTGAATCAAGCAAGGTGGTTTGAAATTCCATTGCTTGATGGAGGTGGTTTTCAACCATGTTTTGTACATCCTCATATGAGGGAAAGAAAGACTCAAAGTTTTGAGCTTGAGAGTGTGGTGGAGTTGGGTGATCATGGTTTTCAAAGTTTGGTTCTCCATAAAGAGGATCATGGATGTCATTGTAGATGGGGTGAAACAACAATGGTTTGGGTTGATGGTATACTTGTTGTGGTGGTTGGGTGTGGTTAAAATGCTCATTTTTGTCAAGAATTGACTTTGGTGAAAAAGGTGGTGGTTGTGAAGGTCTTGGTGAGAGATCATTAAGATCTTGGACAAAAGGGTGTGGTGATGTGAGAGGAGACCCAAATAACTCCATAGGTTCCATTTTGGGTAATGGTGATGGTGATGAAGTTTTGGATGGTTGGGTTGGAGCACTTGGTGGACTTGGGTCAATGGATGATTTAGTAGGTGGTGGAGTGAGCTCATTGGGTTCATTTGGTGATGGTGATGGAGATGCAAGGTTCAAAAAGTGTTCATTTTTTATAGGTGATGTGAATTCATCCGAAGATGAGGAGGTTAGGTTAATGGGTTGATTAGACCATAGTGGTTTAACACTTATCCGGGCGGTTTTCCGGATGGGTCTTGACAGTTGAGAGGTGATTGTTGACTTAGTCATGGTGAAAAATGGTTTAGAAGTTTCAGAAATTGTGGTGAAGAAGGTGTGATTTGATAGTGCTTAGGATGGCTTAATTTATAGTGTTGAAGGATTATGGAAAGGAGTGTTTGGATTTGATGTTAGTCCATACAAAAATGGAGGTTTCTAATGATTTGGAAAACTAATTGTGGGTTGTCAAATCATGGAAGTCAATCCAATGAAAATGGTGAAGTGAGAAGACAAGTTTTGCATTAAATGCTTAGTGGTTTTGGTGGATTTGTGGTAGTATAAATCTCAGGGATTTCAAGGATCCCTTAAAAGGGTTCCTTCCTTTATGTGTGAGGGGTCCTTGGAGTTGTTATGGCAAATTTTGAATTTTGGCGGGAATTGGTTTGGGTTAAGTTTATGGAAGAAGGAGTACCCTATTATGCTAAACACATTTCAAGAAATGGGTTTCTACCTAAAAGGATTGGATTTTGGTGTTTGTATGTTGAATTGGTGAAAATGAAAACAAAAATTCTGCAGGTTGCTGGCGGCACCCTTAGAATACACAGGCGGAACCCATTTGAGGGTGCCGCCTGGTCCGTTGGGCCATTTCTGGAATTCCCAGAAATTGCACTGGCGGAACCCAATTTTGGGTACCGCCAGATCCGCCAGAGCTACAGAAAATGGCAGTCCGCGTTTTTGACCCGCGAGACGATTTTCAAAATTTTTAAAACTCCTAAAATTCAAAAGATAAGGCATTTCTGGTTGGGCAATGCAAAAAAGTAGACACGTAAGCACACATTTCATAGGATTTTGACCTTGAGGTCGAGAATTTCACTATACTTAGTGAAAATATTATAAACTTGAAAATTTGACAACTTGCCAAGAGTTGTCTACCTGCATCTAAGTTAGATACTACATGTTCCAAATTGTATCAAACATTGTACTAACACACAAATACATCACAAATATTGTTTAAACGACCAAATTTGTTCAAATACCACCTAATGCCAAACACTCCTACACACCCGCACTCATTGACGGTCAATCTTGTTCTTGGGCTTTCCAAGGAATCTTCCAAGATTCTTGAACATCCCCTTTGTTTGCTTGAACTCCGCCGACTCATTTGGAATATCCGGAAGTTGGGATAGGTATTCGAGAGGTGGGAGCCTAGAGTTTGGTAAATTGTCATCTTCACTTATTGAGGAAGATGATGATGAGGTAGGAGGATGAGGACGTTTTCCTTGGGCCTTGTAGACTCTCTTATCACTAAGTGGAACAAAGGTGTGTGGAATGAGAGGGAGTGCAAGTCGGAATAGAGGCAAGTACCACGGTTTGGGACACCTAGGATTTGAGCAAACTCCTCAAGAGTGAAGGAGTATTGATGACCGCTAACCCTAAAGTTGATAGACATATGACCATAATCATCCGTGGAGAGGACGGAGGATGCATAGAACTCTAGAATGAACCTAGGACAAATAGGCTCGTCGATATTCAAAAGACACTCAAAGTTGATTGTAGCAAAATCGGCGTAAAGGTTTGTGCCTTCTAGGAAAGACGGGTCAATGGTTCTACCCTCATGGACATAGTGTTTTTCTAGGGCTTTGAAAACGTTTACTTGGTTTGGGGTAAGGCCCTTGGTTTTGTAGTGTTTTGGTAGGTACTTAATGGTGTCCTTGTGGTCGTAGTGGGTTAGAGGAGGCATGATGATTCCTAGAACAACAAAATTTCACATTTTAGTTTATGTAAACCACTATTATAATGTGGATGTTCTAGTGTGTGCCTATATGAAAACAATGTGGAGGTGCGGTTATCTTGACTCATTTTGATGCTTCAAAATCGTTTTATGCAAGTTTTGTTATAAAACAAAAGATAACCCAAACGCTCCTAGTTCAATGTAGCTTCGTTTGAATGTACCCGAAAATACATATTGGTTATGTATTCCCTTTAGCATTCAAGAGACATTATGCAAGTGATGTTTTAAACATAACGTTTTGATTTTGTATTCTCAATGTGAGACGAAAAAATATTTGTCCTACTTGTGAGAAATTTTTAGAAAGATTTGACATGGGTTGTTTTAGCAAACATGTTTATACTAATTAAAGATGCAATTCCTAACTATGGGAAACATGATTAGTTTTATTAAACACCTAATTCTTATGCATGAGTTTTTCAAGTTAATGCATAACCCCAAGTTTTTGTTTTTGTGCAAGAAATAGAATTCCTAGACTCAGATCAGGATTGTAATCATGTTTAGAATACTTACAATGATGATTGATTTGCAATGTAAATGATTGGAGGACCAAGAATTTGTAGGTGTGGATGAATGGTAAAGTGAATAGTAGCAGTTTGGAAGTGGTGGTATGAGATAATGGGTGTTTGGTTTAATATAAACAAAGATTTTGGTTCTGCAGGTCGACAGATACAGCGGACCACTGAAATGGGTTCTGCCCGTTGTGTCTAAGGGTTCCGCCGACCCTGCTGAGAAAAAGAGTTATGGATTTGTTTTGATTATTGTGATTTTTGTCTAATGTCCAGAACTACAATGTAGGTTCCATGAGTCCTAATCCTAGCCTAAGAAGGTTAAAAGGTTCACGTTTAAGGGGTTTTGTGAGAATGTCGGCTATGTTGTCTTCGGAAGAAACTTTCTCAATTGAGATATTTCCTTTTTGAACGTTGTCACGAAGGAAATGATGACGGATTTCAATATGTTTGGTACGAGCATGTTGAACCGGGTTTTTGCTAAGATCAATGGCACCTTTGTTGTCACAAAGAATTGTGATGTCATTGAGTTGAATTCCGTAGTCGACAAGAGCTTGCTTCATCCAAAGAGCTTGTTGACATGCCTTTCCGGCCGAAACGTACTCGGCTTCCGTTGTTGAGATAGCAAGAGCCGTTTGCTTCTTAGAGAACCATGAGGTGAGACAATGTCCAACAAAAGTACAAATACCACTTGTGCTTTTTCTATCGACATAGTCACCGGCATGATCCGAGTCGGCATTCACTATGGTGTCTATTCCCATTCCTTTAGGATACCATAAACCTAAATGTGTAGTGCCCTTAGTATACTTAAAAATCCTTTTAACGGCTTCGAGATGGGTAGTTTTAGGATCTTCTTGAAAACGAGCACATAGACAAACACTAAACATAATGTCGGGTCTACTAGCCGTTAGGTAAAGTAGACTACCAATCATACCTCTATATTTAGTGCTATCTACGGATTCACTTTCCTCATCCTTGGTAAGTTTAGTTTCCGTGGACATGGGAGTTTTGATAGGTTTCGAATCTTCTAGTCCAAATTTCTTAAGCATGTCCTTAATATATTTAGATTGGTTAAAGAAGATACCATCTTCTAGTTGTTTGATTTGGTGTCCTAGGAAAAATTTGAGTTCTCCCATCATACTCATTTCAAACTCATCATGCATGATTTTTGAGAAATCCACACATAATTCTTGACAAGTTGATTCAAATATAATGTCATCAACATAGATTTGGACTATGATAATATGTGAATCTTTCTTCTTAGTGAAGAGAGTATTATCAACTAAGCCCATGGTATACTTATGGTCAACTAGGAATGTTTTAAGTCGATCATACCATGCTTTTGGAGCTTGCTTAAGTCCGTAAAGAGCCTTTTTAAGTTTGTAAACATGATTTGGTTTTTCAAAATCGATGAAGCCCGGTGGTTGAGCAACATACACTTCTTCATTAATGACTCCATTTAGAAATGCACTTTTTACGTCCATTTGAAAAAGTTTAAAATTGTGTGCACATGCATATGCAAGTAAGATTCTAATTGACTCGAGCCTAGCAACAAGAGCAAAAGTTTCATCATAGTCAATGCCTTCTTGTTGGTTATATCCTTGTGCATCTAGCCTAGCTTTGTTTCTAGACACAATTCCATTTTCATCCATTTTATTACGAAATACCCATTTTGTTCCAATTATATTTGACTCTTTGGTTGAGGAACTAATGTCCATACATCATTCCTAACAAATTGGTTTAACTCTTCTTGCATTGCAATTACCCAAGACTCATCTTTAATGGCTTCATTAATATTTTTAGGTTCAATGGTTGACACGAAACAAAAGTAGTTGCTTTCATTTTGAACTTTTGACCTTAGTGTTCTTTCGTTAATGTTGCCAATGACACCATCTAATGGATGACTTTTAGATTCTTTGACATTGACAAGTTCTTTGTTAAATAGTTCATCTTTTTTGTCATCACTTAAAATTTCTTGATTTTATATTGCTTGGCTTTCAACTAAGTCATCATCTACCAAAGGTGATGTCTTAGAGGGAGGTGGACTCTCGTCAAATGTTACGTTCAACGATTCCTCGACTCTTAAGGTTTCTTTGTTCAAAACAATGTATGCTTTACTATTTTGTGAATATCCAAGAAATACACCTTCATAAGACTTTGGGTCAAATTTGGTTAGATAATCCTTGGTGTTAAGAATGAAACATTTACTCCCAAACAATCTAAAGTATCCTAATGTAGGCTTTTTACCTTTATATAGTTCATAAGGAGTTTTATTCAAAAATGGTCTAATTAAGACTCGATTTAAAATGTATGTTGATGTGTCAACGGCATTACACCAAAACTTTTGTGGAATGTTTTGTTCATTAAGCATTGTTCTACTCATCTCTTGCAATGTCCGGTTTTAACGTTCTACTACACCATTAGATTGAGGAGTACGTGGAGCCGAAAAGTTATAAGTTATACCATTATTATCACAAAAGTTTCCAAATTGAAATTCATTATCAAATTCACGACCGTGATCCGTTCTAATAGACACAATATTAGACCCTACTTGATTTTGAATTTTCTTACTTAGAATCTCAAATTTATCAAAAGCTTCATTTTTACTTTTCAAAAATTTTGTCCAAGTATATCTTGAGTAATCATCAACTATGACCAAAGTGTAGAAGTTGCCTCCATAACTTTGTATAGCGGATGGACCAAATAAATCCATATGCAAAAGTTCTAGACACCTAGATGTAGAAACCAAGTTTTTAGCCTTATGGCTATTATGGACTTGTTTACCGACTTTGCAAGCATCACAAAAGTGTTGGTCATATTTCAACTTAGGTAGGTTTCGAACTAAGTCTTTGGAGGAGAGGTTTTGGATTAGTCTCATGTTAGCATGTCCTAAACGTCTATGCCATAAAGTTGAAGATTCATCTAATGAGGTAAGACAAAGTTTGTCTCTAGATGTTGGATCCATCTTCATGACATATACGTTGTTCTTAAGGACACCTTTGGCTATGGTTATACCATCTTTTAAGTATTTTACTTCCGTTTTCACTAAAAAGAATGTTATACTTATTACGACAAATTTGACTAATACTAAGGAGATTAAAACCTAAGTTATCAACATGAGCTACATCATCAATAAAAAGGGAGTCATGAGAGATTGTACCTTTTCCGATGATTTTGCTCTTAGCATTACTACCAAACATAACATTACATCCGTCACATTTGTGATAAGAAGTGAAGAAGCTTTTGTTACCCGTCATGTGCCTTGAACAACCGCTATCTTTAATCCATTCATCTGGTTCCAAACAAACTTTGAGGCACACCTATTTTATGAAAAACACTCAAACATTTGGTCCCCAATTTCTCATGGGTCCATTTTGGTTAAGCATGCCATTAATTTGTTCCAAGTATGAAAATAGGGCATAAGGGTTCCATGGCATGTGGTTTGGAGTTTGGTAATGTCTAGGAGTGTTTTGGTTCCAAACATGTTGGTAGTTTGGTCGAGCGTTGAAGTTGCTCTTTGGAAAGGGGCGTTTGGGAATTGGAGTCTTAGGTCTTGGTTGAGTAGTTTTAGCTCTAAATTCATTTTTACTAAATCCTACTCCAGTTTTAAACACAGGTTTTGTTCCATTTTTGTATGTAACTTTAACAAATTTTGAACGATCCGAAGTGGATGGAGTTACTGCTGCAGCAGACCTGGCGGAACCTTCGGGACCAACCGGCGGAACCCTAAATTGGGTTCCGCCTGATCCGCAGGCTGCTGTAGCAATTTTATTTGTTTCTTGAGCAATCTTTTCTTGTTTCATTTGACCCTTTGAAGTTTCTATTTTCGTAAATCCTAGTCCTGTTTTATCAAAGGGTGACTTTTGAAGTTTCATAATTTCATCCGCACAAGAAATGCTCTTATCGAACTTCTTAAACTTTGTGGTTTGTTTTATTAGATCATTTTGAGTAATTTTGAGTTTCTCAACTTCTAGTTTAAGCTTTTCACATGATTTGCAAGATGTGTCAATACCTTTACTTTTTTCTAATCTCTTAGCCTTTTCTTTTAACTCATAAACTTCATTTTCTAAATACTCCTTTTTAGTTTTCAAAAATTTATTTTTGTTTATGATTTTTAAGCTCAATTCACAAAGTTTGTTATATTCTTTTTGTAAAGTGTCATCATCAATAGAGGAGTAACATGAGTCGGATAATACCTCATTTGAGTTGTGAGCCATGAGAGCAATATCGTCATTCTTTGGCTCATCGTCATCTCCTTCATAGTCACTCCAAGCACCACCCACAAAAGCTTGTTGAGGTTTGCTCTTGGGTGGTTTTGGACATTCTCCTACAAGATGACTTGTGTCTCCATACCTATAGCATTTTCTTTCAACCTTTCCTTTCCTATCATCACGATCTTTTCGGAAAGTTTTCTTGTCATCTTTAGGTTGCCTAACAAACTTTCCTCTTCTACGAAAGAACTTCTTGAAGTCTCTAACGGCCATAGCATATTCCTCATCATCACTATCCGAAGTAGATTTTTCATCATCACTTGATTGGACTCTATCTTTCAAGGCAATGGACTTAACTTTTTCTTTCTTGCCTCTAACTAGTTCCGAATCTTTTTCCATTACCATTTCGTGAACTTTGAGGTTTGCAATTAGCTCATCAAGTGACATGCTTGAAAGATCTTTGGATTCTTCAATTGCCGTCACTTTTGCTCTCCACTTCGGATGGAGTGCTCTAAGAAATTTCCTGACAAAGTTCTTACTACAAAAAGATTCGTCAAGTGCTTTAAGTGAAGTAATAATAGTATTAAACCTAGCAAAAGCATTATCAATAATCTCATCTTCGGAAATAACAAATTGTTCATATTGTTGAACAAGAAGATCATTTTTGTTATCTTTAACTTGTGAGTTTCCTTGATGAGTGACAATTAAAGATTGCCAAATATCTTTGGCGGTTTTGCACAAAAAGACTCTTTCATATTCTTTCTTAGGCAAAGCGTTGTAAAGCATCATTTTAGTTCATTATTTTTACCAATTACTTTCTTTTGATCATCATCTTTGATGTTAGTAACTACGTTATCACCATCAATAATTATATACCACAAATCTATATCTTTAGATTTCACGTAAGTTTCAAAACGGTTTTTCCAATATATAAAATCATTTGCTTCAAAGAGTGGTGGTATTTGCATAGATTGCCCTTCTTTTTAATTTTCAAAATCCATGGATCGTTTCAAGTTTTAAAACACAATATATTTTAAAAGCTTGAGTAACGTAGCTCTTGATGCCAATTGTGGAAAACTAGAAGGGGGGTTGAATAGTTTAACGATTAAAATCTTTTTAACTTGTTAAGTTAGCTTTGAAACTTTCCGTTTGATCAAAGATATATACACAAACACAATATATAACATGCAAGTAGATGAAAGAAACGATCAAACCACAACATGAGTATTTATCGTGGTTCGGCTACAAGGACTCTTTTTCCTTGCCCTACGTCCACGCCCCGAGTATCCAACTCGAGAGTTACTTTCACTAGTCAACAAGCTCCTTTCACCGGCGGAGAAAACCTTACACGTCGCTTATACTTTTACCGACACAAAGCTAGATGTCGAGTTCTTTACCAAGGGTACAACCACTCCCGTTAGTTCTTTACAAGGGTACAACTACTCCCGATACACTTTGTATTTTGAGGACTAAAATACTAACCGATCACTACTGAAAATACACAATCAAATGAAGTGTAAACTACACAAGTCTACACAATGCTAAGCTAACAAGTCTTGCAATGTTGTGTTGAATACTTTTCACTTTTAGTAAGCTCGTGAATCTCTTTGCTACAAAAAGAAACTTCACATATGAAATGTTAAGAGGTTAGATGAAAGAATGAATGTGTGTGTAAAATATGATGTCAAGTGATGAGCCAAAATTCAACTTGTGGTTCAATATTTATAGCCAAACCTTCTGCAGGTCTGGCGGATCAGGCGGACCCCTCAAAAGGGTTCTGCCCGTGTACCTCCAGGGTACCGCCGGGCTTGCAGTTGGTTTTGCAATAAATCTTGCAAACCAAACAAAGTCACATCTCATTACTCTTGCAAACCAAACAATGTCACATCACATAATATCAAGTCAAACACTAAACTTGCATGCAACATCAAAGTAAGTCAAACACATTTCTTTCCATAAATGTATAATGACAAAACTTGCCATAAATGTGATGTGACAATTCTATTTTTAGAAAATAAAAAGTGTTGTGTTTTATGAAATGTAAAATGTAGCAAAAGTCTAGTTTATGCAAGTCTTTAAAACTAAGATTATGTTTTACTTAGAAACTAAAGTTTACATTTGTCATTAACAAAACTTAGCGAAGATTGTAAAATATAAATAACGTTTTTAGGCGATATTTATATTAACACTTTCTATGACATTATAGGCCTTGTGGACGAGCAGAAATAAACAATTTCATGGTCAAGTGAGCGAAAGTGACACAAATGTTGAAGTTATGGCAAAACTTTTGCTTATGATTACCACAAAGCGAATAAGCAGGAATTTGCAACAACACGAACTAAAGCTGCAGTTAAGTGGACCAAACCATATAGTGACTACAACAAGCTTAATTGTAATGCATCATGGCAAAAATAGTGTGGTAGGGTTGGATTAGTTTTTGTAGCTCGCAATGATCGTGGGGATGTGCTTCTTTCAGGTGTTGGGGTCGGGAGGCCGAAGCTAAATCACTCTTATGGGCGACAAACCATGCACATGATAAAGGTTATTCTAAGGTCATTTTCTAGTCAGACCATGTGTACTTAGTAAATGTGCTCGAGAGAGGTACTACTCTTCTACAAATTACGAGCATATTTGCACAAATCGTGTCTAACTCATTAAGTTTTAGTTTATGTAATTGGTCTTTTCTCAGTAGAGAGGGAACAAGGTTGCGCATGGTATAGTGGGGTGCGTTTTACAAGTCTTAAACTCATGGGAGGATTTCATCTATATCATTGAGAAAATCATAATTACGTCAATATCCTTACAAATTCTATAATTACATCAAAATCCTTTCAAACTTAAAAATACTCGTCCATATCTATACTATATGTAAAGAGTGTATGGTCAAATCTTGAAAAGTGAAATCTTGAAAGTCAAAGATGAGATAAATCCATAGTCTAATTAATACTCTTATTAGAATACCTTATAACTTAAAAGTACAATAATTTATTCACATTATACAACCAATTTAAAGCATATATATTAAATTAAAAACAACAAATTAAAACACTCCTTACTAAAAGTAAAATAAAATTTTCACAATGTACAATTTAAATAAGGTACAACATAATCTAAAATAAAAAATAATTAAACACACTAATTAATGTTATTTTTAAAACACCTTAAAATGAAATTAAAATGAAAAGTATATGTTATATACACATTAAAATTAACTAGGCGAGTACCTGTGCATAGCAGCGGTTCCTAGCGGCAGACAATTAACGATATGCGATATTGTGATAAGTGTTTCGTATAACGTTCTAAATTTAACGTGAAAATATCAAAATGAAATTGCAAACGGTTGTAACATATGATAATTCAACTATAGCAAAAATTGTTAAGGAGTATCAAACGACATATAAAAATATTTAATAAGACTAAAAATGAAAACATTACTTCAATTATGATACACTAACTAAAAATACACGTTACTCGTCATGTAAAACTTTTTGGTACACGATATTTGAGGTGTAGATTCCTGCTTGACGGAACTCTTAACTGCCATAAAAAAAGTAATCAAGTTGTGTCAAAGTTTTGTGGTTCTCATAATATTGCATGTGAAACGTTTATTAAACCAAAAATAACTAACAATAAATCTATTTTCTAACCTGAAGATCATCATCAATGTTCTTTTCATTTTGCATTTTCATTCTTTCTTGTAGTGAAATGATTTATTGGATGAATAGGAAAAATAGTGTGTTTATATAGGCAATACGCAATAAGCAATGTTAAACTTGATTTTTCTCTTTCCCCGCTTTAAAAATTATGTGTTTGAAATCGAAATTCTTGTCCAGGAATGCATAATACTTTCCTTTCTTGTTTCATTGATTTTTGACACTTCTTTCCTTCTTATGTGTTTCATTGATATTTTACACATTTTTTACACTTTCCTTTCATATGTATTTGACTTTCCAATTATAATGTTCAGTGAATATCTGAATATCTGTATTGTCCAACTTTTTGTATTTGAAAGTGTATTTCAATGTTTGACCAAAGTTTCAAGGTTTCACTTTCAAGTTTGACCATGCACTTATTATATGTAGTATATATAAAACACACAAAACTTTATACAAGCTAACAAGTTGATGGTACATATAGTTTTAAAAACTGAACCGGACCAACGGGTTCAACCAGGAACCGGTGTCGCCACCGGTTCGTCTAACCAATAAAAGCCATACGAAAACATAAATTTCAAAAGGAAACTATTAATACACATCGAAAATCGGGTTGACCCGGGACATTTCAAACCCGGGGGATTGACCCATTTTCGACCCAACCCGTTAGGTTAACTCGGTTTAAATCGACCCGTTTTTTACCAGAACGGTTCAACCGGTTGAACCACCCCGGTCGAACCGGGTTTCAAAACATTATGTTTAATCCCCAAATCTTCAAACTTTAATTATTTTCGTTTATAACCCATAAAATTTTTTTATCACTAAACGATATGTCGCTATAAAATACAGTTGCTATGCACGAGTACTCGTATAGTCCAAAACTCCAAATAAATTAATCTCAAAGAACTGATTTAAATATTTGAAATTTATATCTAAATGTTAAATAAACAAATATTACCCTTGTACCCTCTCCCTAAATAAACAAGAACAAACGACATTTTTTCCCCAAATCGCCTCCCTCTTCTGTAATATTCAAATTAACTATCTCAAATGGTTGACTCAAGATAATATATTTTAATCGAAATCTATAAGTATCATATTATTGACTATTAATTTGTATTCCAAGTATTAAAAAAAAAAAAAAAAAAAAAAAAAAAAAAAAAAAAAAATCAATCACATTTCAACTAAATGTATGAGATTATATAAAGTAAGATACAAGTAAATAAAACATTAAAAAAACATATATTGGTGGTCTAAAATAAATTAACCATTTAAGGTTTGAAGGTGTTCTTATTAAAAGCACGAAGCAAATCCAAAAATATTAAATCTAAATTGATATGTGAGTGAATTGTTTATGTTTAGGTAATTGGTTATGATAGTAAGAAAATAGCGGATTTTGATTTCTTTATATAATATAACAATCAATTTTACGTGAAGATCAGTAGTGTGAGTATTTTATTTGAATGTTATGAGAGCTAATTTGAAGAGAGGTTAATTAAGAAAGAACGGTAAAAAAATAATTCAGTTTTACTTCATTACAATTAAATTGTTTATTGGATATTCATACGTATTTCTAGAGTTTGAAAGGATATTGTTGTAGTTATTAAAATTATAAGGATATTGATGTAATTATATGTTTTTGTAAGGATATAGATGAAATTCTCCCTAAATAGATAATACTAGAAAAACCGTTTTGGACTAAAACACAACACGGGCAAGTATATCCTTTTGTGTATAGGATAGGTAAGTACATGTCGTCCCAAGAGAATTGCTAGTGTTCACAAGAAGTATGTTAATGTGCAAAAAGTCAATTTAAGTGTCATTTATCAAATTAACCAAACGTGTATATTGCTAAGATTAAAACTAAAACAATGAAATTGCGAAGATTCAAGCAAATGATTAAAGCATGATCACTAAGACAAGGAGTGTGTTTGGAACAATGGTTAATACTTTATAAATCAAGTTCACACGAATTACAACTGACGCTAGTCAAAAGATGTAATAAGTGTATAAACCAACAAAGAGTTCTTTCGGCCTATAAATTTTGTTAAGATTGATATACTATGTGGAATGATAGAACACAAATTTATAAATATCCTTTCGGCCTATATACTTAGCGATTATGTTTTACCATTTCATTAGACAAACAATAAACATAATCCTAAACACTCCATATCCAAGATCACACAATGCCTAAACAAACATAAAGCGACTGCTTCATGGAGGAGCTCATGGCAATATGTAAAAAAGGAGTGCGGGGAAAACTTAGAAAATAGAAACGCAGTGGAACGATGTGTTAAAAAGAGTGAAGATCAGCTTTTATTTCAATCATATAGAAAAAGACCAAATTAAACACGTAGGGCACCTACAGCTAAACAGATGGTCGTTCAGAATTTAAAAAAAAAAAAAAAAAAAAAAAAAAGACTTCGGATGTAATTTTTTGCATATGGTCAATGCCATTTGAAACTATCATGGACGATAGATGCAATTTTGAATAAACCACGAGACCATCCATGTACGTTACTCTTCATTTTATTATACAATCAACCTTTCTTTACCAAAATTTGATTCATATCTTTTATTTATCTCCAAACAGATTTGAAGCTGTAAAACAATTTATGCTGATAAACTTATATCATGCATCCATTCAAATCCTAAAAGAACTTGTGGTACAATATAGATGACTTTTTATTATATGATGTTACAATATAAAGCACAATATGTTACAAACGTTTGCATCAAACTCGAGAGCTTTCTTCCTGCATGTGCCCTCCAACAAAAATCTCAAAATTCTCTAGTACCGCATTAGTGCTTTTCTCTCAATACTGGAAATCAGTAACACCAATCGCTACAATCATACTATTCTGATTTTTGTTTAAAAGCTGTCAGTGGTCCCATCTTTGTTGCATATGCAGGTGTGATTCTCTAAACAGATGAGAATCCCGGCCATATTTCTTCACTTGCATATTTCCCCATTTCCAGTTACAAGACAACTCCACATTCAACAAGTTCATAGCTAATCAAATGCACAAACTTAAGCTACAAGAGTCCCTCCTCGACTTATACAACGCGAATGGTTACTATCTTACAGATCTGCACTAACAATAAGACCTAACCAGATTTATAGAGGTGAGCTAGTACAGTAGTACCTATTTAGGAACAATTAGCAAAGGGTAGCCATCTTTGGTCATCTTGAATTTTGCTGAACAAATCAGCAGATCCCACAAATGGCCCCTTTTAAGGCATTGCAACAAATGATATCTAGTCTCCCAGAATTCTCACCATCTGGTAAACTGCACCAAGACGTAAATCATCCACATTGTTAACACATCTGTACCCATTTATTTCTCGTAGGCCAGATAACCCACGTTGATTCAGAAACTCGTGTAAATCTTCCTCCGTATAAAAGGTTTTGTCTTCGGTGCGAACAGCTATACGTTCAGACTCATCATAATGACAGATCTTTATAGACACACCTGCATGCATATATAAAAACAATGAGGGAGACAGGAAATAGCACAGATAACATTACTATCAAAGATTTTGTTTGAGTACCTTCGTCAAGGTGGAGATTATAGCACCCGGCAGGCATGGTTCTGTCTAGTGCCCGGGTGATGCCATCTTCATCTTCCAACCAAAATGCACGTTTAGATCTTATGCCAAAGGCAGATTTTATTGCATCTTTTATTGCTTTTGTGTTAGCATCAACACCAATCCTTCTAGTGTATTCTCCACACTTGACAGTTATGATTCTCCCATAAGAAGACTGGCCTTCAGCACCTTATCAAACAATGCTAAAAAGTGAGTCAGCGAATTTATTTAGCAATCAGTGACAAATCACCAACCTCTCCATCCTCTCCTATTTTTTAATACTGATAAGGTGCATCATTTAGGTGGCAAAATGGACATTTTTTCACAGACAAGGAATCTAGGACAAGAGTCGTATATTTGCTCATGAGGGTTGGATTGCGTATGAGTCGTAAATTTTAGGCCACATCAGAACAGGTTTTATTGGCCAGCCAACACTTTTTCACTTTTTCTCCCTTTTATAATGACCCTTTTTTAGATAAAGCAATGTAGAGTAAATATCCATTTAGAGGGACTTTTAAACTGACTGACATGTTTGACCTATGTCATTTTCACCTATCTTTTGGAAATTTGACTCACTAGCAATTAAGCATAGCCAAAATTGATCGATTTACGCTCTAGTAAATAGCTTATATTTCTCTCTACAGAGCTATTGTTGGTATCAGATGCAAAATAAGGTTTTACCATTTCCAGGGGTTTCTCTCCAATTCCATGGAGGGACTCCACTTGCAGCTACTGCTTCAGCTGTAGTGATGACAAGAGGATCACCATCATTATCCAAAGGCCTTTCAAGATTCACTGTTGATCGGCCATTAGCTGAACACCAAATATTACAGTTTACAGAAACTAAATCATGAGGAAGAAGTATGAAACAGCATTGATATGAAAACACCAACCGCCAAAACGGAGGTAAATTATATGCCCAAATGTGAGACATCCATGGGAGATCCGGACACTTTGGCCACATAATATCATACCACTAAATTACCTTGGAGTATCCCCAATGGGAAAAGTTGGAAAAGAGTTTTTTAGTAAAAGGTTTTGCTCCAATGCAAAAAGCTTTTGAAGACCTCAAAACTATGTGAATGCAATGAAAAAGGTTAGGATCAATTACAAATCACTACATTTTTATTGGAAAAAAATATAGACATGTAAAATCACAGTTTCTCAAAAATTGAATACTAAAATCACAGTTTCTCACGCCGGCATCCTTGTATTGTGCAGCAAATTCCTTTTTAGGTTTTAGAACTCATGTACAAAGTGAGGATGTTGGAGAAGCAATGCAAATTCTCAGCACCCCATGAATAGATGCAATGCCCAGGGAGTACTAAATTCGGAGATGGGAAAGAAAACCGGGAATGGAATTTCTAAACCCGGCCACCTGCCGGGTTTGAGAAATTTAGGTATTTTAGTATTCATTCCTAATTTTGACACCTATTCACACAAACCAACCAGCTACTTTCTAAGCATTCCATTCCCACATTTCAAGATCCGCTAACTGTACGTGCCCTTGTATGGTATACACATAAAGGTCCTTGTATGGTATACACATAAAGGTATAGCACATTCACCAATCTTGGTCTACATTAGAAGTTGCATTCTTAAGCTAATCTCACTTCCAATTTGGAGATTAATACAGACATTAATGCACCAGTGAAGAATTCTGATGCAGCAAAATCGTGAAGTACATGAGTCAGGAACAGCACTTCACTAACACAAGTTGTAACATGCCATGTGTCGGTGATCCAATATGCTTACGTCTTTGCAAAATTTCATGGGAATTCTAAATATACTTAAGGCCTCTCTAGTGGCGCAAAGACAAATCATTATAGCTTGAATGGCCAATATTGTTTGTGCTATAAGTATAGATTTACATTACATTAGCAAAATTTCACAACCTCAATTTTGCATTCAGCAATTAGTAGTTGATAGTTTCATTCAATGCAAACTATTCTCATCTTTTAAGATATTCGCCTACCTATTTAGATTTTATCTTTATGCACTAAAAACCAAGCCTCTTTCTTGAGAATGCCCAGAAAAGGGAACGCGTTAATATGTCAAAAAGTAATTCATCTTCTTAAAGATCATAATGTAGACAACAAGCCTTAATACAGCATTTCATATACATAAGTTAAGCCATATACAGCAACTTAGCCCAAAAAACAAACATAGACCATAGTTCTGTTTAACATAATTAGCAGCTAAATTTAAATCAAATGAAATCAATTTACCTTCAATGGGTCCAAATGGTATACTCGCATCCTCTAACCCTGTAAGCAATCAACCAAATAGAATTTTAGTCAATCACTCTAACTACTAATAAAACCATAAACATTCCTAACTTGCAATTGGTATTCAAAAATATGCCTCAGCACTCAAATTTAAACAATATCTAAAATCCAAAACTAATAGTTAATGTTTGGATATGCAATTACGAAGTAATAAATGGGACCCATATAAAATACTCTTAGTTGAATGTTTGCAGCATAGATAAAAAGGTCTAAGGTCATTATAATTTTTATCTCAAAGAAACACTTCGCATTAGGTAGGTTCCAACAACAACAACATACCCAATCCAACCGGGGTACCCCTACCCCAGGATAAACCCGTGGCGGTGTAGGCCCCAACCTGCTTAGTAAAACTGCTTATTTTGCTCCAAAGTAAGCAGCGGAAGCAGTATGATTTATCCACACACTCAAACTCCTTAATCAAGTTGTTTGGCAAAGCTAATCAAAAGAAGCTTATGTCTTAAGCAAAAAAGCCATTTCTACAGAGCTTTACGCTTAAACCCCTCTTTGCTCTTCAATAAGCTCTTAAGCACTTCTATAAATAAATCTAACTGAAATTTCCTTTTCTTTTTCCGAGTCTTATTGTACTTTTACAAGATAAGCAAATCCAAACTCCATTTCCTAAAGTGTGTATTATGAACCAGCTTATAAGTGCTTAATCAGTTAATCAGCAATCATAAACACCCTCTAAGTACAACACATATTACATTAGCAATATAAAAAACACCCAAAATGCGCGAAAAAGAAGTACCTTTATCAGAAAACTGAATAAACGAATCCAACTTAGACGAAACGGGCGAGGATGCCTTATACGCATTCCCAGTCCCACCATTCTTACTCCTATCACGAATCAACTCCTCCAAATCCTTATAATACAACATCTTACTATTCCCACTACTCCCACTCTTACACTTAACTTTCTTATACTCCTTGAGCAAATTCCTCCACTTATCCGTACACATAGTCGGCGACCTATCGAACCCTTTATCTCGCATTTTCGACGAAATCTGCTCCCATAAATGCTTATTAGACTTTGAGGTATTGAAAAAACGATCAACTTCTCGACGTAAAGAGATTAGGATACGTGTTTCCTCTTGGACCCATGTTTCGGCGCGTTTCTTGGGGGCGCGTGTGTCGTGATCTGAGCCGCTGCTTGTGTTTGTGTTTTGGGGGGTGTTTTCGGACATGATTATTAATTGTTGTTGTTGTTGGTGGTGGTGGTGATGTTGGTGTTGTTGTTGTTGTTGGTCGGGTTGGATTAACATAGGTGTACGGTCAGTGGGTTCTTTGTAGAAGTCGATTGGGGGACGAGGTTGTTGTTGTTGTTGTTGTTGTTGTTGTTTGTCGGATGATGAGAGATACATTTTTGTTTTGATTTATGAAATGCAATGAAATTCTGAGTGGGGTTTAGACCGGCGATTGGGTTAATCACGTCGCCGTTTTGCCTGGAGTGTGCTGAGAATAGGATTTCGTTGTGGAATGGAGATGACCTTGAACTTTGGGGGTGCTTTGGTAAAGATGTGATTTAATTAAGCATTTTTGTAAAAGGTTGGCGATTTGCACCTGAGGCCTTTATTTTCAATACCAAAAATCTGCTGCATACCAAGGGATGCATAGTGAGTGGGAGTGTTTCTTTTTCCTTTAGCTAAGGGAATGGTCTACACAAAGTATATAATAATATTTTTTTTATGTGGAGCCCATCATTTTTCCACTAATGCCTCTATCCTCATGTGAGTAGTATAATGAAGATTCTCCCCACTAAGACCATTTAACAGCCGTGGGTCCCACATAGGCCCCACGCATCCCTTAGCTAACAAAAAAAAGAAACACCTAAAAAACCATTTTTAAGATTAAAAAACACGGAGGATCACTTTTGCCAATTCTTCAAACTTACCCACCAACCTTACACCTGACATATCATTTTCCACACATACGCTATCAAAAAATCCAACTTTTTCTCTCTAACCGCCATTAACAAACTGCAACAAAAATTCAAAATCAATCAATTTTAACCATTAAAATCATAAAAAAAAAAATAAAAAAAAAACAAAAAAAAAAACACACACACACACAAAAATTAAAGAATCATCAATTGTGCAAAAGATATGCAAAAAAACCGGTTCAAAATGAACCTACTGAATCTCTAGAACAAGGTACGATGCTTCCGACTAATTATTTAGATGTTTTATTGGTTGTGTTTTTTAGTGTTTACATCTGGTTGAGTTTCTGAGTAAAAAACTTTATATACATGGATGCACACCAAGTGTTTGATCAAATGTGTGAGTGAAAAGTATCATACGTGTGTATCACCAGTGATATTTGAAGTTGAACAGTATATGTGTATTATCACTAGTGATATTTGTATTTGACTTAACCGTGCAAATCACATAAAGCACACAGAAAATGAAACAATCGGCATCTAAAACAACGAATACTTTAGTTTTTACTGTTATAGAATTATTATTAGTGTGTTTTACTAGTTAATTTTCGATAATTTTTGATGTTGTGATGATTTATGTGATAATATGAGAGATTAAAAGTTGGGTTTAACAGAACAAAAGATATGTTGTGATGCTTCTGTTTGATTTGTGGTGGATTTGTATGTTTAATGGATAGATTATGCATGTTTCAATAAGTTTTACCGCGGTATTTGAAAACAATATTGACTAGTAGTGTATCACCTGTGAACAGTTAAATTATTGTTGATTGTTAGTATATCTATTGTGATAACAAATAGTTATTTGTTTGACATATGATATTGAATACAAATGAACTATTCGTACACTAACAAAAATTATGAAAATATTTTGATGCAGATTTAAATGAGACATGTGCAAAAAACAGCCTCATCAAACAAAAGAATCAACAACAAGTGTAATTGTAGTGGAAAAAAGCACAACATCTCCACAAACAAATTGAAGAAGCTCAAACACCTGTGATATCACAAGTTCCTCCGTCACCACAATTGATTCAACAAATAGAAGAAAGCTGACACACATGTGATATCACCAGTGATATCACAGGTGGTATCACCTGTGATATCACATGTGATATCAAAGGTTCCCCCGGAAGCATCTGGGAATAAAATGAAGGTGTTGGTTGATGAAACAATGAAGAGGGTGATTGTTTAAGAACAAAAGTAAATAGAACAAGTTGATGAAAACAGTTGCGTTGTTATGTTTTAACAACTAGTGCTAAAATCTTTTGGTTAGAATATACAATGCTAGTGATAACAATTTATGTTCTCTATATAAAAATGTGTTATTAACTGAGATACCCAACTAAGAATGTGAATTATCACAAGAGATAATCAACTTCATATAAAATGTTATGATTTTAATTTTTGTTCTCTACATATATGTGTTATAAATTGTGGTACTCAACTAAGAATGTGAAATATCACATTCTTATCACACGTGAATGAATTTTGTATTTTACCAAGTGTATATGAAAGAATAATAAACATTGTTAGTGCAAATATTACGATATTTAATCTACACAGTCTCGTTTGTTTTGATTGATGACAAACATATAACTTGATACATAACATAAAATGTACAAGTTACTTGTAATCTTATTTTGTCTCAACATACATTCAACACTTCTCAACGTCTCGAGTCCTCGTATGCTACAACACAGGTTCGTACATGTTTGTTATGTGGCATTATGATCAAACCCCTTGACCAACCATTTAGAATGTTTAAAATACTTTTAGAGCCTTTAATTATTTTAGGTGTCAAAGTACACTTTAGGTATAAAATAGAATAAGTACCACATTAGGTGTTTAGGTAATATTAGTAATTTTACAATTTATAAAAATGTATCTTATAACAACATAAGTACATCAAACATTTTTAGTAATTTACTAAATATCATATAGCAAGTTAATACATTTTCTAATAACTTTACAAGTTTAATTTCATATACTTTTTTATCAAAATAGAAAGTATATAATTACATCATCACATGGATCATCATATTCTAGAATGTATATCTTTCCAAATATTCTTGTAAGATATGTTATAGATCTTGTAAGATATGTCATAGATCTTGTAAGATATTGATGAGTGTGTAAATACTCATCATTTTTACCTTTTCTGAGCTGCCAAAACATCTAAAAACACTCAATATTGCATCAAAATAGTGAAAATATCCCAGGAATGTGTTTTATATGTTTCAGATGCAAAATAATCAAAAACAGATGAAAAATAAACAAAGTTTGCATAATTGGCAGTTTCAGTCCCTCGTCTTTCAAAAGTTGTCAAATCTAGTCCCTGGTTGTTCTAAAAACTTGAAAAAGTCACCAAAGGTCCTTTTAAATCAAAAAGTTACATAATTAGTCCTTTGGTGCAAAGTTTCACAAAATGTCAAGTTTAGTCCCTGAAGTTTGGAAAATTGTCAAAAATGGTCCCTGGGATATTAAAACTTTGAGAAAAACAAATTTTGTCCTTGTACTTCTCATAAATGGCAGGAATGGTCCTTGATTGGCAAGTTTGGTGAAATTACACATTTGGTCCCTGGAGTTTGAAAGTTTGGCAGATTTGGTCCCTGGGAAATTAAAATGGAAAAATCAACTTTGGTCCTTGAAATATTCATCACTTGGCAAAAAAATACCCTTATGGAAATTTTGAAAGAATGCCAAAACACACCCCCAAACTTTCAGAATAATTACAAAAATGGTCCTTGTGATAGTTTAAACCAAACCGGACCCTTATATTATTACTACTCCAAATCCAAGTCCAATCCACAAACAGAACCCCAGCCCACTCTCTTTTGGCCCAAACACCACACCAGCCCACCCACACCCCATTTTAATATAATGCAGGGTCAATGTTTGACCCTGTGGTCAAACAGTCAAACAACCATCACCACCCCTTCACCTTTCCCTCCCACTTGACCCTGCAAGCCATCACCTCACCTCCCCCACTATTTCCACCGCCCAACCCACTCACATACCCCATTTGCACCTAACAAAACAACCATAATAAATGCTCCCCCTCCCCTCAAGTTATCAGACCCAATTTGCTAAAACAAGTTTTGGCGCCAAAAACACGTGGCACTCAAATCAGAGGTCTTCCAGTGATCCAATGGCTCAGAATTGATGTGGGATTTATTCAGAAGATCATGGGAACCCTAATGGTGGCCTATAAATAGCAGAGAAGTCCAAGAAGCAGAGTGTTAGCTTAATTTTCATAAATTTAGGTCATATAAGTTATTTTCGAATTATCTTTGTGTAATCTAGCTTTCAATTAGTGTAATCTCTGTTTTCATTGTAACTTTAAGGTTTTCCATTAATAAAAAGCAAGTTTCAAGTTATATAACAGTTTGTGCCATTTTCAATTTATTTCAAGTTTTTGTTAAAGTTGTATTGTTGTTGTTAGTTGAATCCATGGACTCTTAAGCTCATATAGGCTCCCAGAAAGCTTAATTCAGCTTTTAGAAACCATTAAAATACAGCTTAGGTATAAAAAATCAAAAATCATAAAAAAGTCAACAAAAGTCAATATTTGCAGGTTTTTGATGAAGAACACTGGAGCAGGGTAAATCTTGGATGGCCCTGGGTTAGTGGTCTTGTGGAAGACCTATAGGATTGATTTTGAGGTACTTGGTTCATGATTTGGCAGGAATGCACATTGTAAGCTCATAATCTCAATTCTATTATTCTACTGTAGCTTAGCTTATCATCTGCTTATTTGTGTTTATTTTAGCTTATTCAGTGTTAAATAGTAATAATATGACTTAAAATCAGTAGCTTGTTTGTTGATTTCCATAGTTGCTTAAAATTCTTAGTTTCACAGTCAAATAGTATAATTAGTACTTTTGTGCACTTGTAGTTGGTTTCTGTTTTTAAATGCTCATTTAGGCTTAATATATCATAAAAAGTTATTGTGGATCAGGTTCATAAGCCTTAACACCTTCTAGCTTCACAAATCACAAAACAGTCAATCATTAAGGTGTGTTTGGATCAGTGAGATCCTAGGTGTTCAAGTGGTTATTTGTTATTATTCTTGGTTTACACAAGTCACATAGGACCATATGAGCTCAGAACATTCATAATAACCAAGGTTTATTCATAAAAAAGTCAAAATCAAGCATAACTTGGCCTAGATTACCCTCTGTGTTGGATTAAGTGTGGCATATGCCCCAAATCCATTCACTTATGAGTGGTTTAGCTTAATTAAGTCTTATAATAGCTTAATTCATCAATTTCAATCAGTAGGGTAGGATCAAAGTTCACTTTAGTCAACTTAGCTCAATATCTCAAAAAGTCAAAAAGTACCTTTGTTTCAGAAAACCAAATCTTGGAGGAATTTTTGTGATTTTTGTGTTAGCTTTGAGACCTTGCCCCTTTCAGAAGATAAAGATTGCCACCTAGTGTTCATAAGCCCATAGTCAGCTTATTTTTAGGATTTTTCTATAAGCTTGTGCATTAGCTTATTTTGACCTGCAGGGCAAACACTTGCCCTGTGCACAGGTTTTGGCCAAATTTCCCAAGGCCTTAGCTACTTCATTAGTGGGACCCACCCTGAGCTTTTTGGCTTTTTGGAAAGCCAAACAACTCATCTTGATATATCAGTGCTTATTTTGCCATTGTGAGCTTATTTGATAGGGCTGCAACCCTCATCAAGTTTGGTCATTATTTGAGTCAACACTGAGGACTCAGTGTGAACCCCCAACTTCATAGCATCACCCAAGCTTCATTAATAAGCAATAAACCCTGCTTATTGGCTTATTGGGTAGCCTACCAGTCCACCTTCATAAGTCAACCCTTAGTTTGGACCCCTGAGCTCTTTTGTGGATCCCACAGAGGTCCAAATCCACCCAGTTCAGGCCTGTTTTGGCCTATTAGCTACATAAGTGCTTATTAGCTTATCCAGTGTGCTTATTTGTTCTAATTTGCTTATTTCTTATTAATTATCATCTGTGCATGCTTAGTTTATCATTTCATAGCTTTTTCATAATAGCTTAAGTCCTAATAAGCTATTTTGTCCACTGTTTGGACAAGAGGGGGTGCACACAGCTTATTTTTAAGCTAAAACAAAAGTCATTTCACAAAAGTTTCTTATTTTTATCTATCAAAAAGAAAAACGAAGAAAAACCAAATTTAAAATTAGTAATAGCTTATATTTAATAGATTCTATCTTTTTCATTTTTCATTTCAGCTTATTAATAAGCACTTTATCATTTTCATAATTTTCTTAATTTCCTCTAACCTTTAAGTATTTGTAATAATTTCCTTAGATTTTTCTTAAATAGTTTACTAATTATTAGAATTAAAAATAGTTTAAATAATTAATTAGGTAATATTAGTAATTAATTAGTTTTCTTAAATTTTAATTAACAATAGTAGGTTTTTATAATTTTCCTAGGTTTTATAAATTATTTAAGACTTTTAGAAAATAGATTTTTAAATTCTACTGTTCATTTTCCAATTTTCTTATTTAATTTAGTTAAATTAGATTTAAATTAATTAATAAGTAAATAATTAGTAAAATAGTCTAAAATTAATTTTTAGAAGCTTTTTATACTTTTTTAGGATTCATGTGATGGTTAATTAGTTTTATAAATTTTTCCATAATTTTCTAAGTCATTCTAGGTATTATTAATAATTTAAAATAGTTTAATTAGTTTAATTAATATAATTAGTTTTTAATTAATAGAAAACTCATAAAAAGACAAAAATATTTATTTTTATTTTTTATACTTTCTTCAAGTTCTTTTTAAGTTTTAGAAATTAGTTTTGCAAATTTTTAGGTTAATTTGTAATCCTTACCATTTTTAGTTAATTTAAATTAGATTTAAATTAGGTTTTAAATAGTTTTAATTAATTAATTAGTATTTAATTATTAAAATAATCATTTTTTATAATTTCATTTTCATTTTAAATTTTCTTTTAATTTTAAGTTTTAAAAAGTTTCACTTGCACCCCCTGTAGTTTGTAATTTGTTAAAACCCACTTTTCCTAGTCTGTAATCTGATATCCCAATTTGTGAATTTGTGAATATATCTGTATATCTGTTATTGTTAATATCATTGTCCAAATACCAAATATCAGTAGCATAATCAATTCTCAATCATCTTGGCTACTGTCCTCAGTGCCACTCATTCTCATAAACATTTTCCAAAAACACCATTGCAATCTCGTTGGGACATAACGACCCGGGGACACACTATACTATCCACGGAGAATTGGAACTGAGCTGTCTTTGACTTATTGACCTTGGTCAATAATATCTGACCGTTTAGCACCAATCAGATATGTCATAGATTGTGTAAGATATGTCATAGTTGATTTTGGAAAGATTGTGTAAGATCTTGATTAGACTTGACATAGTTTTTGAAAAGTAGCTCATGATTTATGCACATGGTTTATGTTTTTGCTAGTTTTAGAAAAGGTAGCTCATGGTTTATGCGCATGGTTTAGGTCTTTGGTAGTTTACCTACATATATAAGTCCATGGTTTTTCTAACAAGTTAGAGTTTTTTGAAAAACACATATTCTCTCTACACTTAGCATACATCTTCGATCAATAGAAAACCATGTAGAAAACATAATTAATCACCCTTATCATCATGATCATAATGCTTCTAACATTCATCTTTGTTGTAAGCATATCATACATCTTGATCCAGCAAAGAAGCTTGGAGATCTTGCCATCATCATCCACCACAAGTATACATACATGAAGATTCATCACAACAAGCTTAGAGAACTTGTGATCTTCATCCATTGAAGGCTTTCTATCAATGGAAGTTCTTTTAGATTAGTCATTTATATTCCATTAGACATTTATGTCATAGATCATCATTGTACTCATTATTATAGATTAGATGGTTCATGTGTTTGTGCCATAAAACACAAGGTTTCTATATTAGGCCAAAAAACATAGCGGGAGTTGTTGTACCCTTGTAAAAGAACTAGCGGGAGTTGTTGTACCCTTGTAAAAGAACTAGCGGGAGTGGTTGTACCCTTGTAAATGAACCCGGTATGTAGCTTTGTACCGGAAAAAGTGTAAGAGACGATTGTTAGGTTTTCTCCGCCAAGAAGGGAGCTTGTTGATCTAGTGAAGTAACTCTCGAGTTGGGTACTCGGGGAGTGGAGTAGGGCGGAAAGGAGATCCGTGACCGAACCACTATAAATCCTCGTGTTCGGTTTGCTCTTTCCTTTTACTTTTATACTTGCACTATATTATTGTTTGTGTTGTGACTTTATGCTTGTGTTGTGTGACAACTTGTTAAATCATATGCTTTATATTAGTCATAAGACTATTATTAGCATTTCTCATATTACAACAAGCTTGATCGGAAATTTGTCATATGCATGTTTTTAGAAAAGAAAAACAAACCGGACTAAATAATGGCGTAACTTGACACAATGGTTTATACTATATTTGATACAACAAGTTTAAAGATTTTTAAACGGAAACGTATTCACCCCCGCTCTACGATTTCACAAACATCAATTGTCATATTTTATCGCTAGCTCAGCCTCCGGCTTTCGAATTGCCTAAAACTTAAACACTTTTCTTTACCTTTACAGTGTAGTATCACAAGTGATACATAAAAGTGAAGCTCATGTAAAACTAAAAGTAATTTAACATCCATTTAAATTTTTGAAAAAGAAAAACAAAACGCAAATTCCTCAAACACTTATCAAAAGAATCCTTAAACACTAGTTCAAAATCATCAAACATAGAAAATTATTGTTGAGTATATGTACACACACGTCCACTAAAGTAGATGTCTCATTTGCAAGCCTCTCGCTATTTTCATTCTTCTCACAAATAATGATTTATTTTCTTCCTCAACTCAGGTGGAATTAAGTCCATTTTCCAATGCCTCAATATATATAATTGTTCTGGGATACGTATGACATTACAATTCTTGAGCACACAAAAAATATGTGTCGACATACGAACACAAAGCTAACAAACAAGCTACTAAACTATCTTGTTTGTTATGCAACACCTTCATCAAAACAAACAAAACACATAAAAAAAGATATGAAACAAAATATCACAAGTGATACTACACATATGATGCAGAACATATTTAAAAAAAACTTTAATATCACAAGTGATACTATACATATGAAACAGAATAGCACACTAGGTTTGATTAAGTGTTACCCTGGCTTTAGATATTCATTCCTATCATGGGGTCTTATCATTCTTAACGGGAAACCGAACAATATAACCACCCAAATTCACTCTCAATCATGTTTTACATACTATATGTAAACAGGGCGCAATTAGTGGGACATGATACAATATAGTTACAAATTTTCACCTATTTCCATTCATTTGCTCACCTTAAAAGCAAGAAAAAAAATTATTTTCACAAAGTTTTTAACATAACTGTTGGTGCAATAATGACCAAAGCCCTTATAATATCTTAATGATGAAAAATATACATTTGGAACACTTAAAATCATAAGTGATAGTCAATAACCAAAAAATTGGGAATCTTGGGTCTGGCGTGCTGGCTCGTGCGAGCTATACATGGCGAGTGCACCAATTGCTGAATTTTAGGCGTTTTGGTTCTAAGCCGGCTATCTACCTACCCGACTAAGGTGCTTCTTTCAATAAAGGTTCGTATATGATATTTGAGAAGTTTACTTTAAAATTTAGACTTAGAGAGGTGCCTAAAACAAGTCCTCTCGATTTTACAAAAATGCCAAGTCATAAACATTTTTACAAAGCCTCGAGCCAAGGCAAAATTGTTTGCACAAAACTAGGAGGTTTATACTTTCACTAGAATTTTAAAGGAAACTATTCAACTGACCATAATCCTTACGTCTATCTTTACTAATCCCGTAACGGGTTTACTCTCTTATTTGTCATTTAAGTCAAGGTCACTCTGCGTAAATGCAATTCTCTCATTTTTGAGATATTGAGTTACCTTGATGCAAAGCACTCATCTTACTTGCATCAAGATGATTAGTGAATGATTTAATTGTGGATTAACTAAGGATTACCAAGTTTGAATACTTGAGTTTAAGTTCTTGAAATATAAATCCTCTTTTGAACATTTCAAATATCCCACTCGCAAGCATTCTCTTACACACCTTGTACTTGTGTCACCTACACCACAACATTCTCTTGTGTCACCTTCATTCTAAACAATGACACCACACACTCTTCTTCTTCCACTCATATCCTTAACATTCAAATTTGAATTTGAATCCCCCCACACATATACAAACCCACGCGTATATACATGCACACATACTCATGCACAACCTTTTCAATTTGAATTTGAAATTAGATGAACCTTCCCCATCTCTACCTTTTCCAAGATATCTCTACACCTTCATTGCCAACTCACACATCCTATACATTTTTATAATGTGTCATACCCTTTGCTTCCTATATACTCTTCCCTCTCACAACCACCAACTAATTTGGATTTAAATTTCAAATTACAACTCACACTCACTCACATATCCTACCCCTTCCTCTCCAAGTCTTGTGTCGCCAACCCATACTACACATTCTTACACACTCACTCACACACTCTAACCTTTCCTCTCCAAGTTTGTGATAACCAACTCGTTTCCCTCACACACACTCTCTTACACATCTCTCTTTCACACTTAACCTTTCACATCATACAACTCATCTTGTAACAACTAATTTTTGAATTTGAAATTTGAATTTCAAATATGAGAGGCAAAGTTTTATCCAATGTACAATGACCAGGTTCCTCTCTATCTCTTTGAAATTGGACTAAACCCCTAACTATCTAGTTTTCACTTCACCAAATATTTTAAATACAATAACCTTGGCTAAATGAGTTGGTTGACCTTATCCCACTCTGAGTGTTGGAAAGTTATTGGAAAGGTCAAAGGTGAAGTGCAATTGGTGGTTAACAAGAGTCGGGCACTAATAAATAAAACCCAAAAAATTCCTGGGATAGCACGTGTCTGGGAATTGTTGGGTCTTGCTTATAACCCAACTCTTGTCCTTTGTATCTCACCTCTTGCCAATCATTCTTTCTCTTTATTTTCTTTTCTCTCAACCCTCTAAATCTACTATGTTATTGTGTTCTAAACTTCTCTTCTATCTCTAATTGAAAAGAACACTTAATTTTCGCAAGAGAGATTCACAAGAACTTAATCCACTCTTGTGAATTGTGTCGAGAGTCTTCTTCTCTATACCCTTTTTACTAGAATTGAGTCTCTAGGTTATGTTAGGACTTGGTTTGAACAATTAGCTAACATTCACTCGATTTTGTTGTAAGAAGTCTTGTACCATGGTGGTCAAGCCTAGATTGTATGTTGATCTAGTTGGGGTTTGATACTTCTGGTAGGGAAGTCTTTATAGTCTTAGTGGTTAAGTCGAATGAGATTCTTATGGGTGGTTTCCGAGGGCAGAATACCGTTGGGAGTATCTCTTCTTAGTGATCGTTGTACATATCGATGGAATGCAGTTGTAACAGATTGTAATCCACCATAAGGATTATACTTAGTAATAGTATCGGTGTCGTGGATTCGCAACTGGACGTACGGATGGTATAAATCCCCCATCTCGAACTACTATGTATCGTGGTGTCTATCTTTTTACTAACTTATATATTGTGGTTGTAAGTATTGTTGTATATAAGAACTTGTTTGTTCTTTGAGGCTAGAACTTGTTAAACTTCAAGTTAGTCGAAAAGACCGTATTCACCCCCTCTACCGTTCAACAACAACAACATGTCTGGTGACCAAACTCTACAAATACTCATGTCAGAAATGATCCATAACCACCAACGACCGACAGGTGGAAGACCTCACTCATACTGAGGAGAGTCAGAAAGTACTAAAAAACGAGGTTCACTAGCCAAACTTCACATGAGGAACATTAGGAGAGGTGCATGCAATGAATGAACCCGTCAACATGCATACCGCACTTTTCTTGGAGGGGCCCACACGGTTTGAGGAAGAGCAACGAGCACTCAGGCCATCTGTTCAAGTCAGGCCACTTCAGGAGCATAGGAGTCATAATAGCACGGATGGTCTTAAGGTAAACCATCAGGTGGAGGATTTTCACATGCCAATGTCAACTAATCAGTCGAGTGTCTAGGTAAAGCAAGAGGAAAGGAAAGATCAGTTGCAGGTCACACTAGCAGTCGCAGCTTACCTAGAACATAAGGCATCAAAAATGAGGATGGCAGACTCTTAGGTAAACTCACGTCCACCTCCTTACAGCTCTTCGCACACCCATGTAGCAAACGTCAACACACCATGTCAAAAAGATGCTTTGTTATCATTACTAAGTTCACCCTATGAGGGTAACACTTGTAATACCCAACCACCGACTCAGACACCCTCTGTGAAGGGAAATTGTAAGGTCTCTTACATAGTGTAATCATTCAGCATAGGAAGGTTTAGAAGTTTAGAGAGAGGGGAGAGGGTAAAGAGAAAGAGATGGTAAATGACATCAGCCCACTAACTAATCTTTACTAAGCTATTACATGATTACAAGGTTCTTAGATGATAAATGACATCACTTTTTAATGCTAACAATCTCTCCCTACAAGGTGGTCATTTTTGAATGATGCATCTTCGGTCTTTGAACTTGGATCTTGGAATTTCCGCACTTGATACTTGATCTTGAACCTTGTTTGTAATAGACTTGATAGACTCCTTTGTTCGGTTCATGCTTGTTATCTTTCGTCTTTCCTTCGATCAACAACATCTGAAATGATCACAATTCCCCTTATGATTATGTCTTACGAAACCCAACCTTGATTTGCCACTATATGATAGATGTGCGGCATCACAATTGAGTTCAGTTACACCCATAATGGGTAAGCTACCAGGTTTAATGTGTAATATGATATCATGTGACACTTGTTGAATTAGTTTGTGTTGTTGCATCCTTGTGCTCGAGCAAAATTGAGGAGTGTACGCGTGGTCATAGATTTTCTGTGTCACTCCTAGGACAACTATGTGCAACACGATTACGTTTTGCCCAAAGACCCAACAATAGGTTAGAAAAGGTGTTAATGTCAAACAAAGACAAAGTATACAAGTAATCCTCCAATCAAGCGTGGTTTAAATCATTCTTAACAGTTACTATCATATTAAACAGGTTATAACTAACTGTACTATGAATTTCATAACTTACATGTTCAAATTTGTATCAACAAAAACACTTTTTATCTACGATCATCGGTGACGGAACCAAGGTGGGTCTTCGTACATTATGGATTTTTGCGGTATAGTGTTAATTCTTGTAAAAAAACAATAATCATATCATACTATCTTATAAAGCATTTAGGCCTTCTAAAAAAAGAAATACCTAAAATTAAGCATTGCAAGTTCTTAAGCTAAAAGTACAACTAATTAAAACACATTTTCTAACATTAAATACAATTACAAGTTTTTAAGCTAAAAATACAACTAATTAAAACACATTTTCTAACATTAAATACAATCTTTAAATAGAAATACTTAAAATTCGGCATTACAAGTTTTTAAGCTAAAAGTACAACTAATTAAAAAACATTTACTAACATTAATAAACTGGTCAATAAATACAATTAATGCAGTTATTAAAACACCCCTTACATAAGAAATACAAATTATCAAGCATATTGTACAACCAACTTAAACACAATTTCTAAATTAAATGTGACTAATACAAATAATAAAGCACATTAATACATTATACAAATATTCAAGCCCAAATGGGCAACGGGCCAAATGGTCTCGAGCCTGAATGGGCATGGGCCAAACGTGCTCGATCCCGAACGAGCACGGGCCAACGGGCTCGAGCCTAAAAGGTTTACAACTCTTAGCTATCACTTTTTCCTTTTGATGTCGTTAACATTTATTTTAGGGTACCCGCCGCTGCAACGCGCAGGTACCCTACTAGTTATCATGGTCCAAAAAATGTGTTAGTAGTCATGTTTAGTTTTTCGTAAATGCACCGGGTCATTTATGGTCCTAGTTTGTTCTTCACGATCATGATTAAAACATACAAAAAAATTACACCATTGTTGACAGAGCTTTTATTTCAAAGCAAAGAAAAGAATCACTATAAGTCCTAAACAAAATTACACAAACCTATATACTCTTATTCCGAACTTATTGGGATATCGAAACATGAGGTATTGCATTCCCTCATGAAAACTACATTTTTATAAAATATCAGCATTATGACCTTATTCTCGATATGGAACCAGATCAAGCCATGGATCTTATTATAGAAAAAATGACATGGATACACCACGTGGGTGTGCAGCCACACGAGACTCTGGCCTAGCACCCAGCCACCCATCATGGTGCAGGTGGATGAGCCTTAACGGAACTCAGTGTTGGCGGGATCCATGCATAGCCATGGGTTTGAACGTATCCGACTTTTTCAGCCAATTTATCCGCTTGCTCTGGGCCTCTGCTTCCTGGCTTGTATGGAAGTGATTGCACTTCGTTGTTATCTATTCTGTGCAGTAATGGAGTGAAGATCTCCCAAGCAGCCTGAACTCAATTCAAAATCAACGTCGCTTATTGGCTATAAGTTATAACATGATAAGATAAGGTAGTTAGTGTATGCATGCAAACCTTGAGCTCATCTCTGCGAACAAAATGTTGTTGATCACCTCGTATTCTGCAAGTCAAACGAGCATTATTGTGATAAGTGATAATTTCACCAATAGTATGATATACAGTAGCCTTTAATTAAGTAGTTATTCTACTCACGTGTCAAGAATAAGGCGTTCATACGCCTCTGGAATGAAAACTTCTTGATATCGTTGCTGATATGACAAGTCTAGTTCACTCAGAGCAGTTTTCATCTCCAGGCCAGGTTCTTTGACCTAACAAAAATTGACTCAAGATATTACTGTATCATTTTATCCACTAATAAATGGACCTGGATTATATTGATAAAAACTTATGTATGATTTGTGCCTAAGTGAAACTAGCATGCCACAAACATTGAGAAAGTTTTTGAAATAGAAAGCCAAAACAATTGTTCTGCATGATAAAATAGAAATGCTTACAGTTAGCTTCATGTAAATGGCTTCAGATGGTTGCAGTCGGATGACAAACTCATTCCTCCCTTTTCCCTTTGCTGAGATAAAAGTTTCCGTTAATTGACAATTACTTGTGTAGCATGTTGTTTAAAACTTTAAATCAATTCGACAAACGTTTTCAGCAAGAGAATATAATTTAAAGTGCAACGCCAAACAAAGATAATGTAAAAGCGCTAATAACGTACACTTAAATATATCGCCAGGAACATCCTTAAATTGAACTCTTATTTCAGCTTTTTTTGAATTCATTGTTTTCCCAGCCTTCAGAATAAAGGGAACACCTGAAAAGTGAGTTACAGAATGTTAGTGTTAGAACTTAAGGATTGTCGCTGTGTTTGGCACAAATGGAAATTCTAAGTATCTTATTCGACCTTCCCATCTTTCGTTGTGAATTCTTAGAACCACGGTTGCAAAGGTGGGAGTGTTTGAGTCTTTTGGAACTGTGGGATCATCCTTGTAGCCTTCATATTGCCCAATCACAACTTCGTCTTCATTAATTGGGAGAACAGATTGGAGAACCTGATTATATGACAAGGAAAAGTTAACATTATTCACACTTAAATAGTTTAAATATTCATATTGTGGGACTAATTGAAAAAACGAATCATTAGAGTGGTTTAAAAATATTCAAATCATACACCTTCACTTTCTCATCTCGAATATGCTCAGGCTTTAAAGAAACCGGCTTCTCCATTGCAACTAGGCAAAGTACCTGCAATCCCAATGCTAATAATCGTCACCTCCAAACATGTTAGATGAATTATGAAATTTTTTTTGTCTTTAATACTATATCCCAGTCTGTTGTATTAGTATCAGTTACTTTCCAGTTACCTGTAGTAAATGATTCTGAAGGATGTCTCTAATAATTCTGCCAAACAAACCAAATAATGAATTAACCACACTAAGCATAATCCAGTTAATGGAATGAATCGAACCAAATGATTAAGAGTTCTTATTATTAAAGTGTGGAGCAGTAAGAGAAAGTACCCATATTGGTCGAAATAGCCACCACGACCTTCAGTTCCAAAATCCTCTTTAAATACAATCTGAAAAAGAGGAGGATAAGAGAAGAAAGCATATGAAGTTAAGGAGATTGCTACTTCATAAAAAAAAATACTATTCAAACTCTTAAAACTATGCCAACAAGAAGAATACAAAAATATTGGGGTAGATGCCATGATCTTGACTTAAGCATTTGTATATAGTTTAGCTACTAATTAATAACAAAGTTCAAGAACCCTCACCTGTACATTTGAAATGTTAGCATGGTTCCACAGTGGCAAGAACATGCGATTCGCAAAACGAAGTACCAACTGCATTTTTATACAAAATTTAGTGAAATAACTTTTAAGAAACTAAAATTTCAAGCTTATATATTGGGTTATTATTTTTACCAAGTTCTGCACCAACTCCTTTCCTAAATAATGATCGATACGGTAGATCTGTGATTCGTTAAACAGTTCGCCTATATGGGTACTCAGTTCCTCAGCTGACTTTAAGTCCCTACCAAAAGGCTTTTCAACAACAATTCGAGTCCAGCCACCAAGGTCAGCTGGAGAAATAACACAATCACCTTCTTAACTTGAGAAATGGAAAACATAATTACACTCTTCAGGAACTTTTGTTTTATGCTATTACCAATGCCAAAGGTGACGTATTTAATTGTGAATAGGTCAATTTGTGTTTTGTTATTTCAAATGGATCATACAACCTCCTAAGAGCTCAAGCAGGTTTAAAGTCATACAACCTCCTAAGAAAATTATTATTTGAAATCATAGCGAATGCAAAGGGTTTGCTGATTAACCCAGTCTGACCCAGTCTATTTTGACCCTTAAAATGTTCTGTTATCTCGCCTGTTTTGACTGACCACCCATCTTGCCAACTCTACCTAACCCTGACAATGCTACTGATACATTTATACTAGATGTACATGATTCGAGTAGCGGGATGCATACATTTATTCATACAAAAATTCTTTAACATTTTGCAGACAGATGGATATACAGATGGAGGAAGAGCAAAGTAGAAGAGTCTCCTTGACGACCCGTCTTTGCTGTCTTTTGACAATTCATATGCAGATATTTCCTTGTCCAATAACTGAAACCCCTCCTCGGCGTCATAAGGGCCACTTACATATTTGATCTACACACGAATTTTTAATTCAAAAGAAGGAATGTGTCTATCTGAATGTCTTTAAAACAACAATTAAACAAAATGAAAGGGCAAGTCCCGTTCTTACCAGTGACAGAAACTTTGACACATCTTCATCATGTGTTTCCTCACAACCTTTGCCTGGTGTCAAGTATCTGCAGCCCGTTATTTAAAACATGCATAAGTGAAGCTTACAGCAATTGAAGGAAAAGCTCACAATGATGTATAGAAAATAAGAAAACAATACAAGAAAATGACCTAAAGATACAAATAAACATTTTAACTTCACCTTGGTGGTACCACTGCTGTTTAAGTCAATCAATCTACATTGACACACTTTTCGGATTGGCAAAAATGGTGAAATTTGAAAAACAAGATTTTGTAGTATTATATAAAAATAAAAAAACCTCATTCATAGTTCAAACAGATGGACTTACACCACAGATTAGTTAAAAGTTAATGTTGACATTAAAAAAACATCATGATATCCAAGGCCTTTAGTCTAGTGGTATGTGAGTTGTCCGCCAACCCAAAGGTTGTGGTTCAAGCCTTGTTGGAGGCATTTGTGAAATATATTACTCTCTCCGTCTCAAAATAATTGTCAAGAGACAAGAATCATTTAGGCTGCGTTTTTTTTTTTTCAGCCTCTTAACGCCTCTGAATGGGCATTATGTCTGAATCGGTCAGACATTTTTCCCGTTCAGACCGTTTTTTTTTTTTTTTTTTTTTTTTCGTTCAGACGCGTTCAGATGCAGTTAGATCTTAATGGTCAAGACTTGAGAAGGGTGTCTTAACGCGTCTGAATGCCTCTTGTTGACACAAAATAACCAAAAAAAAAAAAAAAATCCCGTTCAAACATGAGTTTTTTTTTCTTCGTTCAGATGCGTTCAGATTCAGACATTTACGCATCAGATTCAGATTTAGACGTGTGGTTCAGATTCAGACTCAGACCCTCTTAATAAACAAACACCACCTTAGTTTAATAAAAGTGGGGCCAATTTAATTTTTAACCACTCAAAGAGAATATTCATTTACTTTATTCTCTAGTTTTTACTTAAAAAGGAAAGTGTACAATTAATTTGAGACATCCCTAAAAGGAAATATATACAATTATTGTGAGACGGAGATAGTATGAGATAAGTGGTATCGGGCGTCAAAGAATTGCCGTTCAAAATAATAATAATAATAATAATAATAATAATAATAATAATTTATTAATTGTGTCTAAGATAAAATAATAGTTGGCGCTATCTATTATGATCATTGTTTACTGTTCTTTTGGGGTTTAGGTAGTTCAACTTATTTTAGAAGCTTAGGACACTTTGCATATTAATTTAAAGTCAACATGTTTATCAGTTTGATCAACTGCACCCACCAACTAACACCATGCATCAAAGCCTATAAGGCTATAAATATGCATTTCCATTATATGTATAATATAACATCACTATTAATCAAAGGAAGAGCAAAAAGCTAAGAAAGAAAAATCAGAAGTGAAAGATTAAGATGTCGAGGTCAATTCGTGCTATAATGTTGATGATAACTTTGGCTGCGGTATCACTACAACAAAATAGTAACATGCTCACACTTATTAGAGCATGGCGCCACATTTTAAAGTGTGAAGAATTAAAAATTTCACACTAGCATGTGTGTGAACCAATTGGGTGTAGCAAATATTGTCACACTTTTATGTGTGAAGGTTTATAAATATTTTCACACTTTTAAGTGTGAGGGTTTTAAAACAATTCTTTACACTTTTTAGTGTGATGCTTTTGATTTTAAAATAATTCTTCACACTTTTAAGTGTGAGATTGAAATTCTTCACACTTTTTAAGTGTGAAGATTTTGAAACAATTATTCACACTCTTAAGGGTGAATACCTTTATGAAAAAGTTCACACTTTATAAAGTGCGAAGAAAAAAGCGTGTAAAAATGACAAATTTGTTGTAGTGTATATATGGGAAAGGGACACGCACAACAAGAAGGAAACAACAACAATCAGGGAAACAATATTGGTGGCTCAGCATGCCTAAATCAGCTCATGCCTTGCGTCAACTACCTAAATAATCAGGGAGGCCAACGCGACCCACCTGATAGCTGTTGTGATCCTTTGAAATCGGTGATAAAGTCAAATCCCGAGTGTTTATGTAGCATGCTAAGCAATCAAGGTACTATAACTGCCCAATTAGCAGGCATCAATGTCACTGAGGCCCAAGAATTACCAGCTAGATGTGGTCAGCGTGTGAATCCGATCGCATGCCTTACCACCACGTCTAAGAATACTCCAGGTTCAAGTGATTCACATATATTGAGAAATTCGAAAATCTACCTATTGTTTCCACTGATGATAATTGCAGCTCTATACAGTTGATCCTTTATACATAAACAGTTTAAAGGGCCCCCAAAGATGTTTGACTATTAATGCAATATTGACTTGCATGTTTCCTTTTTCTTTTGTACCTTCATTATTATTTGTTCTTACCAAAGTATATGTAGCTTCTATATATGTATGAGGTAATCTAATTTGTGCGGCTTTTCAAGGAATACATATGTTAAAATTATGAAATATACATTTGTCTGATTAACCAATGATTGTGGGTTCACACCTCATTAGAGACGTGTGTGCGCGATTTGTTGGTTGTTACAAAAATATTGTCATGATATATAATGGGGAACAATGAAAAGCATACCTGCGAAGGCGGCCCCGCAATTCGTCATCTGACATTTTGCTCCTAGCATAGCCAAAAATATGAACATCTTGTGATTCAATAAATCCTTGACGATGGAGATGAAAAAGTGCAGGGAATGTCTTTTTCTTGGCAAGATCACCAGAAGCCCCAAGCACAATAATCGAAAGACAACCGGTTTCTGGTTGGAAATCACCCAAGGCAGGTTCATTGCCTCCCATCCTTAACTAAAACTTGGATAAAAAAAGACAAAACCAGTTGATTATACCTTGTTCCTGCTATCATAAAAAAGATAACACCAAAACATTAGAAATATCGGGCCAGAATTAACGAACTTTCATCTATTTGTCTTGTATGTAAACAACTCATTTTACAATGTTAATGTCGTTCTTAGTTCTTACCATATTTCGTTGTCACTTGAAGTAACTACGAGTTATATATAACTGGTAACTGGTCTAGTGAACAGCCAAATATATGCTTAATTTATTTACCATTTAACGTACATATCACAAAACATAGTTTTGCTTCTCTATCGTTTCATATAGCATGATTTTGTTTTGTTAATTAAAGTATAGTAAGAGACCTATTAGCAGGTAATCATTTACATGTAATGATGAAAATGTCTTTGTTACAACAAAAGGAAGAAAAAAACATGCATAAGCAATTATACTGCACGCCGCCACGCCGTGCTAGTTGCAAAACATACAATGCATGTTCTAAAACGTACACGAAAAAGGCAACAGATCGATCTAAATGCTAATTCAAACGTAAAATATATTAGTTCACAGATAAATCAATTTCTTCAATCAAGGAAATGACATGCACTATAAAAATATAGTGGAAAATTTGTCCTCAACAATTATAAATAGATCCCAAGAAAAAACAATTCAAATATAAAAACATTATATTTCAAGAAATGATTATATTACCTAATCACAGCACGATGTGAAACAATTTTAATTGGTTGATGGCCGGACGTTTTTCACCGGCTGCCGGAGACTTATGCTTGTGTGGAACTCTGCTTGTGTGCGGTGTATATTACTTTCGATAGCAACCACCAAGTTCAAATCATAACTTCTTTAAATAAAAATAGCATTTAAAACCCTGCAGATATACTTTATCTATGTTTGGTCCTTAAGATAGTATCATGTTTAAATATCCTTATGATTGATTTGTATCATTTTTAGCGCAAGTTAATCTCATTAACTAACCAATATATTTTTGTAAACTGATTGTTTTTTAACCATTTACAAAATACTAGACTTATATCCGTGTAAAGCAATAGTGTATAGCGGCAAATAATTGTTGTAATCTTGCCTTCGTTCTCTCTGGTTTCACAGGTTCTTTGTGATGTGTTTCTTGTGGTTGTGTTGCGATAAATAACAAAAGTGCAAAAATTTACACAGAATTAACAAAACGATATAATTATTTACTTGTATTGATATGGAATGATTTGTTTACAGAATTCATGCCCTATATATACTTGTTGAATCGGTGCTTCAAAGAGGTGTATCGATTCAGTATAACGTTTTAATCTATCTAATCGTTGTAACCTATCTAAACGGTTTATACCGTTACCTAATAAACCCAACCCAATATAATGGGTCGGATTATTATCTAAACTTACAGAATACTTATCATAATTGTACACTAAACTACCCTATTCTATTCTTCTATAACATTAAGGTCCAACATTCTCCCCCCTAATGTTATAGACTGCAATCGAGTCTTCTTTCCTTGTCTTTACAGCAATGTTGGTTCAGTGTCAGTGTCATAGATGAGATGTGACTCTTCTTGCTTGTTGTATTTCCATTTCGTGCATTCTTTCGCAAAGTGTCCATGCTTGCCACATTCATAACATCTGAGCTTGCTTTTGTCTTTAGTTCCTTGACTCGTATTTGAATTATATTTCATGCTTTCCTTGCCTTCATTGTTGAAATCTTTACCTCGCCATTTACCATAAGTTTTGTTGTTTGAACTTGCCATGAGAAGCTTGTCTTGATCATTTGCCTCTAGTATGTCTTGACTCTTGATTCGTTCTTCATAGGCTGTTAACCTTCCAATGGCTTCTTCAAATGACATTTCGTCTAGGTCTTGATATTGTTCTATAGTTGCCACGATCGGTAAAAACTTCTTTGGAACAGAGTTAAGTAGTTTCCTTACTAGTACCTTATCTTCCAAAGTTTCACCAAGCCCTCTAAACTTCGCCTTTATACTACTTAACTTTCCTCCATACTCACTTACTTTTTCGTTTGGTTTTATCCTTAGCGTCTCTAGTTCACTTCTCAATGTTTGTAGTCGTGCCTTTTGAACAAGATCGGCTCCCAAATGCTTGACTTTGATTGAGTCCCATACTTCCTTTGCAGTCGAGTATTATGCTACTTGCATTAAAACATCTTGTGGCAGTGATTGGAAAATTATTGCTTTTGATGTGTTTTCTTTCTTCTCATTTGTTTCTATTCCGTCTTTTGCCACTATTGTTTCCCATATGCCATATGCCTTCAATATTGTCTCCATCATCAATGCCCATGTCGTGTAGTTTGTTTCGTTCAATTTTGGACATTGTAGTGAAATATTTCCTAGTTCTCGAACTGATGTATGGTTATCATTCTTGTCTCCTTCTACCATGCTTGCTTGCTTGCTTATAATCAGAACCGAGATGGTTTCTAGTTTTCTTGCTCTTGTGTTTGATCAAAAGATCAAATCCTTTACTTGCTATTGGTCAATTTATTAACCAGGTTTTCTTGCTATTTGAACCTAAAAGGCTCGAAACTTGCTATTTGAATCTTAAGGCTCGGAACTTGCTATGAACCTAAGGATTCGATTTAACTTGCTATGAACCACAAAGGGTTCGGTTTAACTTGCTATGAATCACTAGGATTCGGATTTGACTTGCTATGAACCACAAAGGGTTCGGTTTAACTTGCTATGAATCACTAGGATTCGGATTTGACTTGCTATGAACCACAAGGGTTCGGGTTATCTTGCTATGAATCTAAAAGGAAATTGGTTTTTGCTATTCTAATCAACCTAGGTTTTTTTTTACTAATGGTAATTTCTGTCTTAACAAAACTTTTCTTAATTTATATGGAGTATTTAGAAAAAATAAAAAAGTTGAAAGAATTTAGAATAACCGGTTGATTAGAGAAAGCAGGAGGCGTGCGTTTCTTCCTTCTGATTCGTGATTCCAAACAGGTTCGGTAAATAGATTTCCAGGCAAAAACTTCGTTCTTCTATCTTGCTTTTGATTGATTCAAGTTGAATCAAATCTGGCTTTCTTTTCTTTCCGTTCTTCCCTGGATCGATTTGCCTTGGGCTCTGATGCCAATTGTTGTAATCTTGCCTTCGTTCTCTCTGGTTTCACAGGTTCTTTGTGATGTGTTTCTTGTGGTTGTGTTGCGATAAATAACAAAAGTGCAGAAATTTACACAGAATTAACAAAACGATATAATTATTTACTTGTATTGATATGGAATGATTTGTTTACAGAATTCATGCCCTATATATACTTGTTGAATCGGTGCTTCAAAGAGGTGTATCGATTCAGTATAACGTTTTAATCTATCTAATCGTTGTAACCTATCTAAACGGTTTATACCGTTACCTAATAAACCCAGCCCAATATAATGGGTCAGATTATTATCTAAACTTACAGAATACTTATCATAATTGTACACTAAACTACCCTATTCTATTCTTCTATAACATTAAGGTCCAACAATAATTATATTTGTGAAATCCTGATTTTGTTTCGGCCTTTGATGTAAAGCGTGTATTTTTTGAAAAACAAAACATGTGTTTTTTAAAATTAATATAGTATTTGTTTTTGAAAAATTGCTAAGTTAAAAATTGATCAAGCTTAAGTGTATCAAGAGATACTTAATAGTAATTTAGACAAACTATATTAGTTTAAGTTTTTAAAATTCAAAATTTCAAAAATAGATATTCGATGTTTATTTCATTCATCTCAATTTGCGTTTCTAATCCTACAAGTAATTAGAAAGAGTATATTTATTAAAAAAATATATATATTCTCATTGAATTGCAAGATATCAAAATATTCATCAGTTACAAATGATACGCGATTATATATATTCAAATGGACGTTCACAACTTGTTTCAAACACAAAATCATGGCAAAAGTAATTTATCCTTTGTGCTTTATTGGCTTTTTCTTGTTCGTCATTGTGTGCTCTAATTACGTAGAGGTAATTTGTAAAATAGTCATTCACAAATGCATTGATATATTGTGCATTTGTAATCCTTAATGTTCTAAGTTTCGGTTCTTAATGGTTTCTTTTTTGCTTTTATTGTAACCATCTTTGGATAGGGGAAAATGTGGTGTGTAGCTCAAAGCCAAGCTTCGGATTCAAAGTTGCAAGAAGTTCTTGACTTCTTGTGTGCGCGACTCGACTGTAAGGAGATCTTGCCAGGGGGTTCGTGCTTTGACCCTGATACTCATCAGAGCCATGCATCTTATGCTATTGATCTTAACTATCGCATTAACGGCTTATGTGATGATAGTTATGCTACGTTTGCTCTTACCGACCCTTGTAAGTTGCTTTCTTGTTCTCTTGGCTCATAAACTTCTTTCGCATATATAATCAACACGATGGTTAGTGTACTATATGTGACAGATTTCTTTTTGTTTTTGATGCAGCTATCGGAACATGTACCTACCCATGAGTGATCCAAAAAGATTTGGGCTGCCTCTAAAGGTCAAAAACCCATAGTTGGATTTATCTAGTTTGTAAGGGAAATTTTTTGTCCAAACAATTTAGTTTATGAGAATAGAACACTTGTTCCACGTTTATTTGATGTTCGATCTACTTTTTTTTCTTTCTTTTTTTTTTTTTTTTTTTTTTTTGGGGGGTGCGGGGATGGGAAGATGTTCGATCTACTTTGGTGTGCTTAACTTGGTAACACTGAATGACGGGAGTATATGTGAGGCATATAGATATACCCATAACTAAAGGTATACAAGAGAAAGGAAAATCGTAATTCTAAAATGAAGAAGTTGATGTCAAAACTATATTTATATTAGATTTAATTAAACAGATCGAAGTTTTTACTTCCAAACATACAGATAACTACATTTTTACTGTAATGTGTTCGATATGCCTAACAAACTATATAAGAAATCCAACGGTTTTCAATATTTACATAAATTAGAAAAATGGATTATAACTGTACCAAAAATCTTGGTGATTAATGGCAAATATTTACAGATGTTCAAGGGTAAAAGAAGCAAATAGTTTATACCATGACAATATATGGTTTAAAAGGTTGCAACATTGCAATGAACAAAAACTAGGTAGCAGATAATGCATACCCTACTGCCTACCATGTAAAGAATGAACAAGGAAACAAAAACTGAGAATCTGAAATTAATCACAATAACGAACTATTCTAGTAGATAATGGATATGCATACTGTAAAACGATCAATGAGTTGAACTACGAGAGGCGCTGGTCAACTTATCCCCTCCATCAGTCAGCCTCAGTTTATGCATCCAGTCAGGCTCTACCACAACACCATCACCAAGATACTTCGCTCCAATAATCCAATATTATTTGTTGGTGTCGATAAACATATAACTCTTACCAGCAGCGTCCGTCACTCCCATCCCCAGCTTTGCCAGCCCGCCTTGAATGTACGTCCCAGCATTGGGAAAACTCGTGTGCCTGAATTTTGATAAATAAACAATTGGTTTATTGCTTCTCTCAATGAACTCTAAACAACTAGGATCGACTTTTAATCTGATGGTGTCACTATGATATGATCTGGGATGTACACCCTCCAAAGCTGACCATTGAAGTTGCTAATCCGGAGGGTGAAACGCTCCCAGTGGCCGACGTGCTCACCTGTCTTCTGATCCATCATATCAATGTTCATGTTGAGTATATCTTGAGAGTAGACGCGTATCTGGTCCCTTAAATGGGAAAAACATCCACATATCAATGTCAGTAAATATACCATCATTAACCGGTTTAACTTGAACATTAATCTCTGCAGTTTCGAGACAGCCGTGTTTGACAAAGGTATGGTCGTTTCCGTTTTGAGAAAGGTTTTCTAAGAACCACAGGACTGAGGACAGTAAGTAAACCTCATGGAGATGGAAGTAAACCGTGGGCCCGTAATGATGAATTAACGCCTGTACTTGCTCCAAAACTGGCATTGTTGTTCCAAGGTTTGAATTTATCAAGCAACACATACTTAATTTCTTAACGCTGCTGAACTCCCTACTAGAGAAAAAGAACCGCCCGACAAAAACAGTTTCACATGGTTTTGTAAGAAAAAAACTGGTGTCAGTAAACATATTGAACATCTGCAGTAACATCCTCTCGTACACACATAACTTGTTCAAGATCAGGCTCCATATCATACTCAGGTTTATTAAAAGCAGTAACTAAAAATCTCAGAGCTCGATAACCCAAGGGAGGGATGGGTTCCCACAGGCAAACTTTCCTCTGGATGGATATAAATTTTAGCTTGTAATCTACAGGTGACTTTAAAGGAGGACGAGGAGATTCATCAGTAGTTTTATATCGGGCATCCCGTGCAACAAGAACATATGCACCACTAAGTTGTTCATGGCTGCACTGACAGCGGTTTATAAAATGCAACCGTACCCTTCTTGTTTGTAGGGTCATTTGGGTTGGCAGACGACATATATTCGAAATCTGTCACCATAGCCAACTCTAGTTCTCCATCAAGCCTTATTCTTCCCATATTAAAACCACCTTCAGCTTCACCTTCCCATATTACTTCCGGAAACGACCAAAATGCATCACACTAAAACCGGATGAAATATTTTTTCTAGATGTTTTAATGCGCTATAATGATATAAAATTTAGAAATACAATTCTAGTTGGCTAGTCAAAAGAAAACTAGTCAAGTTAACTAAGTCATAGTAAAAGTCAAGGTAAATTGTCAAGTATCAATAACAAATATATAAAAGAATAAAGTTGAGACTTGAGAGGATAAATATGAAAATAAGTAAACTTGAAGGGTATAAGTATGATTTTCGAATTTTTAGGGCTGTTTAGCTAGTTTTTTTTGTCAATCATATTCTTCCATACATTTTTGTGTGCAAATGTCGATCAAGAGAGCTCAAGAGAAGGAGAAGACTCATAATTAAAGTATAAACTATATAAATTCATGTGATATTGGCTCCAGACCACAACCAAGAGGCTGATATTATCAAGGTAAAACCCGTGTGTATTCACTTAGCTTAGCTAACGGATGTGTGATGTGTGTCCCTAGGTACGAAGATGGATTATGCGTGAAGATAGCTATTACCAACAAGTGAATCATACACTACTGTGACAATGAGCTACACCAAGTTTTGTTAAAAAAACTATCTTTGAAAGTTGTTATTCACATCAGAAGATGTCGTAGTAATCACAGTGCACACCCTGAACTCGGAGCACCATTAGCGGAAAACAAAGCTTGTGTTTTTGCTTTGTTAATAATAGCGGTAAACATGGTAAGCTTAGTCATAGCCCCAACTCGTAACAACATGAAATATAATGATAAGTGGGTTCTGATGTTCAAATTCTAGCATTGCAAGTCTTAGGATGATAATGTACTATGGCCATAATTACATTTACAATTCATTTAAAACTTAAACAACAATATCATATTACCACCACGAGAAATCTGTTCTATCATACCATCTGATATTAAATTAATGGTTTTGGAAACCACAGCAAATTTGGAAATCACAAGGACTAAGATTAAGGCCTCTTAAAACATCACATTTTTAACCACTTAGGCTTCCCCATCTTCTTCTTCTCCACAGGCAAATTTTGTGCTGCAGGGGCAGAAGCAACAATAGGTTCAGGGGCAGGTTGATCAAGCTTAGACTTCTGCTCGGGTATGACTTCTAGACCTTTTAAAGCCATGACATCCTCTTTAAGAAACGGACCTTGTGCTCTATCATCACCTGGACATAGAAACGCGTCATCAAATAAAATTCTGGCTGTTAAACAAAATTCCATATTCACCTCAACAGATTGGAAGTATTATATGAAAGAGAGACAACAAGAACTAACCTTGTGGTAGGTCATATGAAAAATAAACATTTGCACCAGGAGCAAAGCCAGCAGAATAGAAGTCCTGAGACATGTCCGTTATTTGCTTCTTAGGAGGAATAGTATCTGAAAAAATTGCCAGTATTCTCTCAGATAATTATTCATTTCCCCAGATGTGGCAATTTCAACCCATTTGCTTCAACATGGGTTTATTTGGTTTAAATTTTATCTCTAATGCATATTAAGGGTTAACCAAAAAAAAGTGAATGGTTCTGATGAGTCGAACTTCAAGAAAGTCACCCAACTTGCATTTAAATGTTACAGCCTTCGTGCCTTTACAATCATTTTACAATAAAAAAATAAATAGTTATAGTATTATTAAATAGCAAAGTTTTTCGTGATCATACGTGCTACCTTAATTATATAGCAGAGTAGACCAATAAAGCGTTGATGGGTGAACCTAACCCGGCCTGATCCGTTTTGGCATTTTAACACGCATTGTTGCCCATTTATATTTGTTACCCAGCCCAGCCAACATGTCCACTCTCTACAATGTTCAAAGTTTTACAAATACAAAAAGCTTCATCCAGCAAGATGATTCAAGATAGCTACTGATGTGTTTATCGGTTTATCCTTCTATACACGCATTCTTTTTAAATAGACAATTGTTTGTGTTAGGATTTAGAATACTGTATTAAATTATTGTATGCTTACACAGATAGAAAGGGAGATCCGGTTGAGCCACAACTTTCACAAGATGATCAAATAAGCTTTGCACCGGCTCTGATGAATCGAATGTCACTTCTAATGTCTGGTTATCTGGGAACCTTACACGAACCACTGCCTGTAGGAGTAATGAAAATGTTAAAATACAAGTTACAACATACTAATAATCCAGAGCCTAAAAACTATATTTATGTAAAGGAGTTGATCGACAAATCAAGTCAACATTTACCTTGGTAATTCTTGATCTACTAGCTGCTGCTTTGGCTGCTGCTTCTGCGTCTCGAATTTTCTTCGTCTTAAGACGTTTATCTGCTCATAGTTGGACATAATCAGATTTTAGTAATGGTAAGAGCAATAATTTAAACATCAAAAATTACTACTCCAAAGAGACATCATTTTAGTATTGCCATGTGTATTTAGGCTGTTAATGGTAAGAGCAAAGATTTTAGTATTGCCATGTGTATTTAGGCTCTTAATGAACAAGAGTAGAAGACATCATGGTGTTTAGACTTCTGACAATATAATAACAGCATACATAACAATGCCATCTAGTCAAGTCATCATCACTAAGAACTTGCAACATAATCTCGCCTAGATTTTTATAGCAACATAGAGATTTCTTTGATAGAGAGGGAGAACAAATTTCTACACGGATGAAAATGTGTATGTTATGAATGCTTATAGTGTGTTCTATAAAATAGATACAGGACAAAATGTTGCTCTGGGATGCGGGTTATCAAAATTGTAACATTGTAACTATATACATGCACTTATATGTTCTACTCCCTAAACTTAATCTAATGTATTCTACAGAAAAATGTAATCATTGGACGGACCTACTACTAGGAAAAAACACACGATCCTAATAGATATCCTCACCTTCGATCTTTTTAGCAGCCAAAACACGATAATAATCTGATGTGCTGAACTCCATGTCATCATCTGGTTCCTCTGTCCAAAAACCAAATCAGATATTAAAATCACATAATGAACTATGCACATATATCATTTCTATATAGTTATAAAAGAAGTCAGGTTCCAACCACTGCTGGAGGCAACATTGGATGTTTGAGGTATTGTTGCTGTTGTTGTCTCAAATACCCGTATTTCTCGCCCGTAATTCTGTTTTGCAGCATCAAGCTTTTCCTAAATCACCAACAAAGAGTATCATCAGTGCAATACAATAGACCTTCTCAAAAGAAAGATTAAATCCAACATACAAAAGCTTACATCTTCAAGCTCATTAATTAAGTGTATTAAAATTTCAAAAGCTCGAAATTAAATACAAAACGACCACATGGAGACTAAATAGACTACGCACAGGATCAAAAGAAAGTCAAACAAGCAAACTTTGTAGCACACCCTTACAAATTTAAGCAAGTAGTGTATATATACTAGGAGGGTGTTTGGGATTGCTCATTTAAGAATATAAGCGGTTTGTAGCGTTTGGATGATACAAACTACTTCTATGAGCTTATTTTGGGGTAAAACAAGTAGTTTTCAATAATCAGATCATGATCTTCTTATTCCAAACTAAAGTCCTTAACTGAGACGAAGATATGATTACCTCCTTACCCTCAAATCAAACCCTAAACAAACTGATTCACTCGAAACCACCAACAAGAAAACCTTAAAGATTCAATGATGTCCCTACATCAGTTCACATAATTTATTTTTCTGGGGTAATCATGATTTCCGACTTTTTGGCGGATTAATCCAAACACATCTCTAAAATCAATAAAAAAACATCTCCAGAGGTCATCCAACACTGGGAATATAGCATGTCTTAAATAAATAAACATTATGAACACAAGGAACACTAAAATCAAATAAAATTCAAAAGTTATATAAAAAAGAAGAGAAAAAAACCGTGGCAAGATGAGAGTCCATAGGATCAGGAAACGAAAATCTTGTTCGTTTGCTAGTTGGTGAAGAAGGATCGGCTAGCATCGGCGACCAGAAACCAAAACCTTTGTGTCTGTGTTTGTGTTTTTGTCTTTTGCGTCACGTTTGTATTATTATTCCTCCTTGGAGGTAGATAAAGGAAGACTTGGGCTTCTAGTTCTACTCGGTTTCTTATTATTTTATAGGGAGTGGGAAAGTAAAACGGTAGTGGGCTAAAATTTTGGGACTAGCCAAATTTAAGGTCGAATTCGGTGGAAACAAATTACTACCGAATTTGAATTTGTAACAACTTGTGATTTTTTTTTTTTTTTTTTTTTTTTTTTTTTTTTTTTTTTTTTACATAACCACTTATATAAAGTTTGTGCATGAAGAAAATTCAAATACAAATCAAATTATGGATTTTTTCTGTGTGTTTATTTTTATTAAAAATAATGATATTTGGTTATATTATTCCTTTACAATATGTCCTTATTTACTTGAAAGAGAAAAATAATAAACATATCAACCTATGTTTTTATAAATCACTTTTAAGCATATATTATAATTTTAACTTGTTAAATTAAATAATATTTTACATGAGTCAATGGAATATGCATAAATTTATGTATTCACTTGAATATCATAGAAACTCGTTCTTTCATCATACATGTACGGGGTTTTGGGTATTACGGTTAATTTAATATGATAATGATAAAGTTATTTTACATTTAACTCTATTGAGTTTTATAAAAGAACCTCCCTTTTTATTAGTTTTATTTTTACAGATTAGAAACTTTTTTTATTGACTTTTTTTTCTTGTTAAAACACGAATTTGAGCCAATTTTTACTAATTGCATTTATATAATTTTGACTTTTGTTAGTTAATAAGATGGTTTGATTTTGCCATGTTATAAAATTAAACTCTTCAGCCTAATTTGATTTATATCAGAAACTTAGTTTTTGAAGTTAGCACTAAAATGACATTTTCTTTTATCATATTTTTAAATAATAAAGGAAACAAAAATTTTGAAAATGAATCATTCACAGTACAGATGAGCAAAAGAACCAAAGAACCAGACCGAAACCAAGAAGAATTGAACTGGACCCAAAACCTAAGGTTCTATTTCCGGTACTTGAGTTTGAGATTTTGCGTTTCTTAGGTCGGTTCCAGCAGTTCTCGGTTCCAGAACCAAATACCCAATAATTCTAAACACATGTAATATTCTTTACTTCTTATACTCAAATTGATGTATTTTCTATGTGCACGTGACAAGTAACTAATACGACTCGTTCCTATCATTGACCTATATGAGGTCACATGCTAGCACGAATAGAAACTCTATATTTATGTAAGTTGTACATATGGTATTACAGTAAGGTTTAAGAAGTTACAAGTTCGAGAAATTGGCTTAACACATTTAACAAACCATCTAGTAATTTGAAATGTCGTGACTTGCAATGCAAGCCACTAAAGGGACAATTTGGTTTGAAAAGAAATGAGAAGGAAAACCTTTTATTGTTTTGTTAAAATGTGAACATGTAAAACTAGAAAATGATTGTTTATCTATACTTATGCTTTAGTTGTTAAATGTTATTTGTTTAAAACTAAATGATTGCAAATACTTTAAAATTTTATTTTTTGTATTTTTTATAGGCTTAATTCATTAGTGCATGAGGTTATTTTATTTTTATTTTTCCTTTAGGAAATCGGTTCCTGTCCTGGTAGACCCAAAGAACCAGAACCAGAATCGGAACCAAAAACTATATTCGGTTCGGTTTTCGGTTCCTACTTTTCACAAACTTCTGTTCTCGGATCCATCGATTCTGATTTCAGTTCCAACCGGTACTGGACCCATGCTTATCCCTAATTCACAGCACTCAAATTGGACCAACAAGAGAAGCCCTTTTAAAATCGAACCTTCTTATTGACAAATACAAAGTCAAAATTAAACTGAATCGGTCAACATTTCTTAATCTTTCATCTAGATCAAAAAACTGCATAAAAATATATTTGTTAAAATCGTAAAAAGAAAAGTATATATGTTAAAATTGTAAAAAGTTAAAAAAAGAGGTGGGTTAACCTTAAAATTTAATGGTTAAGTTTAAACTATTAATAAATTTGATTTTATAAATTGATCGAGAATTAATTAAACTGTCACACCTCCAATTTACCTTACTTGCAGCGGAATGGAATACCTGGGGGTGCCTGTCATAGCATCACAGTTACGGTTACATTGAACGACCTAAAGTGTCGTTTGAAAAATACTTCGTTTGATCATTGAAATAATCCAGAGTTTACAATATGAGGTCCCCAAAAGGTGTTGCATGTTTATGAAAAACAAGTCATACTAGATTAAACGTTTACATAAGTGCATGAAATAATGGTGAGACGCGTCGACTCCGCGACTCCATAAAGGTCCAAATGCATGTCACATAAGCTACCTTAATAACCTGAAATACATTGCTAAAACGTCAACACGAATGTTGGTGAATTCCATATATTTATAAAATGTAATGTTGTACGGCCACCACAAGTAAAAGTGCATAACAAAAGTCAAGTAAAATAGTACAATAGACCTTAAGCTCATGACCCCGAAGCTAGACTGTTGAAATTATATACCCCTCCTGAATGTTTTACCAGAACACTCCCAAAATGTCAGACATGAAATGCATCTGCTTACTGTTGGTAATAACTACCACGGATGGAGGCGTCACCCTCAATAGATCTATCTACTCACTCTCGCTTACTCGGCAAATTAACGGTCCATGATAATAACTAGGGGACTTTAACATGTTGGTAAGGCAACCTAAGCAATGTACATATGTTTTGGTACTTGGGCTCGTACTAAAAGGATTGATGCAATGTATTCCCCCGTGGGATTTGAAATCAAAATATTGAATTGAAAACGGGGCTATGAAAACTCACCTTAAACTGATGATACTGTGATGAAGTGAAATGAACAACAACAATGAACGGTTAGCTGCCTCAACCTAATATGAATGATGAACGATCTTTTTAGATCACAAAATGATGTTATGAATGTCCATGCACATGTTTCCTATACCACTCTACTCTTTGGAAAAATACTTGTTGTTATCAAAAATATACATTTTTCAAGACTTAGGAAAATAAGGCAACTAGAAAAATAAAACTAGTTGAAATGTGTATATATATATATATATATATATATATATATATATATATATATATATATATATATATATATATATATATATATATATATAACAGGAGGCGTTACACGCGTATTACCACCTCATTGTCCAGTCATTGCCATGTAATTCAATTTCTGCCATGTCATCACAATAGTAATTCATTATCAGCCATGTCAGCATCCATGTCATCACTTTCTGTCCATGTAAGCAATTTTATAATTTATTTTTTATTTTTTAAATTTATTTCGAAATTATATATATCTCTAAGCAACTATTTTCGTCCACATTTTTATAATTTATTTTGTATTTTTAAAATTTGCTAAGCAACTATTTTAACGAAGCAACTATTTATTACATAATTTGGGTATTAAGATCGGATTAAATATTTTTAAAAATTGAAGCTAGATGGATTTGAACCTGGGTCTGTTACTCCAGAATCAAACGCCTCAACCAATGGAGCTAATCCATCAGTTGTGATATACAATACAAACTAAAAATGATATAGTACATATGCGTTCCTTAATTATAGTTTCATAATATCATATGTGATCTCAGCCTTACATACGCCTTTTTTTTTTTTTTTTTTTTTTTTTTTTTTCTAAAAGCCCTAATATATGTGAGGCCTGTAGAAAAACATGTGACAACCAGGTAAAAAAAGATGTCGACTTTCTCTCTTTTTTCTCTAAACCCTAATATGTCATAATATGTTTTTTTTAACGTTTATGCAGATTTGCAGTAATTTATCTTGCTTTTTCATGCACAACTGCAAGTAAAGATTATGAGAAAAGACAGATATTCATGTTTTTTGAAGGTTTATTATTTGATATGTCCAGCAATAGGTAATACATGTTCTTTGATTTCAATAGGCTCAATCGAAATAGATGAATCTATTAATCAAAAGGTTGAAAACCAGTAGGCTCAATGGTTCAAAGATTGCAACTTTTTTCAATTTATTTTATTTTTAGTTGATTCACGTGTCGAAGGTATTTTACATGATTGTGCAGATTTATTCATCACAAATTATAATTTGTTGGTTTTGACAGTTCACTTATTCCTTCAAAGCCAATTGCGTAAAACATGAGAACAAAGTTCCTTTATTTTCCACATAAAGATGTCTTCCAAAGATAATGGTAATAAGAAGCAATTCCCTAATGTAAAGAAATTACTAGATTCACTTCTCTTATTAGTCTTTATTCATTTTATGTTGTGTATAAACCAATATTCTTAACAGGTTCTTTTGCTATTGTCAGGATTGCAGATGTATCATAAACAATATATTCATGTTTATGTTAACAGGTTCCATGCATGATACATTAATGGGCACCACAATGACAACAATGGTGGGTGCTTAAATTTTACAGTCGCATGGTAAAATATTTTAATTTTATATAGATTTTATTTATTGCTTGCTTAATGCCCAAACAATATCATCCTCAGCCATTTATTTCTTTTTTACAGATTCGTCCTAATGATGTTCTCAATCCTGAAACACCATATCTAGAGTTGGATTGGAAAAGTATGATAAATAATTTTTTAAAAACGCAATGTGAAAGTTGTATCTATCACTATAATCAGTTTGTTATGTTCCTCAATTATTTTTTATTTATTTAGTTTAACATCTGATTTATTTAGACTGTAAAGTTGCAGGAAATATTGATCATGGATGGAGTTTGTGCGGGAATATGAAAGCTTTGAGATGAGGCTTCAAACGTCTTATGAAAGTTTAGTCAGGGGTTGCCATTGTTGATCATGCCCATTTAGGCCATTCTGTTACTACTGAGCGAATGGCGCATGACAACACTCAAAATAGCTCCCATTGTCAACCAACGGTGCCTTCTCAGATTCACAGTTACCCGGCACCCGACAACAACAGTTTTGCAGGTTTTGCTCCCATACTATCTTTTACTTTGTGCTTCCAGTTTCATTCGTTTAAATTTGTGCTTAATCATTTTCTCACTATTTAATTATTTTGTTATTGGTTGCAAGCCTACCGAACATACCACTGATCTAAGATTTTCAGTCAAGGGACATCCACTGAAGGTTGTCCTACCTCTCTAAATGCCCGTGAATGTTCTGAAAGTTCTTCGACACAAGCTTGGGGCCTGGATTTAATAGTGAGCAACTGAGCATTAACAATAGTTTTCAGACGAAACTATGTGCAGACATGGGTAGATGGGAGCGTTTTGCTGTTAGCCTACATGATGTCTCATGTTTTATATATATATATATATATATATATATATATATATATATATATATATATATATATATATATATATATATATATATATATATATATATATATATATATATATATATCGTATGTATCAATGTTAGTGTTGAAATCCTCGGTTTGAAATCCTTGATATAACGCCTTGTAGTGATAAAAATATACTTGTAATGACTAATACTTCATTAGTTATGAATTTGGGTACTTGGTATTATTTCTAGAAATCTAGAGTTACTACGTAGTTTTAGTGTTATTATTTTCAAAAGCTGTCAAAATAATATAAGTTTTGCCGATATTGAAACGTGAATATCTTTGTCGTTACAAGTCCGTTTTACTTGTTCTTTATATCCACGGTTACGTCTTAATATGTAGTAATATATTTTGGAAAGTTTGGCTCCTCCGGGTTACGTCTAAAGTCTCGTTTTGTCCGACGAAAAACGTCCAACAGCATGTATTTTCAGAAAATATAGTTTTCGTCAATAAACTTGCAAAAATCATAACTTCTTCGTTATAAACTCTTTTTAATCCGTTCTTTCGCCTACGGATTCGTTTTTGAAAGTATTTTCTAAAATTTTTTCCAAAGTTTCCTTTATATTTACTGATTTTCCTGGATTTACAAAAATGGGACAGAATGTATAAATACTTGTTGCAAATCCATTTTTCATGTTCAAAACTAGTTTCTACTTCAACCAAATCTCTTACAAACATCACAAAGCTATACTAATCCTATCATACACCTTCTTAGGGTGTCATGGGTTCCTAATCACTACTAATCATGTTAATTTAACAAATGAACACCTAAATCAAAATCTAGGGTTTGTATGTTCAAAAAGTTAACAAAAATAATGTGGTATAGCTAATTTGTACATAAAATTAAGCATGAAAACCATAAGATACAAGTATTAATTAGATGAAATCATGAAAATAAATTTGATAACTCACTTTGAAATAATAGGTGATTAGATGATGAGAAATCCTGTATTACTTGTGTTTATGTTGCAAGAATCTTGATTAGAATGATAAAAGGAACAACTTTGTAGCTTTAAATCTTGAAAAATAATCACTTGATCATGGATTTTGGATTTGGGTCGTGGGTTTTGGGTGAAGGAGATGAGGTTTTGAGCTTTTTGATTCTAAGAAACTTGTATGTTTTTGTGTTTTGAGGTTTTTGGATATTTAGTTTAGGTTTTAATGTATTATAATGGTACATAAATGCTCAAGGTTTAGAAAATATAAGTCATGTATCTAGGAGTGTTTGTATGGCTGGTTTTCAATGGGTAAAAGAGAAGCAAAGTCGGTTTTGGTCACTTAGGAAATGTAGTGTAATATTAGTTGTAGTTTAGTGTAAGTATTAGTTATAATCGGGTACCGGGTTTGCTAGAAATAAATATTAACGAAGTTATTCGGGATAAAATAAAGTTGTAAAAATGTTAAAAATATGTTGGGTACAAGTACTGAGTGTTCGGGTGATTATTGTTTAGTTTTCACGAAAACCGTCGTAATATTTATAAACTTACGTTATAAATAAAATAAATTTCTAAAATACTGGGTAAATGAATATCATAACTTTTATGATGAAATAATGGATATAAAAATATGTCGGGACCATTGTGGGAATATTTAGATATATTCTTCGTATTTATTAACCGGGTGTTAACGTTTATTTATAAATAATTATAAGGAAAACGTTAAATATATCAAATATATAAATTTGAAAATCCTAAGAGTGGTATAACATGAAAATGCTATTATGATGATATGCAGACTGTCTCTAGTCCGTATGCAATGTCCTTACTGATAATGAAATGAATTCACACCTAAACCAATACGGTTATGCGAATTTTAATGCCCGTAAACTAAATTTACGATGAACTGAGTAATGCAAGTGAATAGTGAAAACTTTTCCGGAAATGAATAGTGTTCAGTGAATAGTAAAATTCTCAAATGTTTCTTAGAATATTAAATTGACCTCGAAAATGATGAATAGTAAAATGATAAATAGTGTTTTGATAAATAGTGATTTATGAATAGTAAAATGTCAAAGTTTAGGAAATGACCTGAAATGGTGAGTTGTGACATAAACTATTAACAAATTTGAGTGTAAATTGACAAGAAAACTTTACAGAAAAAAGGTAATTAATTAAATTTAAATTTGAATTTAAAACAACATTATATACTATAATTCACATTTCAAACAAAATTTTTAAAAAATATCTAATCTCTTAAACTTTTTATAACAAATACTCCCTAGTCCCTACACTTTATATTTTCTTTTAAAAAACAACATTTATTGTTATTGTTGTAATTTCTAATATTTTTTATTTAAAAGACTATCAAACAAGTAGATATAACAGTACCAAACCCAATTAATATGACTTATGTTAAAACTCCTTCAGTGAATTATGTCAAAACTCCCGCGTGCGGAAAGACCTAAAACCAGTTACATAACAAAGGTATAAGAAACCTATGCGCTATGTGTCAATTAAAGATTTAGGTATTCTATTGACCAATGATATTTTGTAATTTTGGCATACGTCATATAGAATTACTTAGTTTCTACCACATAAATTACGAACAAAATAAAATTAAACATACAAGTATTAGATTTACTTCACAGAAAATACACAATCTACTTTAAAACCACGATAATGATATTAATACTCCATTTAAATTTTATGTCTAAGCTATGTGCATGCACGGGCACTAAAACTGGTACTTTTAATGCGATGTACAAATGTGTATTTATTCATTTGACTTGGCACATCATTTAATGAGATACAATAACCATTTTCAACGTAAGATGATTCCAAAGTCTTTAAAGAGATAAGAGTTCATTTAGCGACAGTGGCGAAACTTGACTGTTTTTGTTTTGCGGGGGGGGGGGGGGGGGGGGGGGGGGGGAGTTATTAAAACGTAAAAATAACTTTTCGATCATACTTTGAAACTAATTGCTTAAAGCATTACCAAACGTTATCAAATTAATAAAATTAATAGTAGAGTAAAACATAGTTTAAGACAAATAATTTACATGAATTATTGACAATAAGTTATTTTCGTCTGATAATTTGAAACTCTCAAGCGGTTAAGTTCTTAAACACTTATAATATCCATAGTTTAAAGAATACAAATGTTAAATCATAAAGTTTAATTCACATATAGTTTGTTCTTTTGTTTTTTTCGTTAGTTTGATGCATATGACAGAGCTAGTGTCATTTGTTTTGCAGATATATGTCTTGTTGCTTTCTAAAATTTCCTTATAAGATACATGTACACAGTTATTGACTCAAGGTTTTTTTTTTTTTTTTTTTTTTTTTTTTTTTTTTTTTTTGTGGTGGGGGGGGGGGGGGGGGGGGACACCCCTTCTAGCCCCCATGAAGTTCCGCCCCTGTTTAACCAGTTATATATCTTGGGATGGTCATGGGAATATCGATCAAATCACATGTATATCGACTAAACTACGTACATTAAAGTACCTAGGGGAGAGCAACAAAACCGAAAAACCGAACCAAAACCAAAAAAAGCGCCCCAAAAAAACCAAACCGATTCTAAAACCGATGTTGTGGTTTTAGTTTAAAAAAAAGCTGAATTTTTTGGTTTGGTTTTTAGTTTTATAGTAAAACCTAAACCCTAAAAATCGAACCACCGCATACTAATATTTATAAAACTAATAAAAAATATATACGTATTAGGTTTGATACAAGGAATCACTAAAGTCCAAAAACTAATAGGTTAGATATTCGTAACATGTGTTTATTTAGCTAACAACCTAAACCCTAAAAATCGAACCATCGCATACTAATATTTATAAAACTAATAAAAAATTTATACGTATTAGGTTTGATACAAGGAATCACTAAAGTCCAAAAATTAATAGGTTAGATATTCGTAACATGTGTTTATTTAGCTAACACTATAATAAATACATAAATGTAGTTATTTTATTTCATATATGTTCGCACATCTCATCTTTATATACATGTTATGCAATATTATTATTTTACGACAAAATATTCAACTTACATTCTAGGATTTCTTGATTTAGGTTTTGGATGTTTAAAAAATATCTGTATTCCGATATCTGAAAAATTGATCAAAATTTATTAAAATGCTGGGTTTTATAAAATATCAGTTTTGGAACTCATATATAAGTTTTCCGAAAATTATAGATATTTAGATATTCGGAGATATAAAATTGTTATCTGAAATTTCGGATATCTGAATTTAAAGAACTTAGCTACAATAATAGGTACAACATAAAACCTGTAGAAACTAGAAGGGGGTTGAATAGTATCACCGCTTCTTTTTAATTTTCAAAGCGTTTAGCCGTTTTAGGTCCGGTTATTTTTCATTTACAAACTTGTTGAATTCTACTAGTTATGGGATATCAATTTGGTTACTAACATACATGTTAGCATTGAAAATTATATTAAAAAGTGATGGTCATTCTCATTTATTGTAACGTTGTAATGTGTCGTAGTTTGTGTTATAAGAATAGTCAATGGGCCTTGGTCTTGGTAAGCTAATATGTTATTAGTTATGTTTCATAAGCCATTATAATCCATGTAAACCAAGTCCAAGCCCAAGCCCATGGAAAGCCTCTTAAAGCATCATGTATGGAACTATAAAAGGCACCTTACCTCTCATTTGTAAGGTGTGCTTGTGTGTGAAAGTGTGTGTGTTTTCTAATAAAAGTTCTATTCATCTTTATACTCTTTTTCTCTCATATTAACGCCACACATATTGCATCAAGTCACCATCTTTACTTCATCTAGTTCTTATATTGGTGTTAAAGTTGATATACCTAAGGTCCAACAAGTGGTATCAATCGCCTAACAATGATTTAGGAGTGTGTGGTAATCGTATTTTTCAAGTTTTTTCTTAAAAAGTTGCATTTTTTCTTGTAAAAGTGCACTTTTTCTTTAAAAAGTCTTGATCTTTAAGTGTTTTAGTGTTAAAGTTGTTGTTTTTCTTGAAGCTTTAGTGATTCTAAGTGTTTTGGGTAAGATTTGATCAAAAGAATCAAGTGGAAAAAGTGTTTTTGGTTGAAAAAATCAGATTTTTTGGCTGTTTGGGACATCTTACGAGTAAGATTTTGAGTATAGTACATGTTACAGCAGTCTACAGTACTTTCTACGAGTAAGTTGAGGTCAAAACCCTTTTCTTACGAGTAAGTTTCTACGAGTAAGTTCTTACGAGTAAGTTTCTACGAGTAAGTTTCTACGAGTAAGTTTCAGAGTTCTACGCATAACTTCATCAAAGGTCTTCTCTTCGTGCATCGGTGACTCAGTACTTCCCTAGCTTGGATAAGTTAGTGGAATACTTCGACACGGGATATCTTTCAAGCTTGGACAAGTTTGAGAGATTTGTTTGATTTTTAACCTTACGCATAAACATTTCTTACGCATAAGTTACAGCTTACGCGTAAAGTTCAAGTTTACGCATAAACTTAGTGTTTACGCTTAACCTTACACTTTACGCATAACCTTAACCTTACGCATAAGATTCCAAGTTACGCGTAAGATTCTAAGTTAAGCGTAAGAATCACTGTTTACGCATAAGTTCAGGGTTTATGCATAAGAATTTGACTTTTTGACAACCAAACTTCAAACGGCCATAACTTTTGAACCGTAACTCCGTTTTCGACGAATCAGTTGTCAAAACGATCGTGAGACAGAGGAGAACGACACGCTAAATCGACTTAGGCAAAGTTTCGAGGCCTAAAAACGCTCCGAGAAGAAGTTATTGAGGTTTTAAGGTTTTAAATCAAATTTTTCACCATAAAAACTTGCATCAACTTACACTAAACACAACTCCTACTTCGTTGGAATGATTCAAGAATCAACTTTATCAATCTACACTTCATCAATGGCAACTCAGCAAGACATTCATGCTGCCGGTGCAGAAAACCGACCTCCAATGCTTGAAAAAGGTGGATATCTCCCATGGACAAGCCGCATGCTTCGTTACATCAAAACAAAGCCTGATGGTAAATTAATGATCAACTCCATTACAAATGGTCCATTCAAGCCAAGACAAGTTCAAATTGAAGGTAATCCAAATACAACACCTCCTACTCAACCATTCGTGCGTGAACAAACAGAAGCAGATTACACAGAGGAAGATAAGAAGCAGATCGCCGCAGATGATATGGCAATGCATTTAATCCAACTTGGATTACCACGGGAGATCTTTGCTGCGGTCGACAGCTGTGAAACTGCTTATGCTATGTGGGAACGTGTTAGAAGGATTTGTCATGGAACAGAGATTGGACAACAAGACGTTGAGAACAAACTTCTTACTGAATGGGAGAACTTTATATCCACTAAAGGTGAACAGATTGAATCTTACTACACAAGGTTTTGCACTTTGATGAATGAGTTAATCAGAAACAAGTTGACACCTCGAACAATTGCAACAAACATCAAATTCATCAATAACCTTCCAGAAGAATGGGGTCGTTATGTTACAATTGTCAATCAAACAAAGGATTTACATAAGGTGAATTATGATCAACTCTATGACTTTTTGAAGCAAAACCAAGCTGAGGCTAATGAAGTAAGGAAAGAAAGATTGGCAAAGAATCATGATCCTCTCGCATTAATTGCTACTACACCAACACCGCTACCAGTGAACACACAACAACCATCATCATCTTCCACTCACAACTACATGCAACCATCATACATTCAACAACCAACACCGGTCTACTAACAACAGTTCTACCCACAGCAACAACAACATGTTATTCCACAACAGCAATACCAACAATTCCAAGAACCAGAATTCACTGAAAATGATGAAGCTACTGCAGCATTGACCCAAGCGTTTGCTTTTCTGTCAAAGGCATTCCAAGGACGCTATTCTACACCAACAAACAACAACCAAAGGATTTCATCAAACACTCGCAATAAGCAGATTGCTCAGCCGAGTTTCAATATGGGCAACGGAGGCCAAATGGTTGGAGTTTATGGGAATCAGCAATGATATGCTACTGGAATTAACATGGGGAATCAGAATATGCTGAATACAGGGATTCAGAATGCAGGAAATTAGTATGGTCAATATGCAAGGAATCAGTTGGGTCAGTTTGTTGGAAATCAGAGGGGTCAGAATGTTGGTAATCAGGCAATGGGTAATCAGAATAGAAATGTTGCAGCTCCAGTAGTTGGGAATTTAGGAAATGTGAATCAAGCTAATCTGGTAAAGTGTTTCAACTGTCAGGGTATAGGTCATATGGCAAGGAACTGTCCTACTAAGCCGAACAAGAAAGATCTAGCGTACTTGCAGAAAGCAGTGATGTTGGCACAAAAGGCAGAGGCAGGATTTCAGTTGAATGCAGAGGAGAATAACTTTATGGCTCTTATGGATGACATGGAAGATAGAGAAGATATCGATGCGAACTGCATATTCATGGCAAATCTTCAGGAAGCTAAGTATGACACGGATTCTGACACACTTCATGTTTATGACACCAATGCACCATCTGAGGTATCAAACTTCAACACATGTCACAATAATGATATATTTGATGTGTCTCCTCATGAGGAACAGCATTCTGAGAAGCTAGCACCCACTTATGATACATACCCGGACACGCCAAGTAGTAGCAATACTCCTTCAGCAACTCCAGATGTGAATCATAATGGAGGCTTCGTTTCACAGCATGCTGAGAATGATGAGGAAACACGTGCTTTGTTTGAATCATTATTGAATAATTGTCGTATTGAAATTGAGAATGTGAAAAAGGTCAATCGCGATGTTAAGGCCGCGAATGTTAAATTGACCGCTGAGCTTGAGAGTTACAAAGAAAACGTTAAAGCTTTTGAATTTCATAACAAAAGATTGTCTGAATTAGAAACTGGTTATCAAAATTCCGTTTCAAGGGAAAAACAATTGCAACTCAAGTTTGATACACTTGATGTTAATTCTTTCAAGAAGATAAAAGCTTTAAACGCGGAAATTTCTGATTTGTAAAACCAACTTTCTAAACAAAAATCAGCTTATACCAATCTTGAAAAAGAAAGGGACGAGTTGAAAAACGAATTTGCAAAGAAAGAAGACAAACTTTTGGCCGAAATCGTAGAGTCAGAACACATGATTGCACATTTAGAAGAATTAGTGGTTAAGTCGGGTCAGTCAAGTCAAACAATGAAAATGATTTCAAATCAAACTAATCCGGTTTACCATACGAAACATAAAGTGGCTCTTGGTAACAACACCCCCTGTAATCTCAAGATAGCTCAGCAAGAACAGAATGTTTTGTATAATGGTAATGTGATTTACACTAAACATGATCCTCCCGTCGGGATTCTGTGCAAACGATAGAACATGTCGAAGAGAGCATAAATAAAATGAAACAAAAGGATTTGAAACCCATTGATTACAACAAATTGAACAAACTTTCGGGAATTACTTTTGTTCCACAAAAAGAACCATCTGTGTTTTCCATAAAACGACCATTCTCCAAAATGTTTTCTAAGAAAGTAATTGCTTCCAAATCTCTTTCAAAAATAGAACAAATGTCTTCTAACAACACTTTTAATACAAGTGAGGCTAGAGACATTCTGGATGACGTTAAAAAGAGAATTCAAGAACTTCAAAATATTGTTGCTTCTAAAACTACAATCAACATCAACAACTGGCATTCTGGTTTTCATATTGAGCAGAAAAAAGTTTTTGAAAACGAAATTACTATCCCACTGAATAACATCAGTGCCAGGGTAATCCATTTTGAACAAGCTTTCTTAAAAGAAACGGCCGACTTTGTCAAGGACCACAAATCCCTGGTAAACGAAGCTAATGATACTCGCGAAAACATGAATGTTTTGGAAAACCTAAATGATTCTCTCTTCGAAGCTGTTATGACCACTGATATTATGTCCATCATTCTACAAACATATTCTGTGCAAGACGATGAAAGACTGAGAGCTGAGACCTTTGAAATTGTTTCCAAATATGAAAATGCTCTTGTAAAACTTGAAAAAGAAAACATGTCATTTTTCAAACAACTTGATCGAAAATCAGAGGAATGCAAGTATGACAAACTGTCGTACGAGCATGCCTACAAGGACATGAAAGAGCAAAATGATCTTTTAAGAGCTCAGCTTGTAAGTATAAAAGGGAAGGGTGTGGATACTAAGTTTGCAAAACCATCGACTTCGGAGAAACCAAATGTTTCAAAAACGGTTGAAAAACCAAAAATGTCAATTTCACGGTTTGCTCCTAAAGTCGATGAGAACAAGGATTTGTCAAAACCAGTCACTCCACAACCCTTGCTCAAGAAAAAGGAAATGGAAAAGAGTGTTGAAAAACGAAAATTGGTTGTTGAAAGAAACACAAATGTGAGTGGACCTGGCTCTTCTAGGAATAGTACACCTAATGTGACTACAAAATCTGTAAAGGAATCTGTTGGTTCTAATGACATGGTCCAAAATCACCATCTAGAAGAAGCTAGGAAAAACGCACAACTTCGAAAAAATGGAATCTTAGGTGCAAAACCTAGTGTGATGAATTCTACAAGATTCCAAAGCACTGCTAGTAGTAGTAAACCATTACCTAGGAACTATCTACAAACTACTAGGGATTGGCTTGCATCTAAAAGTAGTGGCACAAAAAAGAATGCTAGGAACGTAGAATGCAACACACAGAATTCCAAAGTCTCATCGAACAACAAACAATTTCTCAAGAATGGTAAATCAAGTGTCATGACACAATCCACTAAGACACCAAATCGAAACAAACCCGTTGATAAGAAGCAAGAGGTTAAGAAACCTAATAGGTGGATATCTAAAGAATGTAGTTTTTCCAAGACTGAGACTTCCGCTGCATCTGATAAGAAAACTACATCTAGATCTTACCTTAGGTGGATTCCTACCAGGAAAGTTTTTAAAACAGTTGGTCTTAGATGGATTCCCACAGGAAAGATTTTTGATAGTTGCACTAAGACAAATAATAGTGATAATCTTCAAGATAAGGAAGTAGAAAGCATTACAACCATTGATATTCAACACCCGCTGAGTGATGATTCATGTACTTCTAACACTGTTATTTGTGAAACCTCTTCGTCTTTCGTTGCAGGTGCTTCAACTATCTCAGAACCCAGTTCATCAAAGGGTTCAAATTCTGTAAATTCTATAAAATCATTCTTTCAATATTCTATTTTTGATTTTCCATTTCTTTTATAAAAACAAAAACAAAATACAAAAATATAAAATTTTCAAAAATATTCTTCTCACGACATGTCTCTCGTATAAATCAATATTCTGTACGTTTCTAGAAATGTCATTCAACAATGATACGGACATGTACAGATGCTTGAGCGGGAGTTCTTTAAAATGTTTTTCTAAAACATGTCGTTTCTCAAAAGTTTCTTGACAATGGCTTTCGTATACCTCAGTACGAAACCCGAACTAAAATGATGACTTCTGATTATTTTCAAATCAAGGACTCGTACGTTCAATGACGAAATCTTTTTCAAAAAAGTTCGAGTCTATACAAACGAAAAAGATTTCAAGCAAAAACTCGTTTTCAAATAAAATTCTTGAGCACTTTTTTCAAGATTGTTCAAAAGATTTCTCAAAATCTCTCAAAATTTGTGCTCAAGATAACTCCCTCAAAACCATTAATTAATTTTAAATATGCTATCATTAAGGGGGAGTACAAAAAGAAAAATGTTCCAAATTCATGCAAAATCTGTCTTTCTCTCCAAAAAGCTTTTTCTTAATCAGTTGATATCAAAAATATCACGCTATGCTATTTTTGAGGGGGAGAAGACATGATTATAATGTGATCAAAGATGTTTAAAGTTTGTGGTTGAATCTCAAAAGAGCTCGACTCAGAAAGTACCAATGAATTGACGAAGCTTAAAATGTCAGTAATCGAAAAGACTTGTCCTGGACGGGTAATAATTTCAAGCTAGTCTAACTAGTGATGTAAGCGTGTCTCGAATAGGACTTGTCAGAGTAGAATGTACCATATCGAGAGACTTTCTTTGGACTTGACCAGGACGGGTAATAATTTCAAGCTAGTCTAACTAGTGATGTAAGCGTGTCTCGAATCGGTCATGTTCACTGAAAGTGGATCAATTCAAAAAGTGCAAACTCCTCCCGCATGTGCAAATTTCTTAAAAATTACATGAACACATGTGAAGGGGGAGTCCTTCAAAAGAAATGCAAAACTCTCGAAGTGTCAACAATGTGTTTTATTATCATAAACACTTTGAGAAATTTTCACAAAAAGGTTTTATGGCAGGTGATCAATTATAGGATTCATGGAGTTATAAGGTGACTAAGGTTAGGGAAAACCGTCCTATGATCCGCCAGAGCCGGAGGGATCTACCCAAGGACAAATCCAATAGATTAGAATTAGAAGTCCTTAGGTATGATTGAAAAAAGGAGATAATGAGAACGGAGAAAGAAGGGGTTGAAGAACTAAAAAGAAAAGTTATGAAAAAGGGTGAAACGAGATAGCCCTCCAAATGTTCAACCTTAGGGCAGACACCGGGTACAATTCATACGCTACTGGTTGTTACTAAGGTGACACCGGTATTGAAGACAAAGACGTCATGGACCTAGTGACGCACTGCACTAAACCTTCTTAACCACTCAAGTTCTCTTAAAAGAGCTTGTTTCATTCTCATGGGGAACCGGTGTAATCTATCGACCTGTCTCTTAGAGATGGTTGATATTGAAACAGGAGACCTCTCCCTAATCTCCGCATAGGAAACCAAATGTGCACTTATCGAGTCTAGAGCCCCGAGATTCATCAAAAGATCTCATAGGAACACATGATATTTCTACACTGGTTGTTCAATATTAAGGACGCCAGATGTAAACTTAAGAGTCCTACGCAGATCTTAGCAATCTGCCAGAACATTTATGAGAGGATTCACTTTTGTGATTCTCAGTGATTGAATGGAAATTCCTGCCAAGGTCAACATCAAGCAGCCCTGACAGCAGGTCACTTTGGTAATTCTTTATGGGTTACGCTTAGTGTTCGCGGTGGTTTCAAACGGTCTACACTCGTGGAGTGATCCCCAGCGACTCACCCAGTCATTGAGCTACTAAGTAGGTCTTGTAAGCTCCCTCGGGAGTATCTGACATGGGAACGGCCTTGGTAAGGGTTAGAAGGAGTCTTCACACTATGCTGTTGACGATTTCTAATTCGAACCTGTAAGTACCGGTTGATTTATTGCTAACTGTTTTCATGCAGCTATACATCATCTCCATGGCGAAGGATTCCACATGCTCATACATACATCTGGAAGTTAAAGAAAGCTCCCTCAAAGATCTATACAACACAAAGTTCAAAGAAAGATTCTACGCCAAAAAGAAGAATCTACAAAGTATAAAGACTAAAGATCAAAGTGAAAGAAAGGGAACTACGTGCATATGAATATCAAAGTCCAAAGATGTATGAGCATGTTGGAATGGCAAACAACCACCACAGACGCAGAAGTGACAAAAGGCAGATAACTCCACATCACAAAGGAACAAAGAATAATGAAAAGTTAGTCATCAAAGATCACAAAGCATGAAGGAACAAAGACTAATGACTATTATACTACGACACACAATGGTCAACAACAAAGTACAAAGAAGACCTAATCACGTGGAGCATCATTCGAATGACCACCCCTTAGGGGGAGATTGTTAGCATTGAAAATTATATTAAAAAGTGATGGTCATTCTCATTTATTGTAACATTGTAATGTGTCGTAGTTTGTGTTATAAGAATAGTCAATGGGCCTTGGTCTTGGTAAGCTAATATGTTATTAGTTATGTTTCATAAGCCATTATAATCCATGTAAACCAAGTCCAAGCCCAAGCCCATGGAAAGCCTCTTAAAGCATCATGTATGGAACTATAAAAGGCACCTTACCTCTCATTTGTAAGGTGTGCTTGTGTGTAAAAGTGTGTGTATTTTCTAATAAAAGTTCTATTCATCTTTATACTCTTTTTCTCTCATATTAACGCCACACATATTACATCAAGTCACCATCTTTACTTCATCTAGTTCTTATATTGGTGTTAAAGTTGATATACCTAAGGTCCAACAATACACAAATAAACAAGTAAAGTAAAGAGTAAGGAAATAACACAACCAAGAGACGCGGCGATTTATAGTGGTTCGGCATGAAGCTCATCTCCGTCCTACTCCACTCCCCGAGTACCACACTCGAGAGTTATCAATCACTATATCAACACAGTCCTTCAGGCGGAGCAATCCGTACACATGCTTACACAAGGCTTAACGACACTAAGCTTAATGTCGAGTTCTAATCGTAGCTAGAACCAATCTACTCCAAGGCCCACGTGGCCACACGAACAAGCACTCTTGTCCAACTTGAATCTTCACCCGATCCAAGCCTTCACTTAATTGACATACTTGGTTCTTCACCTGAACCAAGCCTTCACACACTTGACACACTTGGTTCTTCACCCGAACCAAGCCTTCACACAAGACTCACTTGGATCATCACCCGATCCAAGTCTTTACACAATGACTCGACTAAATCCTATCCTACACACTAGGACATCACTCTCATCATATCAAATACATGGACTAATCTAGTTACAAGACTTCTTGGATCTACATCACCATCCAAGTTCACATAAATATCCTCATCCTCGACTCACACACAAGTCGGAAACAATGACATTAGTTTGCAGAACCTATCACCGTAACACTTGTTACGTTTGTGTGTGGACACCTATAACATCTCGAGTCTTCATAGTTGTCGAGAGTTCTTCTCTTGCACTTGACGGAAGAGGAAATCACTTATAAACATATACCGACATGTTATAGTGATCAAAGATTAAAATGAACAAGGACCAGAAAGTTTTGTGTGTGAAAAACCTTGTTTTCTGAAGTGTAACAGTTCAGTATTTATAGGAGACAAGAGTGAGGGAGACGGTCCTTTAAATACCAGACGGTCCTTTATCACTAAGGGACCGTCCGCCTATTTAAGGGACCGTCCAGAAAAAACGCTCCCATTTTGTCCTGACGTGATGAAAACTTATCTGGTTCAGGCTGAACTGATTTGGGGGAAAAGCTAGCTGTTATAAAGTTTGAATTTGAATTTATTTTCTTAATAAAACATTTATTTAGAAATACAAAAATACTTTTGTGAAAATGTTTTGTCAAACTTAAAAATGTAAGTTTAGGTGAAAATAAAATTCTTTGATCACTTAACTAATGACGGTATAAAGTTTGTTCATACCTGAAGTGATGTTGAAGCAACTATGTAGAAGAAACGAGTTTCCTCGATTAAAAACTTTATAAACTGTAACTTTACGTAACATGTCTTTATATTTTGTGATTATCAAAACACGAGAAGACCGAATAATGTGAATAACGTTTTTGACATTATTTATATTAACAAAACCATCAACTCAAACTTCGGATATCCGAAAACCAAAAAAACCAAAAACCAAACAGAACTTTTGGTGCCAGGTTTGGTTTTAAAAAAAATAAAACTAAATTTTTGGTTTGGGGTTTGGTTTTAGCCAAAAGCCGCCCTATGCTCACCCCTAAAAGTACCTCTCTCCATTTATCCCGGTTTATTTATTTAGAAACACAAATTGTGTTGAAAACAGGTTCGAGGGAAAACGATTTATAGTCATTTTGGATGATGTTTAGATTGAACGCTCTGAAAGGAAAATGTGGACGACGCTACGTAAATCATTAAGTGTTGGGGCGAAAGGTAGTATTGTTGTAATAACGACACGGTAAATGGAAACTAGTGTCATGATGGCAAAGGTTCCTGAGTTGCAACTTGAGTTGGGGATTTTATCAGAAAAGAACTCTTGGTTGTTGTTCAGGAAGCTTGCATTTTTGCAAGGAAATATTGTTCCAGATGAGCTAGAGCTTATTTTGAAGATGATAGTTGAGAAATACAACGAATTGCCTTTAGCAGTAGAGAGTTTAGGTAGCTTGATGTCGTTGAAAAGTAGGTTGAGCGCTTGGGAACGAGTGTTGCATAACAATATGTAGGATGTGGACAAAAATGAGATATTTCACGCTTTGATGTTGAGCTATGACTACTTGCTTCCCCATGCAAAGCGATGTTTTGCGTATTGTTGTTTGTTTCCTAAAGGTTAAATGTTGAGAAAAGATTCGTTGATTTTGTTGTGGATGGAAAATAGCTTAATTGACTTGTATGAAGATGGGGAAGAAGTTTTTAAATGTTTAGTCTGGAGGTTTTTCATTTCAAGTTATCGAATGCATGATTTGGTGCACGACCTTGCACACTATACGATGAGACACGATTGTGCAATAATTGAGAAAAGGGAAGGATATAATAATCCTAGATGAGGTGATACATCGAGTTCATCATGTCCTGATTTTATGTTATCACCTAAAGATTTTGAGTAGTATAAATATGATGAGGCGAAAAATGATCCGTTTTTAGGGGGTCATTTAAGCCCGAATTCGAATTTATTTGATCAAATATTGCCCTAAATCGTTCCTTTTGTGATTTTAGGTACTTTGGGAGTGAAATCTGGAAAAGGAAGCAATTCGGACGTTTTTGGAGCATAAAAGTGAAGAAAACGCCAAAGTCTTAATTTTCCATGCTGGGAACAGTAGGTGACGGCGTCAAGAGCAACTTCCTGACGGCGTCAAGAGCAAAATTCCATGACGGTCCAGTAGAGATTTGACGGCGTCATGAAGGTAGGGCGTCAAGAGTAAAAGTCATGAAGGCCTGGAAATGATTAAGTCTTGACGGCATCAAATGTAGATCAAGGCAGTCCGAGAATAGTTTTGGCGGCGAGGTGACGGCGTCACAAGCTTTGTCTTGACGCCGTCAGACCCCTTTTCCTATATATAGTTTTCTAATTTTTCACATTTAAAGAGAGAAGTTTTGGGAGAAACCCTAAGTACGATTTTGGTGTAACTTTACAGGTTTTTCAAGGGTTCCAACCCCTTGATACCTTGCATGCGTAATCAAGATAAGTGTTCCTTTAATTTAATCAATATGTCTATGTGTTGGTTGTCTATATCTTGTTTTTGTCTTAATTCCATCATGCTAGGCTAGATCTATCTTGTGTTTGCTTAGATCTAATGAAACCTAGATGTTGATTATGTGTTGATTACTTGTTTATTCTTGTCTTGGATGAATGATTTATATGTTAGGCTTAAGAAAACTGGCAGATCTCCAATTGGTAACATGCTTGAACGTCTTAAGAAACATGAACCGACGCGCACTAGGTCTTTATTGGTTGTATTTAATGCATGAGCCACTGTTTACAATCCCTATAGTTGTGCTGGGCATGGTGTAGGAGGAGATAAGAGCTCATAGAATTGGGGAGTTAAGTGTGCCACCCCATGAATGGTATTAAGGAATACGATCCGTCATCCATGCAATTATAACAAGTAATTGACGTGTAAAAGATGTCTAGGGAGTAATGAAATCTAAGTAAACACATTTTCTCCGATTACTGCTCACAACTTTAGTATAAATTAGTTTATTTTCATTTTTTGTATTTTATTTTGATTGCATCTTAGCATTGGGTTAGTTGAATAGCAACTAATTCCGCCCAAATCCTTCAAACCCGAGATTTTAACTTGCTTTTCATAAAATATAAAAATACAAAAATAATCTTCCTTCACCTTTAGAACTAGTATTTAGGTTTTCTAATCCTAGCGACACTATTCCTAAGCTGAACGATCAATCCCCCGGTACTTGTCACTATACTATACTACAACGATCAGGTATACTGCCTGGTGGGGGTTGTAAGCTTCTCAAGATCCCTTGAGAGGTAAAGCCTGGTGCGATTCCCACGTATCAAAATATTTCCGCTCAATATTGATATTCAATAATGGATATAACTGTAGCATCAAGCAAATATTCGACCATGTCTATTTAAGGGTGATGTTTTGGTTTAAGATTGGCTTAAAAGTGTTGCCTGATTCAGTTTCAAAATTGAGACATCTGAAGTGTTTGAACTTGTCATTTTCAACGATTGAAGTTCTACCAGAATCCATGATGTATCTACATAATTTATTGTACTCAAATATGCAAGAGTGTCATAGTTTACGTAAGTTGCCTCAAAGCTTGAGGTACATGAGGAAACTCTAGCATTTGGATTATTGAATATCAACGATTGCCAAAAACTTGATCATTTGCCCCTTGGAATCAAGGAGCAGATCTTTCTCCACCGACTTTCAAACTTCCTGGGTGGTAAAGATAATAGGGCCCAACTAGAGGAATTGGGGGATTTAAACTGTCTAGATGGAGAGTTGGCTTTATACAAACTTCAGAATTATAAGCGAAATCAGGTCAAGAGTGCTAAGTTAACATTGAAAAAGAATCTCCTAGTTTTGACTTTAGATTGATCAAACTCTTTTTTATTAGAAAGGAATGGGCAGAGTGCCCAAATGATGAAATGGTTCTTGAGGGATTGGAACCAAATCTCGGTCTTAAAGAGTTGACAATAACAGAGTACATGGTAGTGGTAGTGGTGGTTGGTGGTGGTGCATGTTGGTGGTGATTAGTAGTTGGAGGTGGTGGTGGGTGGCAGTGGGGTAGCGGTGGTGTGTGGTGGTGGTGATTAGTATTGGTGGGTGGCAGTGGTGGTAATTGGTAGTGGTGCTGGTAAGTAGTGGTGGTAGGTAGTGATGGGTGGTGGTGGTGGGTGGCAATAGTGGCAGTGGGTGGCGGTAGTAAGTGGTGGTGGCAGTGGGTGGTGCATGGCGGTGGTGATTGGTGGTTGTGGTAAGTGGTGGTGGTGGGTGGCGGTGGTGATGGTGGGCGATGGTTATGTATATCGGACTAACTAAGGTTATGTATTGGGGACCAAACAAATAGACTAAAAGTGTTACACCCGGCAACCATAAGGACCAAAATTGTAGTTAACTCTTAACAAATACAACACTTAACACTAATAATATATACAATAAGAAATATTAAAAGAATGATACATACAATAAGAGAGATTAGAGAGTTTGATAGATACAATAAGAAAACTAAAAGTTAAGTACACAACAAAAGAAAAAATGTTAAGTTGGATACATTTCTAGAGAATTATCCCTTTATAAAATAAGTTTGATGATGATCTGAGTGGGTTGGTCATAAGATCCAAAAAGGTGTTTTCTGTACAAAAAGGTGTTTCCAATGAAACATTTGAATTATTCTTAAAACTTTTTTACAAAAAACTGATATATAACTCAATCTTATGAGTTCTTGTGTGTAAAAGTATCAAGTTTCATAAATTTTGGATGAATTAAAGACCACAATATTGTCTAACGTTTTTTGTAAATCTGAAAATATAACGAAATCATAAACTTGAAACTATTAAAAAAAACCCCTTTTTGTTATTACTAAATTTAAATTAATACTGTTTTTAACACTAAAAACCTTATGTATACATGAAGTTATTAATACAAAAAAAAATTTAAAAAGATAAAAAAAATAATAAATAAATAAAAATAATACTAACAGAGAACATCTTACTCTTTATAATACATTTGGTACCTTCTAACTTTAAAAGTGTTAAAATATTAAGCTTACACGCCTGCTTAATATGATATGGTTTAGGCCTCGTTTGATAGCCACTTAATAATTCAACTCAGCATAAAATAATGAATCGGTCAGAGGGAGGCCTGTTTGATAGAAAAAAAAAAAGAGTTACTGCATGGGCCAGTTGGGTTCTGAATGGGCCGCCTCTATGGTATTGGCCAGTGATTCAGCAGCTTCTTTATTCTCGTAAATACCTTTTTTTTTCACATACGCAATCCTAACCACCTCACAAGGTGAAGGAAGTGGGGGACAAGGCATGGACGACACACAATGGGGTCTCCAAGGAAATGAATATATGACAAATCTCCGTAATCAAATTGCTAATACGTTATTTTTAAATGCTTCAACCTAAGATTAGTTCGTAATTTATATTGTTTTATGATCTTTAGAAAAGACTATTTACATTTTTTTATTCCAACATTACTTTCTTTAATTATATTTATATTCGAGTTAATAATTGTTTTATCAAATGGTATATTTGTTCAATACAAAATCAGACAGAAGGTTAAATTGGTAATTTCAGTCAACTCCGATTACTCATTCAGAACAAATATCAAACAACTATTTTCATTCAGAATCTGGTTCACTCAGCATCTTGGAATCATTCAACATCTTTGATTCATTTAGCGCTAAATCAGACTTTTTATCAAACAGCCCCTTAGTCTTGCTAGTTATAAAATTTTGTAACCGCGACTAAACAAAAGTAACACCCATATGAAAATTTAATTGTGTTAAAAATCTAGAGCACACACTTGTAACATCTACTAACTTATATAACAAGTTAACAACACCTATAATATTGCTACACAATAAAGAATTGTAAAAATCAAGAGAAAATGCACATTTTTTTATCAAAGATTATTCAGAAAAAGTAAAAAAAAAAAAAACAGGGCCGGGTAAATAGTTTTAACGTGAATATGGTGGATAAGTGGATACACTTAAATATACATGCATGGCATGAGACCATGTTTATTGCATTTGAAAAACTATCGACATATATTTTAGCCCATGATGCATATTTAGCCATGGAGAAGACTTCTTTCATTATAACTATAAAATATGATGTCCAAAGAAGAAGAAGATGGAGCTCTCAACACATTCCAATTTGTAAGCCAAAATGGCATCAAATGTTATGAGTTGTGAAAAAAATCTAATATGAAAAAAAGATTCTTCGAATTATCATGTCCTCCTTTTATTTATTCCATATTTGCTTATTGTTAATCTTTTTACATTAAGCATGTATTCGATATCTTTGTGATCAAAATGCTTAGAGGTGTGCTACACTCACTCATAATTTACACAAAAAACCCCACTCGCTGACGTGTCAGCGAGCTGATTGGTTGGTTTTTTGTGGCCCACAAAAAACCAACCAATCAGCTCGCTGACACGTCAGCGAGTGGGTTTTTTTGTGTAAATTGTGAGTGGATGTAGAATTATTCAAATGCTTAACGGATCACTTTGAAATAGGAATTAAAATGTCATTATACACATAATAAAATTACAACTACAAAGTCTTCTTTAAAGTTATCATCATAGAAACGCATAATCGAAAAGTTATCAGAAAGTTATCAACACCGTCGATAACTTTTGTTAGCAACACCGTTGATAAAGTTATCATCATAAAAAACGTATAATCGAAAGACATTCGCTCGCCAGAAATTTAGTTATACGAGTACCCACCGCTGTAACGTGCAGCTACCCGACTACTATTAAGTCAATAACATTAACACCTGAGTACTATATGAGGATCATTTATGTTTTTGTTGGCCAATCACATCACTAGACGCAAATTTCATGCATCATCCTTGTTGGTTTATATCAAATATGTAAAGATAGATCATGTTTAAGAGTATTGGTCAACACCTACTTGTGTCAAATAAACATGATACAAGTGATACTCAGATACCTGTATTATGAAATGATAAAGAGCTTACATTAAATGAGGACGCAACCGTGGAGTCGAGATGAAACCACAACACCCATCTCGTGACAGATTCAGATAAGAAAACTTGTAGCAACCACCGATATAGTAACAGTTCTGATAAGTGATAAAACAACAACTTCCATGCAGCTTTTTGTCTTTTCTACAAGACACAAGCCGTAAATATTAAGAGTCTTGCACGGAAAGAGGTTTCCTGTCCTTAAAAGGTGTTTACGTGCTCGATTCGCTGCAAGCCTCATACGTAACGACCCCAGGATTAATGCAGACCCGTGGTGTCGATCATCAGCGAATGATAACAACACAATGAATATGGTGGTAGTAGAAACAAATAATAAGGCTCAAAATATGTAAGCAAAATGGTAGTAGCAAACTCGTGGACTTCTCATATGTGTTTGGTATTTTCTTCTATATGAAATAGTCTATTAAAGTCCCTTTTATAGTATAAACTAAAGCTTAAATGTTGTGCCTACAAAAGGGGAGTATGGGGATGACGGTTTCAACTGTTTGTTGCATACCATGTCAAACCCACTTCCTTTTGATAAACCAACACTCATGCTCTATACTCTTGTACTAGCAGCTTCTTTACATGTACACCCACAATCTATTATTCTTGTCAGACTATGCCATACTCACCACACATGTCCACGTATGCAGTTGCTACTTTGACAACATGCATGCACCATGTCGTACTTGTAAAATGGGTTGCTACATCAACCACTTGTTTATTTTGCTTTAGTGAAACAAGTAAAACTTGACAACCTTCACTATAATACCCAACAATCCCCCACCAGGTTGGAAAGTTTTCTACTACTCTAACAGGTTGTGTCACAAAGGTGTCATTACGATTAAACCTATGTTTACTCGAAGCATGTAAAGTGAAATCGATTCAATGGTGTCCTAAGGAATTAAACCATCGAACCTTAATGATCTCACCCAACACACTTCTAAACACTTCCCATTGTAACCATCTCATTCTCAAACTGAGCGCGAATATGGCCATGCGCTTAAATCCTGTTTCATAACCCTCTAAGAGAGAAACCATAACTCTCTATTCAAGGCGGCACCACCTTTAGGTCATATAGGCAAAGCTCCTCTAACGTCTTTGTTGCTAAGACGCCTCAAAAGCTTTGTTAAGAGAAGAATCTCATCCTTTCACGGCAACACCATGCTATCTTTGCTATACATGAGTCAATGGTTCAATAGCATCTTCTATCGCTAAGTGACTTCGTTATTACCCATTAAACTCGAGAGGTAGGAGCACTACATTCGAGTTGGGTTTCCATCACTAACCGATTTACATAAGGTTTCAGACTCATGCCTCTAGCATCTCTCAATAAGTCTCTCGTCAGAGGCTTAAAAGAGAAATATCGATAAGTTATCACAATGCTTACCGACCTCATCACAAACACTCACTAAACCTCTCGTCAGAGTCATAGTGGTGTCACAGTCAAGATTCTAGCTCACTTGACAAACGTGTCACTAATGGCCATTCTCACTTTTATCTAGAATTCATAAACAACATAATATTGAGGTATTCGGTCTATATTCCGCTTATCCTCCTCTATTGCCACGACTAGGCACACAACTTCCATCTTGAAGTGTAAATACACGATTGTTTCTTGCACATTCAGGAATCAATGTATTGTGTATGAGTTTAACGATCCACCAACTTGTGAACTTTATTATGATTTTCATGTGTATTTGTAATTCTGAATACATTCTACTAGGATCTCGATTACACTATTAGAGGGACGAAAGGGAAAGAATCATGATCATAGTGATCAGTTATGATCACAATTCTATCCTAATAAGGGACATAGAGTGATAGTTTCAACTTGATGTTGCTTACCAGATCACCCGTTCTTTATCAATCACATACACATGAAGCATCATATATACACTCATTTAATAAGTTATGCGTAGGTTATAACTCGTCTCTTTATAACTCCCACCATAACTCTCAATATTAAAGTTACGTCGTAAGAGTTAACATATAAGTACCCACATTTGGTTCAATCACTCACCAATGTAACACAATATGGGATCATAATTTTACATAGCCTCTTAATTGCCACAACAAGGCAGCAAGTTCAGCTTATGTTCAACTTCCTACACGAAGTGAAAGCACTTCAAGAAGTCCAGCTTCCTACACGAAGCGAAAATACGTATCTGTTTCTTACACACCATGAAACAAGTCATCATGTTAGTACAACACGCCATGAAATCTCATTCTTACACGAATCAACATTCGACGCATGTTGAGTATATCGTTTCTAGCATATGCATTCTGTTTTAAATAATTATTCACATGAAAAACATTAGTTTTGCATCCATCAAAGTCCCTGTAGCTGTTTCCTTTCATTTCTCAAAATTTGTAAATATATCATGCTACAATTTACCATAATTAAGTAGAAACTCAAATTAGTTTAAGAAACAATCTACTAACTAAATGATTATGTTTTAATATTAAAACATGACATAAGTCTTTATTCAAAACCAATGCTAGAAACCGCGATTAGAGAAACGATATAAACCAGTGACATTTGCAAAGTGATTATGAATCACCATGTCAAGTATTCTAAACTCTGTATGTTCACCATGTCCATTTCGGATCATGCATTCACTGATTCACAAGTATAATGATTTGTCTCTTCGTAGACATATCATTTCAGTACACAACAGTATCAAAGATAAAACAAATAATTATGTTCATGGTTTTACATGTCTTAACCATTATAAAACCCAATACATCACAATGCATTTAATCACTCTATTATTCATTTTAATATCCCCTTCACAACCAAGCTCCTCCGCGAGCCTTAATCGATACATCCCGTCGTGCGTGTACCCTTCAGCAACTAGACTGAAATCTATCCCAACTACCAATTGGTCCATAATTACGATTACTCTACACAGAGTCCATGGTCTGCACAATATCTATATGAATGTCCATGTACGTTTGTTTATGACTACTCACTCTTGTAGTATATTTAACTAAATTACTTCGCAACAGTAATGTAACAACACATCTAAACAAACAGTGAAACAAACTTATTCAAACTAGTTATCTCAAACACTTGTTTCAATTCATCACTTAAGCAATCTCTTATATTTTTAATATAAAACACCTCGTTTTATAAATCTTAACAAAGCATATAAAACCATTTTAGCACCATTAAACACCTTTTAAGATTGTTGGTTTATATCAAATATGTAAAGATAGATCATGTTTAAGAGTATTGGTCAACACCTACTTGTGTCAAATAAACATGATACAAGTGATACTCAGATACCTGTATTATGAAATGATAAAGAGCTTACATTAAATGAGGACGCAACCGTGGAGTCGAGATGAAACCACAACACCCATCTCGTGACAGATTCAGATAAGAAAACTTGTAGCAACCACCGATATAGTAACAGTTCTGATAAGTGATAAAACAACAACTTCCATGCAGCTTTTTGTCTTTTCTACAAGACACAAGCCGTAAATATTAAGAGTCTTGCACGGAAAGAGGTTTCCTGTCCTTAAAAGGTGTTTACGTGCTCGATTCGCTGCAAGCCTCATACGTAACGACCCCAGGATTAATGCAGACCCGTGTTGTCGATCATCAGCGAATGATAACAACACAATGAATATGGTGGTAGTAGAAACAAATAATAAGGCTCAAAATATGTAAGCAAAATGGTAGTAGCAAACTCGTGGACTTCTCATATGTGTTTGGTATTTTCTTCTATATGAAATAGTCTATTAAAGTCCCTTTTATAGTATAAACTAAAGCTTAAATGTTGTGCCTACAAAAGGGGAGTATGGGGATGACGGTTTCAACTGTTTGTTGCATACCATGTCAAACCCACTTCCTTTTGATAAACCAACACTCATGCTCTATACTCTTGTACTAGCAGCTTCTTTACATGTACACCCACAATCTATTATTCTTGTCAGACTATGCCATACTCACCACACACGTCCACGTATGCAGTTGCTACTTTGACAACATGCATGCACCATGTCGTACTTGTAAAATGGGTTGCTACATCAACCACTTGTTTATTTTGCTTTAGTGAAACAAGTAAAACTTGACAACCTTCACTATAATACCCAACAATCCTCTCACCTAAAAGAAAGAAAAGAGTGTAGGCCACAAAACTAGGCCACTAGATATTGTAAACATTGTTTGGAGGCCCCTATTCAATAATGGGCCATGTAGTCACTGATTCTTTACATGTTCTACCCGGTTATGTTTTCGTTTTCTAACAATCTTTGTAGACCTTTCTCATCCACAGGAAGGTCAGAGAGACTTCCGTTCGAGATGAAGTCGTTGAAGCAACGAGCACTCAAAAACTGAAAATTTAGACTGGAGTCTTTTCTCTATGAAACGGACACTCGTTCAATTTGAATTTTAGACTTGAGCCTTCCATACATGATACACCCATTCTCATATATTGTTATCTCAATAGTGTAATTCTTTCTTACAAAGCTCAACTTCACATAAATTATACAATCCTATATGATCCCATCATAGGAGATACATTTCCACCGTATTGTTTTCAATCTAAAAACAAAACCCTGAAATATGTTAGAACACAGGATGAATATCCGTTGTCATAGGCATGAAGGTCTCACGTGATTATGTGAACCTAGACTAAAACCTGAAATCATATTCTCCACACCAACAATACACAACACCACCACCACCACCTCTACGCCACTATCCACTGCATCCCCAATTCCCGCCCTTGACTAACACGCAAAACTTAGTCAGTCATCTTTGTTAAAAAAAAACATTTATAAATGACACCGTTTGATGGTCTCTTTTAATGCTTTCAGAGCAGATTGTTTTAAAAGCAATTACTGTAGGTAAGTTTGATGACCTAATTAATCATTTCCCATGTTTTATCTTTGAACATGAGTCACAATGGATGCTCAGAATACAGCAACTAATGCAGGTGGCCATATATGAGCTACTGAAACAGACTCCCATCCACTTCACTCAAATTAACAAGCTAGAAGCGAACACTCAAAAAATGTGCTGACCAAAACTGCCACTATTATAACTCAACTGCTGTTCTGCTTTTCTGGAGAGACTTCTCAAAGTGAAACATAAACAGTAAACACAAGCCGAGAGATCCATTTAATATAGTCCATTAGTACAAATGTTACAATATTGATACAAGGGAAAAAACAAATATGTCCACAGTCGGAGCACAGGGGATCAAACAACACTGGCATCTCATAACTCTACTATACTCTTCATGCAAGTTGTGTGTTATCATACAAAAAATATAACAAAACCACCATGGATCCCAGCCTCTAGGAACTTCCAAGATGGCAAGCCAATGCGTGCCTCTATGTATATCCCTATAATTGGAAAACCGTTTTCTAAAGCCGATTTCACATTTCTAATATGAGAACTCATGACCTCTAAGTGAGATGTATTTTTTGACCCATATGGCAATATCGTCTGCACATGCCTGTGCTTCAGGTGTCCTAAGAAGCATGTCAAGAGTGGCAAATTCATGAACACAGTCCTTGTAATCCAGAACTGGTGCATCAACATTCACTTTTTTTAGCTCCTGTGCATAAGCTATTGCACGATCCCTCATCCAATCATGTTCTGCCACAACCGTCAATGTAGGGGGCATCCGCTTCAGAGGTGGTCCACCTCTGTTAGCAACGAGGGGATTGGCTGCAGGGTGATCCAGGTCAAACTCTTCCTCTGGGAGGAAAAGTCTCCAGGCAAGTATACTCATAGACTTGTCAAAGAAATATGAGTTTGAAAGTTTTATCTCGGAGTGTGTGGGAGTACTTCCAATGAAGAAGGGATACATCAAAACTTGGGCCACTACCTTAACTGGGTCGAGTAGCGTACCAGATTCTACTGATTTGCGAGCTACATAATCAGCAATGTTTGCACCACAACTGACCCCAAGAAGCACGCACCTGTTTCAGAGACGTCAGGTTGAGTCAGACAACATCTAACAAACAAACTATACATGAAAAAGGAAAGAGTAGCATAGATATTTTACTGAATCTCTCATCTAAATGTAAATGGCAGAATCGAGAACATGTAACATGTTAATACAAATTCCAATAGTCTCCAGTGCAAAAATGATGGATTATGTTACACAAATGGAAAGGTACCCCATGATTTAAGTCATTGGGTTTTGCGCTTATAAATAGCTAGCCTGGAACTCTATTCAACCCTTCCATTCCATAAAGAAAAAGGACGAAACTACTGTAAAGGATACCTTAATGCACCTGGCTAACCTTACCCAGTTACCCTTGCATTCCAGTTTCTACAGAGTCAACCTTCCTTTCAGCAGAGAATTCTTAACGGTAACCCCAAGCGTTTACCCTAATTCCCAACTTTCCCATAAAAAAGTATACTAAATGGGTCATTGATAACTGAATTCTACCAAGGTTTGATTTATAGCTTTATTGCTGATGTAGAGAAACTTTTTTTTTTTGCTGATGTAGAGAAACTAACTTGTGGAATTTCAAATTTAGAACATTTTTATAACCAATTTATGATTATTGCTTATGGCTATTAGAATCAACAATCAATTAATCTTTTACATCACTTACAGTATAACCCCATACAGTAACAGAGACGAAATTACACAAAGTTTGTTTTCCATATACTACATACATCTGACCAACCCAGCTTGCTTTGCTAGGGTTTGGAATCAAGAGGGATATCTTGGTAAGCCGTCCTTGCAGTTTGCCAAGAGGCTTGACGGATTAGTCAGAATTAACCAATATAAATATTGTTTTAAATTGTCCACAGCCGGCCAGCAGCTATAGCATTGGCATTTGACCATCTGGGAGAGCATAAGCACCTCATAGTTTGAATAAGTATGATGGGAGAGTTTTAGGTATTTGGTGGGTCCAGTTGACATAACAAACAGAAGAACAGAGAGTAAATAGGCTGAGGGCTACAAATACTAACTGAGGTAAAATAAAAATCTCTAGTTCCTAGTCGCATAACCCTGGTAATTCTACATAAGGCGTGAAACTAAGTGTGTGAATATTATTACGATAAAACACATCCATCGGGTGCATTGAGATGACATCTTCATATCAGATCCTCATTGAACTCTTGATAAAATTTAGACCCACAAAGCTCTTAAGGGGATCCATTATGTGCGGTGCCTTATCGGGTTATCGCCATATCTTTATTTATTGGCAACCAAACAGAATCGTCTCTAAATAGGGTGTTTGGTTGGTGATAGATGTGATGATACCATAGGGATCGTCATAGCAGACCTCTGCAGAGGTGCACAAGTGACTTATTTTGGAGAATTGTCAACCCTAAATTACAAAAATAACTCAAAGAACACAGACTAAAATGTTATATCACCAAAAGATCAGGTGTTTTTCTCATGGGAAGTTCAAGGGTAATCAGTTATTACTATAACACTAACTATAGCGAGTTATGATTTATCTCGCTGCTATATTTCTAGTCTTGAGCAGTTATTTAGTAGAAGCGTTAATAAACTTGCAGTCACTTTTTATACCAGGAATACTGAGAAAAAGAAAAGACAAGTTGTCTTTCAAAAAAACGTATTTAGAGATCAGAGAATTCTCTCAAATGAGCTCTTAATATCACGAGTAACTCAAACATGAAAGGAAGATCATCAAAGAAACATACAAGGTCTTCATTTGATTTCCTTCTACAAAAACATGCAATAAGATCCATAAACATACACCGTACCAACTAGATGGTACTCAACTCTCAGTTATATATAATCCTTGCAGATTATAACCAAATCAACCTTACAACTAGTTATGATCAACGATCAATAGATGACTCCTCTCTTAAATATAGTCGATGTGCATTACTCGTATCCTATATTAAATTTCACTAGTCATTCAATGCACTCTTGAAGATCAGATATATTTAAATAACTACATTAGTAAAACGAGGAAAATAAAGCACAAGTGATAACCGAGATAATAAAAAGCTACCTAGACGGATCTCCATGAGCAGCAAGCCACGGCTCAACCAAAGACGCCCCAAACGCATCCTTAACATGCCCTTGCACATCCGACTTCCTAGAATCCATCTTCTTCCCTCCTAATGACTTCCCACACTCTGCCAAATTCGCCTGCTTCCCTAACCAATACAAAACCTTCATCCCATCCTCAAACGCAGCCGGATACTTATTCTCAGGCGCTAACCTATACCCAACCGCCACCACAATCACATCACACACCTTAGCAATCCTCCTACAAAAGAAATCATTCGCAACGGAATCACAGCTCCCCGCCACAAATCCCCCTCCGTGAAACTGCACCATCAACGGCAACTTCCTACATTTATTACTAAACGGCGTATAACCCCTATAAACCCCCCCAACACCCACACTCCCCTCATCACTAGCAAAACCATTACAGTAACTACTCCTCCTATTCGCACCACTCGAATTCACATTACTCGAATTAACCGACTCGCCGTAACTATTACGCCTGGGAATGGAAAGCGATCGGTTCGAATCGACATGATTCGATCTGTTAGGTTTAACATTACTAGGATCAACAAGACAGGTGTCAGGTAAAAAGATACGAATAGTTAAATTAGAAGAAAGATCAATGTGAATATCTTTAGTAGCAACACCGTCAGTAAAAACAGGATTAACCGCAGCGGTAGATTCTTCGGGGCGTGACGTCACACCAAATGAAGGTGAATTTGAACTATTAGGGTTGTGGATTTTGTTTTGTAAGCGGCGTTTGAGGATTAATTTGAAGAATAGACTGTATAATTTCACTGCAACGCTAGGCATTTCATATACAGATGCCCTAATTAAAATGTTAATAATGATTTGGGGTTTTTTAGATTTATTAATGTGGATTGTAGTGTGTGTGTGTGTTTATAAAAAAAAGGTGAAGGATTGTTGTTGTGATTGTGAGTGGTGATATCTTTGATCGTAAGGTTTCTTTGAATGGGATGAAGAAAAAGAGAGAGAAAGACAATAATGGAAAGAGGTGAATTATGATGATGGTGTTGTTGCCAGGGTTGCACAAACATATTTGCGCTGTGTCGTATTTTGGCATTTTTGGGGATTTGCTTTTTTTTCTATTTTTTTCAAATACACATTGTACTGTTAAGGTTATTTATTTATTTATTTATTTATTTTTATTATTATTATTTTTTTTTTAGATTAAAGTTTACCTTATTTTTTAGATTGTTTCAAATTAATTGTCGACTACTAGATAAAAGAGTAAAAGAGTTTGATAGAATTTATTATATTGTATTATCACAAAATTTAAAAAAATAATTTAATTAGTTAAAAATAAAATTGTTATTATGTAAAACGTAAAATGAGAAAATAGTAATTATTGTGTTTTTCATAAACAATAACGCTAGAATGAACAGGAGTAACAATTAAGAACTTTAGATATGAGAATAAAAAATTGTATACTGAATCATTGATAATTAAGCTTGGACAATGAAGTAAACGGATAAAGTTTTTTAAATTATTTGTAAAAAGCAAGTATTTAATTCAGATATATGCTGCTTAATTAGTATACCATCTCCAACAACTTTATGTGACACTTCATTTATTTAATTAATGAAGTTTGAAATCTAGACCTACTGTAATTATATTATGTAACTTGTCATTTGACCATTTTGAGATTGTTATGCTAGGATGACAATTAGATAAACATAAAACAACTTTGAAAAAGTACAAACACAAGAAATATTAATCATGAGTAACCAACTCCCCTTAATATCAATTTACAAACAAATAATTACTCATTACTATTTGTTACTACAAAATTTTAAAATTTAACTTTATACTCTTATACAACTTAAACTTTCAATATTAGTTCTTATAAATTATATTTAGAGAAAAATACACCGTTGGTCCCTAAACTTGCTAAAAAGCATCGTCGGGGCCCGAAAGTTAGCATTTTCATCGCCGTTAGTCCTTTTTCAAGTTTTTGAGGCCAAATACGTCCTTTGACCCGTAATGCTCTGGTTAACCCCGTTCCTTTCCGTTTCATTTTGTCTTTAGTCTGAGGGCATAATCGTCATTTTGCAATTTTGCTTATTTTATTAAACCGTGTGAGTAAGTACTATGCAGCTTTTATGGTTGCTACAGTACTTTTATGCTAATAAAGGCTAAATTTTTTACCACTCATCCCTAAACTCTCCTCTCTCTCATAAAATCTTATCTTAAATATTTTCAATCAAATCTTAATAATGGTGCGTTGTGGTTGTGGTAGGCGGGCAGTGGTAAGGACTTGCTGGAACAACGTAAACGCTAGAAGGCGTTACTGTTCATGTCCATTTGAGGTACGTTAATGGTTGTGCTTTTTTTCAGTTAAAATGTCATGTCTATAGTTTAATCATGGTTTAAGTGTAATGGTTGTTTTTAGCCTAAAAGTTTATTTTCTAGTCATGAATTTAATCTTTAATGTGATCCCCAACTTTTGATTTTTGCTTTTAGGGATTAAGATGTCCCATCAATGGGTGGTACGATCCACCCATGACACCAAGAGCAAGGGAGGTGATCCTCTACTAGCGGAGACACCTTCACCGGAATGAGGCGGCATTACAAGAATGCCAAGTCGGCCTCATTGCTGAGACATTGGAGGCTATCAACGCGGGCGACAAGGCAAACGAGCTAGAGGCTGCTCACCAAGCATCCTTAGTTGACCTCCTTCTTGAGAAGGAGAAAGTTTGTTGTTTAAGGAACTTCTGTGTATTCTCCTGGATAGTCATCATTTTAGTTTGCCTATGGTTTATTTAGTGGGTTTAGAAACACACTGGTTTTTATGTTTTGGAACCCTTCTAGATAGTAGATGTTATGTACAATAATTTGTAAGGCGTTTTTAGGAAGCTTCAATGTTGGTTGACTACTAAAAAATATTGACTTCATCTACTTTGGTCCTTGGCTAACAGTATAAATATTATATTCATGTGCTGCCTTTATTGGTTTATTAGTAGATCCTTGCCCAAAAATGCATTCACTTACATGAGTAGCCAGACAAACATTATCTAATTCAAAACACATCCAAGTAAAATGATCAAAGTCAAAACACAGATCCAAGTATCAAAGATGGATGTATCAAAATAAACTAGATCTAGTGTTGCTCATCCATTTATGATTCTTCATTAGCCTTTGTCAAAATAGAATAACATTACCCAACTCACAAACACATATTCAAGTAAGACAGATCCAAGTATCAACAGTGGATGAACAAACACCACTTTCAAGTATAAACATAAACGTGCTCTGGTGTTGTTCATCCATTGTTGATTCTTCATTGCTCTTTGTCAATAGTCAATTTTCATGTATAATGACAGCAATTGACTTTGTGAAAGTCAACACTTATTATGAGTATGAACTTGCAACAATATGTAAAAATAGGTAAAGTGGCGAACGGATCCATAAACTAACATGAGATGATTTCTTACATAATGCAAATGGATATATTTTTAGATGCATAAAATTTTGTAGTCTACAAAGTTCATAAACACACATTGTTTAAAGATAGAAAATATTGTTTAGGAATTAAATATTCGATGAAAAACATTGTATTTGAAATACTTAACCCACAATTTTTTTTGGTGAATCCATTTTTGCTGCTATAATATTCTTCCTAGTCCACAATTGTTTTGGAGACACACTAGAAGCAACATCAACTTGACTTCCAGATTGAGACTGGACCACACTTGGTTGAAAATGACTTTCAGACTGACCACAAGTTTCATGCACATGACTTTGAGATTAAGCATCAGTTTGACATTGAGCTTGTTTATTTGCTTCAAAGTTGTTACCTTTAACCTTTGTCTTCTTCTTTGATGGAACTTTTGGTTGAGATGAACCTGTTTTTTGAGACTGATGGGTACTGCCTTGACTTCCGTTACACCTCATTACCCAAGACATGTTTTCTTGTTTGTACAGCATTGTTAGATGATGCATGGGAATCGCAACAGGCTTTGCCTCTCGAGGGATCTCGAGAAGCTTACAACCCCCACCAGGCAGTGTACCTGATCGTTGTAGTATAGTATAGTGACAAGTATCGGGGGATTGATCGTTCAGCTTAGGAATAGTGTCGCTAGGATTAGAAAGCCTAAATACTAGTTCTAAAGGTGAGGGATGATTATTTTTGTATTTTTATGTAAGCAATTAAAATCTCGGGTTTGAAGGATTTAGGCGGAATTAGTTGCTAATCAACTAACCCAATACTAAGATGCAATCAAAATAAAATACTAAAAATGAAAATAAACTAATTAAACTATGGTTGTGAGCAGTAATTGGAGAAAATGTGTTTACTTAGATTTCACTACTCCCTAAACATCTTTTACACGTTAATTACTTGTTATAATTGCATGGATGACGGATCGTATTCCTTAATACCATTCATGGGGTGGCACACATAACTCCCCAATTCTATGAGCTCTTATCTCCTCCTACACCATGCCCAGCACAACTATAGGGATTGTAAACAGTGGCTCATGCATTAAATACAACCAATAAAGACCTAGTGTGCCTCGATTCATGTTTCTTAAGACGTTCAAGCATGTTACCAAGTGGAGATCTGCCAGTTTTCTTAAGCCTAACATATAAATCACTCATCCAAAACAAGAATAAACAAGTAATCAACACATAATTAACATCTAGGTTTCATTAGATCTAAGCAAACACAAGATAGATCTAGCCTAGCATGATAGAATTAAGATAAGAACATGATATAGACAACCAACACATAGACATATTGATTGAATTAGAAGAACACTTATCTTGATTAAACATGCAAGGTATCAAGGGGTTGGAACCCTTGAAAAACCTGTAAAGTTACACCAAAATCGTACTTAGGGTTTCTCCCAAAACTTCTCTCCTTATGTGTGAAAATTAGAAAACTATATATAGAAAAATAGGTTTGACGGCGTCGAGACAAACACTGTGACGCCGTCACCTCGCCGCCAAAACTATTCTCGGACTGCCTAGATCTACTTCTGACGCCGTCAAGACTTATACAATTCCAGGTCGTCATGACTCTTTTACTCTTGACGCCCTTCCTATGTGACGCCGTCAAATCTGTTCTGGGTCGTCATGGAAATTCATGAAATTTGCTCTTGACGCCGTCAAGGTTTTGCTCTTGACGCCGTCACCTACTGTTCCCAGCATGGAAAATTAAGACTTTGGCGTTTTCTTCACTTTTATGCTCCAAAAACGTCCGAATTGCTTCCTTTTCCAGATTTCTCTCCCAAAGTACCTAATATCACAAAAGGAACGATTTAGGGCAATATTTGATCAAATAAATTCGGATTCGGGCTTAAATGACCCCCTAAAAACGGATCATTTTTTGTCTCATCATATACCCTTACACTTGAGATTTGCTTGTCCTCAAGCAAATGCGCTTTTATTCTACTCAAAAGACAAGTTAGGGGTCATTTAACACTAACATAAAAGTAACTACAACAAATAATCGTTCCACTAAAGACCAATAGACAAGCACGGAGGTCATACACTAGCACCTCACAAATAGTGTTTAAATACTCACATCTCTCGGGTGTAATAAAGTGTAAATTACAATATGGAAACGGAAGATATCTCTCACTACCTGTCATAGCAAAATAGATTACCATAGGCTTGGGAAAGGATCAAACCTCCACCACATGGCGTAAGCACCTAGGATAAACTATCAAAGAGGTCTTTTAAAGGGTTGTAACGTTAGGTGTAGGGATATGAAATACACGGTTTTGTTGGATAAAGGAAGTTTTACTGGTGGCGAGTTAACAATCTTAGTTAATTACATGTACAATATGGCGTTGCTAAGCCAAGACTAGACTCGACTTAAGCTAATAAATGAAAAATAACAAAAACATAAAATGAACATAGAATAAAAAGGGATGGTAGTCCGTATGTTTTTTCTCTTTTCTTTTTCTATTTTTTTATTCTTTTTCTTGATTTTTCGATTTTTTTTTTATTTTTTTTGCATACACTCTTGCCCTACCATCCAAAATAATACATCATAGGGAATGAATATTCCCCTTACACTTGAATCTTTACATACTTTACATTAAACTAATCTAACGACTCGAATTAAGAAAATCAAAACACTTTGAGCACTTTTAAGATTAACGTACATATAGGTGTAATAAATGATGTTCTTCCCCATTACTCCATAAAATAAGTACTTACCCATGAGTCCCAATTGTCCCAAAACAATATGTACAAGGATATGACTCGACTTAGCAACCGTGTAATCAATTAGAAAGTTAACTTAGGGTTTAACAAATAACAATAATGCACTAAAAATGAGCGCATACACGGAAGGCTAAGGCGATTTGGTTGTACATTTAAGTGGGGTGTAACAAATTCTTCCTTTAAGTAAAATGCTTAAAGTTAGAAACGAAAAGATAGGCTCGGAGGGGTGTACTAGGGGTTTCGTGTACTAAAAATGAGTACAACGCTAAGGGTGTGGGAAAAATTAGTTGACTTAACTAGCCAAGTAATATGACTTAAATGGTCAAGTAATTATGATACGGGTTTAACACAAGGGTAATCCTAATGCCTCTTATCATGTAGTAAATCCTACCACACGAATGTAGTCTCACTAGCGGTCTCGGGATGCATCACTAACGCAAGTTCTAGAATCTAAATGCTACCGGTACACTCATAAGCACTAATAGTAAATGCTTTTCCTATCAAATCTAAAGGCGAACCTCACATATTTGGGTGGAAAATCTTTCTGAATATACGGTTATGTGCTAGTCATACAATCTCCTATCCATGAGACGCTTGCTATGGCTAAAGTTTCACTCCTAAATGTTGTAAAAAATTTTAAATTTGGCGCTAAAATTGCACTAACAAGTATTTCTCATAGTTTTATTACACATCTACCATCAAACAAAACAAACTCAAGCGAAAGTGCATATGTAAGGTATCATCTTTTTACCCTCCCCTTACACTTAAGATGAACATTGTCCCCAATGTTCAAGTAAAGAATGTAAAAGTGAAAAAGTAAAGAGAATGAAATCAAATACTCCCCTGATTCGCTCGGTATGGATAATAGGGTGGCTAGGTTAAATCTTCCTCCAAGAAAACGAACAATCAAAGCTTCCCTTCCAGAATATAAATCATCTTCTTGTCATACATAACCTGTAAAACCTGATAAAATAGACAAGACAACCTCGCGTAAAATCGGCGGCATTCTATATAAGTTACTAAATCCTAGAAAACAAGATAAGATATAATGCTTGTGGAATGAAGTTTGCAGATCTCTTGGAGATTATAAAACTTAATAATTCACAAAAACCATAAGACTCCGTTAGAAAAACAAAACTGGTAAAATTTCTAGATTTTAACTCCTGACGCCGTCAAGAGTAAACCCCTGACGCCGTCAGAATTGACCTGCAGAAATCCTTATGTTAAGTTTCCGGAAATTTTCTGGAAAAACTTGGTCCTACTTCCTGGAAAATCCTGCAAAACTTCATTATGACTCAATACAAGCATTTGACTCTAACAAATACGAATACACATGTTCATTTAATATTGTGGAGAATCATGATCGGTTTGTTTCTTAAAAACATATTTGGGGTTTCCCCTTACACTTATCTTTTGCAAAAATACCTTTAGGTGGAGTTAAGACTAGGCCAAAACAACAAAGTAAAGTATTTCCACTATTTAGTTTAGAAACATGATCAACCAACAATAAAAATAAAACATGCATACGGAAGCAAATAACAAACAAACAAAAATAAAATCACACAAAACATGGGTTGCCTCCCAAGAAGCGCTTTTCTTTATTTACGAGTCTTGTAGCTAGACTCAAGGTCATGGGTTAACGTGTATCGCTTATGCTCACATAACCGAGTGTGAGCCATCTAATAGTCACCTCATCTTTCTTATAATCATCTCCTAATTCTAAGCATCCGCGATAGTATCTTTTATTCTTTTCATGAGTATACTTAAGTCCTTTTCTCTTATCGTTCTCACTTAGCATCTCTATGGGTGGATACCTACTACACTTTTCCATGGAAAAATCCTTGAACCTAGGGTGTGTGCGGGGCATTTGATAGACAAAATCTTCTTCCCCATCCGAGAATGTAATTAACCCTTCTATGAGTTTTTCATCGAGGTTGGTCAGCCGTTTGAAGGGTTTTCCAAACACAACTTGGGTCAACTTATTATCAATAAACTCTCCTAGATTCTCCATAACCATGAACTCAACAAGATAAACCAAGCTTCCTACAAACACATGCAATGGTATTGCCTTAGCAATAATGTTTTCTCCTTTGTACTCTAACTCATCTACCATGATTTGATTGTATTCATTATGTGAGATTATGTTCATTGGAAGAGATGAGTTGAGATAGGCATTAAAGCTCTTAAATCCGATCTTACAAGGGAATTGCATGTAAAATGAACTATCACACTCAATCCTAGTTCTAGGGTCAACATACCTAATAGGGTTTATTTCTTCTTCCATCCTATTCTCATTAATCACATCACCATCATCAAGATCCTCATCGGAGTTTGAATAGTAGAAAGGACTAGCCCTACGGTCATCATCATGATCAGACTCTTCTAACTCAGAATTATTGTCAAAGTGGTGGTTGGGTGAAAGGTTAGGAGGGTTCTCATTTTCTGCTAAAGGAAGCGGGGTGGGCATTTGGAAGATCCTACGACGAAAAACACGAATAACAGGAATCAAACGATCAATGTTATTGTGTTCCATCGAAAAAGTTTACGAACAAAGGACACAAAGAAATAGATAGACTAAAGAAAACCTAAAAATAAAAATAAAATCTTACTAGAAAGGAATCTAGCAAGTAGACCTAATAAAAAGAAATTCTAACCTAGACAATAACTATTCCCCGGGCTGCGGCGCCAAAAACTTGATGCGTGGGAATCGCAACAAGCTTTACCTCTCGAGGGATCTCGAGAAGCTTACAACCCCCACCAGGCAGTGTACCTGATCGTTGTAGTATAGTATAGTGACAAGTACCGGGGGATTGATCGTTCAGCTTAGGAATAGTGTCGCTAGGATTAGAAAGCCTAAATACTAGTTCTAAAGGTGAGGGATGATTATTTTTGTATTTTTTTTAAAGCAATTAAAATCTCGGGTTTGAAGGATTTGGGCGGAATTAGTTGCTAATCAACTAACCCAATACTAAGATGCAATCAAAATAAAATACTAAAAATGAAAATAAACTAATTAAACTAAGGTTGTGAGCAGTAATTGGAGAAAATGTGTTTACTTAGATTTCACTACTCCCTAGACATCTTTTACACGTTAATTACTTGTTATAATTGCATGGATGACGGATCGTATTCCTTAATACCATTCATGGGGTGGCACACATAACTCCCCAATTCTATGAGCTCTTATCTCCTCCTACACCATGCCCAGCACAACTATAGGGATTGTAAACAGTGGCTCATGCATTAAATACAACCAATAAAGACCTAGTGCGCCTCGGTTCATGTTTCTTAAGACGTTCAAGCATGTTACCAAGTGGAGATCTGCCAGTTTTCTTAAGCCTAACATATAAATCACTCATCCAAAACAAGAATAAACAAGTAATCAACACATAATTAACATCTAGGTTTCATTAGATCTAAGCAAACACAAGATAGATCTAGCCTAGCATGATAGAATTAAGATAAGAACATGATATAGACAACCAACACATAGACATATTGATTGAATTAGAAGAACACTTATCTTGATTAAACATGCAAGGTATCAAGGGGTTGGAACCCTTGAAAAACCTGTAAAGTTACACCAAAATCGTACTTAGGGTTTCTCCCAAAACTTCTCTCCTTATGTGTGAAAATTAGAAAACTATATATAGAAAAATAGGTTTGACGGCGTCAAGACAAACACTGTGACGCCGTCACCTCGCCGCCAAAACTATTCTCGGACTGCCTAGATCTACTTCTGACACTGTCAAGACTTATACACTTCCAGGCCGTCATGACTCTTTTACTCTTGACGCCCTTCCTACGTGACGCCGTCAAATCTGTTCTGGGTCGTCATGGAAATTCATGAAATTTGCTCTTGACGCCGTCAAGGTTTTGCTCTTGACGCCGTCACCTACTGTTCCCAGCATGGAAAATTAAGACTTTGGCGTTTTCTTCACTTTTATGCTCCAAAAACGTCCGAATTGCTTCCTTTTCCAGATTTCTCTCCCAAAGTACCTAAAATCACAAAAGGAACGATTTAGGGCAATATTTGATCAAATAAATTCGGATTCGGGCTTAAATGACCCCCTAAAAACGGATCATTTTTTGTCTCATCATTAGAAATACTACAAACTACACTCCTACTAGATTGTGACAACTTACTATCTCTATCATTATCATCATTTTTAGTAAAATACCTAGTTCTTTTCTTGCGTGGCCTACCCAATGGTTTTTGATGTTTAGGTGGAAGAATGATTGTAGGCACTGTTGGATTTAATAATACTAGGTAACCAATTTAGCTACGAGTGCGCAGCGGATGAATCTAGTTATGACAAATAGGTTAACACAATACGAATAATAAAAGCGTACCTTTTAGCGATTATTCTTGAATATACAGTATCTAAAATAGATACCTCTACGGTTGCTCACACAACACGTCAAACGAGCACGTTAGGATGCTAGTGCTTGCTACACGATAAACAAGTAAACACCATGTGTTCCTGTTAAACCAAAACACTGCCTTAGGTACGGTGCGTTTGAATTGGTACCTAGAAGGATAAAGGAATTATTGGATGCATTTATATATTATATGCATGTCATGCCAATACATTCATATTACATACATGTTAGACAAACACATGCATACGTATACAAAAGCACATGCAACATAGTGAATTGTTTATGTTCTGTCAAGTCACATGGAGGAAAAGAAACAAAACAATTATTTGTGAGTGCGGAGAGAAAAAGTGGCCGAGCCTATAGATGGATTTGTTTAGGGTTTTTTCGTCCTTATTGAATGAGAGGGTTAGGGATCGTATATATAGTGCATAAACTTGTCCACCAAGTTTAGTCTATAACCTCCTCATCTTTCAACAAAACGACACTCTCCACCCTCGTATAACCTTCCCTATAACCAGTAACATGAGAGGGAGGACGAGGGTTTTTCACTTTCGACACTTTAGTCCTTCTTTTGTATTTAACGAGTATAAGTTAGATATATAAAACGTCTAACGGATAAACTAACAATCGTTAAAATATTTCGTGAAACATATTATATATTTAATAAATATAAACGAGTTACATATATTAAATACATAATAAACGTACTCTTCGTGTATTAACGTGTGTGCCCCCAATAGGCTCACGTACTTCTAATCGTATAACATGCGTATCCAACTACCATATTCCAACAGCTCCCACTTGGGAGTTGGAGTAGCAGACTTACATTTATACCAACAATAGCAACGTCTAGCAACACACTTATTGTCATAAATCAGAAATACTTGAGATAAAGTTTCAAGAACAATCTCAGCTTTTAATGGTTATGTATTACTTGCCATTATCATCCCTTTGTTACAGATACCATTAAACCATGGATATGGATCCTAACTCATTCCATATAGTTTAACCATTTAGATTCTCGTTATTGAAGTTAATTCAGATATACCAAATGTAATTAAGAATCATCTTAAAATTACCCTTTGGGTGCGGCTACACAATTATCTGATTAATTCTGGAGAGGCGCCATGGTATCATTCTGCACTTATCAAGTGGAGGAACAAATCCATTGTTGACTACAAGTGTTGTGGATGCTGCTTCACATTTACTCCGGAAAATAGCTTTTATGACTACCTTTTTTCAGGACAGCGTTTGGCTATAATCACAAAGTGATATCCACACATGCAAAACTTGCTTGTATCTCAAGTTTAAGGATGACTTATTAAACCATTTTCTACATTTTACTCATGACAAGGATCCAAAAGTAAATGTTCGAAAGTTGGGGTATCCAATATGCATCCCTTGTGAATACATACGAGTTTGGCAGGAACAATCCACATTCTCATAGAATATAACCAACACTCATATTTGCCTTACAAAACAATATTCTCATATTGTTAACCGACAATGGACAAATTTAGAATGATAAATCATTCAAGGATTAAACATGCAAATATAGGATAACAACTATTATATGAATAAATAACAAATACCAAGTATCTTTATTCATCATAAAGTAAAATTTGTCTTTCAATCCCAATTATCCAAATACTAAAAACAGATATGCATGAAACTAATTAGCAAGTTGTAGTCTAATGTTTCCAACATTCTCAACTTTTCTTTACAAGAAAACTAAATGGTCATCTGAATAAACTTTCTGAATACTAGTTTCAAATTTCACATATAGTGAGGGATTTGAAATATATGATGAGTGTCTTATCTCATATGCTCATACTATTGCAAGTCATAGTATGGAGATGTCGCCCTACCTTGCATATGGTATTAGAAGTCAACGACATACTAACAGTCATCATTACAGTTTCTTAAAATGTAAAGTATCCTCATTTCTTAATGCGTAATGTAACACTGCTCTTCGTTGAGCATATCTAGTTAGCAGATTTATCACAAATGATAAAATTCTACATAAACTAGTATTAATTATCCTCTAGCATCATTGTACATATACAACACTATGCTTTATAATTCGTAAACATTCGTATTAAGTATTAACAATAATCTAAACACTCTCAATTAGATACTGTTGTTGTCAGCTCATCTTGCACTTGTGCAAAAGTAATAACTACTCACATATACAATATAATTCATTATTCCAAGTGAAATATACCATTTAAGACTTGCTTCAAGGATATATTGCATTTGTGTTGGACTTAATTTCCACATATGTTTATTCCAAGGTTGTTTGTTCTATTCCCTAAATCCCAAGTGAAGTTTCATTCCAAGCATAAGGATTAATATCTAGCTTAAATGGAATGTCATCTTCAATATGTTATACAACATATAAATTTCAAGGAAAAACATAGTGCTCCCACTTAATGTCAGATGTACTCGGAAGTTATCTTAATTCAATCAAAATCATATTGTAATTAAATTCAAGATCTCAGCTCCTAGATGCATGATCCAATCCAAGCTTGGATTGCTTAAACTTGTATACTATATAAAGATTATATATAACCCTTTTGATTACACACCGTCCTCGCAAAAGGTAATCATAAAGGAAAGAGTTATAAAACTTAATTGTCATATTCCTTATTCAAGGAAACATGTGTGACAATTAGTTATCTTTATTTAATTAATGCGTGTATATATAAAAAAAATTAATCACAGTCAATTGCTTGAGTATGATTAAAAACTTCTTATTACAAGCCATGAATCAATATGTATACAATTTTGTACTTTTGAGCCTTTCTTCAAAAGAAACTCATCCTAACCTCTCAGGTTTATTAATTTAGGCGAAATATCAATCAAACTCAAATGATTGATTTTCCTTTAAGGACTGCATCTTATCATTCATAATTCTAAGACATTTATCAGATTCAAGATATGATGTGTATCTTAGTAGTTAGCAGATTTACTATAATCTTCTAACTTATATACCTCAGCATATATATTAGAATATCACTCAAGTGATGAGGCATCCTCGCGGATTTATGAATGAGAGTAACATTATACTTTGGTTGACATTTACATGTTTAACCTTAGTATGACATCAACAAGTGGATTTAGAAGGTTATGTATTTTGTTCTTGAATATCTTCAAGATTTGTAGATGCTCTCACTTACTTATATAAGTAGAGACAATTCTCTAAATACTAAGTATTTAAGCAACAATGAATTGTTCTTAATTGGGAAACACAAAACACATTTTAAGTTCTCCTCTAGCTTGTTAATAATATGCTTCATAAAATTTTAAAAAATTTTAGAACTTTAATCAAGACATAATGGAATTTCTTCCAAAAACCCTAATTAGGATTTGTAGCAAAACCTTAATTCTTGTATCACCCTTTAACCGAAAACCTTAGCAAAGGTTTGTGTTTCGTCGAGCTAGGAGGAACACCAAAACTACAATCTTCAAGCTAGGAAGTGTAGAAGAATCTGAAACCCAAAAGGGTTTAGGATTCGATTGGTTTGAGTGGAAAAACCGAAAAAACCCTAAGGGTTTGGGGGTTCCGGTCATGGGTCGTCTTGAATACCTTCTAGGTTTGAACTATATTGAGTGTATCCATGACACACGCAATTTTCTAACCTTGATAGATTTTAGAGGTAGAGCAATTAAAGCTATCATGAATCAAACAATATGAATACAGTTTGTTTCAACTCATTAGACATACCATAATAATGTGGTATTCTATGAGTATTGGAATTGTGAGACTATATCAGAATCCCATAGATAACTTAATTCTTTTTGGACCAAATACTTGTCAATTTGGTCGAGCCAAATTGCATATTAAGTATTTTTGTACCAAGTGCATGCTACAATGTATATCTCTTGAGTAATACAAGAACCTTATGTTCATGTGTTCATAAGAAGACGGAACTGTTCAAGAATTATTTGTTCATGTGTTTACAAGAAAACATAACATGTCAATAATACATTATAAGTCTTTGAATAATTCAAAGACCTCATGTTTATGTGTTAACTAGAAGACATAACAATTTTACTATATACTTTATGTTATAAGTGTTTGACTAATTCAAAGACTTTATAATTATGTCTTAACAAGAAAACATAATTATACTAACTAAAGTTAGCATGAACGCAAACTCTTGAGTTCAATAGTAATTTCAAGTTAATTTTATACTTCAAAATTATGATTATTATAATTTAACCATAATTATATTGACTAAACATGTAGTCAAAATGTTGAAGTAGCTTTACACTATATCATGACATTTGAATGTAGTAGGGCAACAAACATCTTGTATGTTTAAGTCCTAATAGAATTATTAGCTTTCTTTCCTTGCGGTCAAGAGAAACCAATAATATGTTGTTTCTTGCACACACTTTGAGATTTCTCCCACTTGTGTAAGGCACAACATCATATTATGAAGACAAAAAACACAACATGTGATTGATTGTGTAAACAATATGATAATGTCATAGATATTACAAGTAGATTTAGAACCATAACATTAATAAAGAATTATGAATTATTATTCTATAGATAACGTTTCAGAAAACAACATCAGAAAGGCAACGTGTTATCAAATAAAATAAAATTCAATTTTCCGTTAAGCGATGGTCGTTCATATTCGGAGATTATGAATTATTTCAAAACAAGTTTGAAATAATATGGATGACTAACAAGGAAACAAAATTTCGTAGCTCCCACTGAAATTTGCAACATTACATGAATGTCATTTCAGTAATAAAACTGCAATGCTCCCAATGGATTTGTCAACATTATAAATGTTACATTTCCAGTAGAAAGCATATAAAAATTAATATACTCTCCTATTCTCTTCGAATGCCTACAAGTAACAATGTACTTAGGTATTGAACAGAGTATATGAAGTCATACTTATGTAGATGAGGGACTAGCCATTCATGCTTTCATTTAACTTGAATATTTAACATGCAATTCCTCCTTTATTGTCTAAATAGCCCCAAAGGTATTTAGCACTATAAGAAATAGTGGAAATCAAAGAAAAAACCTAGCTAATGCGCTAGTAATTTATTTACTCTTTGCTGTTTAAACTCATACATCATGACAAGTGCAAAGTGTCATTTATTTTGGTAGCTCTAGACAAAATATTTTCTAGTTACACAAAATATATTATCTTTCAATTATTTCAAGACCAGAAAAGGGTAATGAAAGATTATAAATGAGTTTAACAATTGTAGTCCTATCTTAGTTTATCAACTAAGGAGAAAAGATAGGAATATGTCTCACTCTTCTAGCTAGGAAAAGAGACTTTGTTCGTCTTTTTAATAAAATAAACTTTTGTTTACGAATTATGTTGCAATAACACAATTATATTAGAACATAGAAAGTTCGATTTTAGTATTTTCGATAATTAATTTCTTAAAAGAATTAACTACCCAATTAATTACTAATAAGACTAAGATCCAACTTGACCTCCCACTTATTACCGGAGGTCTGACCAGCGTGTAAACAAGTAGGGCAACAGGTAAGCGACGAGCGTTAATTGCATAAAATGCAACTCTTAGAATTATGAGACTGTTCAAGACATTAGTAGACAAGTAATAATGTCATGAGCATGTTTAGTCTCATCTTATGCCTCGGGTCGAAGGTCTGACCAAGCATACTCGAAATAAGTCGACCAAGCAAGAACTTGCAAAAATCGCCAAAGGTCTGACCAATGAGCAAAATTCGCCATGGGTTGAAATGGCCCTAAGTTCTGACCAAAGAGGTCAAGCCAAATGCACGTGTTCTTGGTTGGCTGGCATAGACTTAAAATTTACATTTAGGGGTATACACATATAGTGTTAAAATGGCATGTACAAAGAAGCATGCAAACAACTTTGTAGCACTAATTTTAAAAACCTTTAGTAATGATACTATAGTGATCATAGCGTCCAGTTTTTAAATTCATGAAAAACTAGTTTCAATAGTTTTATGTCCTTTTTGTTTCATAAAACAATTTTCCACAAAATACATAGCATGTCAGTGAATATGTATGTTAGGCGTGTAAAATCAAAGACCATTTTAATGTCATCATACATAATAATTATTAATCCATATCATTATGTTTTAGGCGTGTAAACATGTATAAAATCCTAAACACATAAGCAAGTAAGGAACATAATAATTATAAAGACATTAAAAGAAAGCTAGTAACAAGTAAAAATCCGAGAACTCTAAGTCTTCCTCAAATGGAGAACCATAAGACCCTCACTAGGTTTTCATCAAGTGCCTAGATCGCCACATGAATCAAAAAATGATTGCGTAGGCCTTATAGCCGGAATTAAGGAAACAAATCAACCTAAAACTTAAAAGATCTATTTTTCAAAATTAAAATATTTAGTTACTATAAATAAAAGATTTAATTCCAAAAATTAAAAGATTTAGTTTCCAAAAATAAATGTGCAGATCTTTTAAACAAATAGAAACATTTACTTTTCTAAATAAATAAATTAAAAGAAGATTCAATATACTAACTAGTAATTTTTCTCTTTTAATCCTATATTAACTTTTAATATTATATGCTAGATCTAGTATAAATATTTTCTTTACTTTATTTATGGTAAATATTTGCATATCTTTACCATATTAACAATTTAAACATAAAAATAAAGAAAATAATCATAATAATCGCAACAGAAAATTAAAATAAATTTTAGGCGTGTATCTAGGCGTAAAATTTTATTCTAATAGTGTAACCCTATATGCCAAAACGATTTGACTCGTGATGCCACTGTTAGATTTAATAATACTAGGTAACCAATTTAGCTACGAGTGCGCAACGGATGGATCTAGTTATGACAAATAGGTTAACACAATATCAATAATAAAAGCGTACCTTTTAGCGATTATTCTTGAATATACAGTATCTAAAATAGATACCTCTACGGTTGCTCACACAACACGTCAAACGAGCACGTTAGGATGCTAGTGCTTGCTACACGATAAACAAGTTAACACCACGTGTTCCTGTTAAACCAAAACACTGCCTTAGGTAGGGTGCGTTTGAATTGGTACCTAGAAGAATAAAGGAATTATTGGATGCATTTATATATTATATGCATGTCATGCCAATACATGCATATTACATACATGTTAGACAAACACATGCATACGTATACAAAAGCACATGCAACATAGTGAATTGTTTATGTTCTATCAAGTCACATGGAGGAAAAGAAACAAAACAATTATTTGTGAGTGCAGAGAGAAAAAGAGGCCGAGCCTATAGATGGATCGGTTTAGGGATTTTTCGTCCTTATTGAATGAGAGGGTTAGGGATCGTATATATAATGCATAAACTTGTCCACCAAGTTTAGTCTATAACCTCCTCATCTTTCAACAAAACGACACTCTCCACCCTCGTATAACCTTCCCTATAACCAGCAACATGAGAGGGAGGACGAGGGTTTTTCACTTTCGACACTTTAGTCCTTTTTTTTGTATTTAACGAGTATAAGTTAGATATATAAAACGTCTAACGGATAAACTAACAATCGTTAAAATATTTCGTGAAACATATTATATATTTAATAAATATAAACGAGTTACATATATTAAATACATAATAAACGTACTCTTCGTGTATTAACGTGTGTGCCCCCAATAGGCTCACGTACTTCTAATCGTATAACATGTGTATCCAACTACCATATTCCAACAGACACATTTGACTTTTTCCGATGTTGATAACAATTTATGGGCTTGATGGTGTGTTTGTAAGTTTCCTCCCAAGTCTTAAGCAAGTAACATGGATGAACCCATAGAAAACTAGAATGGGGTTGAATAGTTTTACCGATTAAAACTTTGTTTTAAAACTTATAGATCGACTTATGTCAATCTAGTTTTGTGTCATTGGATATTGATAGTTATATAAGCATATAAACTATACTAAAAGAAAGAGATAGAGAGACACAACCACAACACAAGTATTTATAGTGGTTCGTCTACAAGGACACCTTCTTTGCCCTACTCCACTCCCCAAGTACCCAACTCGAGAGTTCCGTAAACACTACACAATACAAAATTCCTTTCACCGGTGGATAAGCCTTCACAAAGTCGCTTATACTTTATCCGGTACAAAGCTAAATACCGAGCTCTTCCACGAGGTAGAGCCAAACCTTCGTCGCCTACACTTTATCCGGTACAAGGCTAGATACTGGGTTCCATTATAAAGGAGGAACCACTACCCGATCAACAATTCTAGCATAACACAACTAAAGGAACCAATGTCCTTTTTACACCCAACGACTCAACAGATCTACAACACCCTTGAGAAGAAGAAAGAACAACAAGATGCACTTCTGTGATCTTGAAGAGAAGGAGAAGAATCTTGGCTACTCATATCACGAGCTTGCAGGTCTCCGAGAGGTTGTGATCTCACCTTTGGGTTACAATTTCGGGTTTTGGGTTATGTGTTATGATTCATGGTTCATGTGATGTCATGCATGATGTCAAAGACATCTTGGGTCATGGGTTATAGACTTTGGGTTATGGGTTATGGACTTTGGATCATAGATCATGGGTTTTACCCATTTAGGTGTCATAAATGATGTCATGCAATGGGTCATAAGTTATGGATCAAGCTTCATGGGTTATGGGTTATGGACTTGGTTTTGGGTCATGGATAGTCCAAGTATTTCCTAATTTGATTTTACAAGTTACATGTATTTTATAAAATGTAAATAACTATGTTACTTAAGTGTTTTTATAAAATACTTTTGGTTTTGTGTAAACTTGTTAACTAAACATGTTTAAGGTTTATTTGTTTAATTAAATGAGTTAGTAAACTTTTGGCTCAAACCGTTACGTATCTTATTTATCTTGTTAAAATGATTTTATGTTTGTTATCGATAAAACATTAGAAGATCGTAAATTTAAATAAACATTTTTAAGGTTTATTTGTATTAACAGAACCCATGATTCTACAGATCCTACTTGTATTCCATTGAACCTTATATACCGGTTGGTAGCAACAACATATTTACATGGCATACCTGTAAGCTCCCATCTTCTACAAGTACAAGCCTTAGCTTCAACATTCACAAAACACTTATCTCCCTATCCACTAACTTGATGGTTTTCTCCTTCAATCTGTAAAACAATATACTTATAAGCCTCTTTCTTAATCAAGTCTAACATGTGTGTTGCCTTTGGTGTTAATGGTGTGGCACACTTCTCAATTACATGCACAACATTCACTATTCTATTCATACAGTATTCTCTTACGTAATATTCTAAAGCAGTAATGATGGGTTGGTGCCTACCTCCTACAAGTTTTTGATTAAACACTTCACACATGTTGTTAAGTAACACATCAGAATAAGCTCTCCCTACACATGTATAGAACATGTTTTAGTAATACAGACAACAATGTTGAACAACAAAAGATGTACACTTAGACATAGATTTGGTTAGTACCTAAAAATGCGACCTTGACCATTGGGTTGGTGGTATCTGATGCGTGGGAATCGCAACAGGCTTTACCTCTCGAGGGACCCGGAGAAGCTTACAACCCCCACCAGGCAGTGTACCTGATCGTTGTAGTATAGTATAGTGACAAGTACCGGGGGATTGATCGTTCAGCTTAGGAATAGTGTCGCTAGGATTAGAAAACCTAAATACTAGTTCTAAGGGCGAGGGATGATTATTTTTGTATTTTTATATTTTTATGAAAGCAAGTAAATATCTCGGGTTTGAAAGATTTGGGCGGAATTAGTTGCTAATCAACTAACCCAATACTAAGATGCAATCAAAATAAAATACTAAAAATGAAATTAAGCTAATTAAACTAAGGTTGTGAGCAGTAATTGGAGAAAATGTGTTTACTTAGATTTCACTACTCCCTAGACATCTTTTACACGTTAATTACTTGTTATAATTGCATGGATGACGGATCGTATTCCTTAATACCATTCATGGGGTGGCACACATAACTCCCCAATTCTATGAGCTCTTATCTCCTCCTACACCATGCCCAGCACAACTATAGGGATTGTAAACAGTGGCTCATGCATTAAATACAACCAATAAAGACCTAGTGCGCCTCGGTTCATGTTTCTTAAGACGTTCAAGCATGTTACCAAGTGGAGATCTGCCAGTTTTCTTAAGCCTAACATATAAATCACTCATCCAAGACAAAGATAAACAAGTAATCAACACATAATTAACATCTAGGTTTCATTAGATCTAAGCAAACACAAGATAGATCTAGCCTAGCATAATGGAATTGAGACAAGAACAAGATATAGACAACCAACACATAGACATATTGATTGAATTAAAGGAACACTTATCTCAATTACAATGCAAGGTATCAAGGGTTTGGAACCCTTGAAAAACCTGTAAAAGTTGCACCAAAATCGTACTTAGGGTTTCTCCAAAACTTCTCTTTTAATGTGTGAAAATTAGAAAACTATATATAGAAAAATAGGTTTGACGGCGTCAAGACAAAGCTTGTGACGCCGTCACCTCGCCGCCAAAACTCTTCTCGGACTGCCTTGATCTACATTTGACGCCGTCAAGACCAAATCATTTCCAGGCCGTCATGACTCTTTTACTCTTGACGCCCTTCCTACGTGACGCCGTCAAATCTGTTCTGGGTCGTCATGGACTTCTGCTCTTGACGCCGTCAGAGGAATACTCTTGACGCCGTCACCTACTGTTCCCAGCAAGGAAAATTAAGACTTTGGCGTTTTCATCACTTTTATTCTCCAAAAACGTCCGAATTGCTTCCTTTTCCAGATTTCACTCCCAAAGTACCTAAAATCACAAAAGGAACGATTTAGGGCAATATTTGATCAAATAAGTTCAATTCCGGGCTTAAATGGCCCCCTAAAAGTGGTTCATTTTTCGCCTCATCATATACCCTTACACTTGAGATTTGCTTGTCCTCAAGCAAATGCGCTTTTATTCTACTCAAAAGACAAGTTAGGGGTCATTTAACACTAACATAAAAGTAATTACAACAAATAATCGTTCCACTAAAGACCAATAGACAAGCACGGAGGTCATACACTAGCACCTCACAAATGGTGTTTAGATACTCACATCTCTCGGGTGTAATAAAGTGTAAATTACAATATGGAAACGGAAGATATCTCTCACTACCTGTCATAGCAAAATAGATTACCATAGGCTTGGGAAAGGATCAAACCTCCACCACATGGCGTAAGCACCTAGGATAAACTATCAAAGAGGTCTTTTAAAGGGTTGTAACGTTAGGTGTAGGGATATGAAATACACGGTTTTGTTGGATAAAGGAAGTTTTACTGGTGGCGAGTTAACAATCTTGGTTAATTACATGTACAAGATGGCATTGCTAAGCCAAGACTAGACTCGACTTAAGCTAATAAATGAAAAATAACAAAAACATAAAATGAACATAGAATAAAAAGGGATGGTAGTCCGTATGTTTTTTCTCTTTTTCTTTTTCTATTTTTTGCTTTTCTTTTTCTTGATTTTTTCGATTTTTTTTTTTTTTTTTTTTTTTTTTTTTTTGCATACACTCTTTCCCTACCATCCAAAATAATACATCATATGGAATGAACATTTCCCTTACACTTGAATCTTTACATACTTTATATTTAACTAAACTAATGACTCGAATTAAGAAAATCAAAACACTTGGAGCACTTTTAAGATTAACGTACATATGGGGGTAATAAATGATGTTCTTCCCCATTACTCCATAAAATAAGTACTTACCCATGAGTCCCAATCGTCCCAAAACAATATGTACAAGGATATGACTCGACTTAGCAACCATGTAATCAATTAGAAAGTTAACTTAGGGTTTAACAAATAACAATAATGCACTAAAAATGAGCGTATACACGGAAGCCTAAGGCGATTTGGTTGTACATTTAAGTGGGGTGTAACAAATTCTTCCTTTAAGTAAGATGCTTAAAGTTAGAAACGAAAAGATAGGCTCGGAGGGGTGTACTAGGGGTTTCGTGTAGGGGTGAGCAAAAAGACCGAGAACCGAACCGGAACCGAGAACTGAACCGGAACCGACCCAACCCGAACCGCTTTTTAGAACCGCGGTTCGGTTCTCGGTTCTTCAATATTGAAAATATCGGTTCTCGGTTCGGTTCGGTCCGGAACCGCGGGTATCGGTTTTAGAACCGAAGAACCGCATGTGTCGAATTGGCCCAATGGTACTTGAGTCATCAACGTACTCCCCTTTCATGTGTCCAAACCCGAACCTGTTTTTTCTAATTATTGAGGGCTTTATATCTTAAAAGGCATGTGATTTAATTAAAAAAAAAAAAACTCAGTTACGTAATATATATTAATTGAGGTACGTGTTTTGGTTTTTTAGATGTAGATTGTTTCCATATTAACGTGTGTATTTTGGTTAAGATTTTAGATTTCAATAGTTTAATTTTCAGTATTTAAGATAAGTTCAAGATATATTTTTTTGTGTTATCTAATGATTAGAAAAAATACCATTTGCAAAGTTATGGAAAAGTGTAAGCATGGCTATCGACGTGGAAGCAATTTTGTTGTAATCTGTGACTCATTTACAAACATAAGAACTAACTTCAGAAAAATTATAATCATAGAATACTTGAAATTGTAAAGAGATATAGACATATAGTTAATTACTTAAAGTAGGAAAATGATGAAAGTACAGATATAATAGGGTCAATTTTCCCTTGTTTTTCTAAGTCGTATACACATCGTTTTTAAAGATAGTGTTGCCCATTTATAAACAACAAACAACGTAGCTTGGATATTTCACTATATGCTTTAATCGTATAACATTCTCGATGTTTATACGTTGATTAATGCAAAAATATAAAACGTATTGAATTTTGGGAGATTTTTTTAAAAAATTGCGGTTCCAATCGGGTAGAACCGATATACCCGAACCGAACCCGAGAACCGAACCGGAACCGAAACATGCTCTTCGGTCCGGTTCTCGGTTCCTAAAATATGCATTTTTCGGTTCTCGGTTCTTTCGGTTCCGGGTCGGTTCCGTGCGGTTCCGGAACCGCGCTCACCCCTAGACTTTCGTGTACTAAAAATGAGTACAACGCTAAGGGTGTGGGAAAAATTAGTTGACTTAACTAGCCAAGTAATATGACTTAAATGGTCAAGTAATTATGATACAGGTTTAACACAAGGGTAATCCTAATGCCTCTTATCATGTAGTAAATCCTACTACACGAATGTAGTCTCACTAGCGGTCTCGGGATGCATCACTAACACAAGTTCTAGAATCTAAATGCTACCGGTACACTCATAAGCACTAATAGTAAATACTTTTCCTATCAAATCTATAGGCGAACCTCACATATTTGGGTGAAAAATTTTTCTGAATATACGGTTTTGTGCTAGTCATACAATCTCCAATCCTTGAGACGCTTGCTATGGCTAAAGTTTCACTCCTAAATGTTGTAAAAAAATTTAAATTTGGCGCTAAAATTGCACTAACAAGTATTTCTCATAGTTTTATTACACATCTACCATCAAACAAAACAAACTCAAGCGAAAGTGCATATGTAAGGTATCATCTTTTTACCCTCCCCTTACACTTAAGATGAACATTGTCCCCAATGTTCAAGTAAAGAATGTAAAAGTGAAAAAGTAAAGAGAATGAAATCAAATACTCCCCTGATTCGCTCGGTATGGATAATAGGGTGGCTAGGTTAAATTTTCCTCCAAGAAAACGAACAATCAAAGCTTCCCTTCCAGAATGTAAATCATCTTCTTGTCATACATAACCTGTAAAACCTGATAAAATAGACAAGACAACCTCGCGTAAAATCGGCGGCATTCTATATAAGTTACTAAATCCTAGAAAACAAGATAAGATATAATGCTTGTGGAATGAAGTTTGCAGATCTCCTGGAGATTATAAAACTTAATAATTCACAAAAACCATAAGACTCTATTAGAAAAACAAAACCGGTAAAATTTCCAGATTTTAACTCCTGACGCCGTCAAGAGTAAACCCCTGACGCCGTCAGAATTGACCTGCAGAAATCCTTATGTCAAGTTTTCGGAAAATTTCTGGAAAAACTTGGTCCTACTTCCTGGAAAATCCTGCAAAACTTCATTATGACTCAATACAAGCATTTGACTCTAACAAATACGAATACTCATGTTCATTTAATATTGTGGAGAATCATGATCGGTTTGTTTCTTAAAAACATATTTGGGGTTTCCCCTTACACTTATCTTTTGCAAAAATACTTTTAGGTGGAGTTAAGACTAAGCCAAAACAACAAAGTAAAGTACTTCCACTATTTAGTTTAGAAACATGATCAACCAACAATAAAAATTAAGCATGCATACGGAAGCAAATAACAAACAAACAAATAAAATCACACAAAACATGGGTTGCCTCCCAAGAAGCGCTTTTCTTTATTTACGAGTCTTGTAGGTAGACTCAAGGTCATGGGTTACTACGTGATCTCATCATTGGTTCCACTCTCTAGGTCGTCTTCTAAACTAATATCGCTTTCGTAGTGTAAGTACTTCGGGTCTTCAAACTCGAAGATATCTTTTCGATACTTAGAACCAAGCTTGCTAACATCCCTAAAGAATCCACATGATAAATCAGAGGTGTTCTCACACCCTCTCCGAACATCTTCATCGCACAAAATAAGCTGGGAACTTATCTTATCAAGCCCGTCACAATCTATTTCCCTAAGATCTTTTCTTTTGTATGGCGTTTGGTATGAAATCCTCCTAATTCCATCAGCAAAGGTCATGATTCCATTCCGGTCATCAATTATCAAATTAGTAATTTCACAAAATGGTGCCCCAAAAATGACTTGTGACAACCTAGGGTCGACATAGTCCTTAATGTTGTCCACAATCGTGAATTCCATAGTAAATGCCATGTTTCCTACGCACCCGGATTTCATGATCTTTACCAACCACTTTCTCTCCTTTGTAAATCATTCCCCATCTACAGATATTGTTGTAATGGAACAGGGACATAACATTCTTAGGCATGAATATGTTGATGTAGACGTTATCGAAATGCTTGTGACTGATCATGCATGGAATTTTGAGATTATTCGGATCACGCCTCCTTATCTTCCCCGACTCTCCATTCCTGGATCCGAATAGATTCCCCTCAAGGGAGGGACGATATTCGTAAACCTCTTCATTACCCCCACGGAAAATCACCTTTTTAACACCATTGGTGAACATTACACTTCCATCCATCTCATCAAGGATTACTCCTGATTCATTGATAAATGGTTTCCCCAGAACAAGGTTGGTTAACGGTTGATCGGTGAGAGGGTCTATATCATCGACCACGGCGAGGTTAGTATTGTAAACAAGCTCTCCGACCCTGATTGATAAATTATTCATTACCCTTTCGCACGCAATGCGTTTTGGGAAGGTCTCATGGCATAAGGAAAGGGGAATTAGGTTGACTGGGGAGCCAGGATCTATATGACTATCGGTTAGGAGCTTATCCTTAATGGTGCAGGAGATCTTGAAAACTTTATGGTTATTTTCCTTAGTCCTATCGCTACTCCCACTAGTAACATTCTCCATTTTTCTCTCGGGTTCTTCTATAATAGATTTACTCAAAATGGTTGGATTTCTCTTATGTTCTTCCGATCTCTCTTTCTCCTCATCCGATTTACTAGGTTCTTGTGCGATGCAATGCTCGGATGAGTTGACAGGGTTTCTGGTCAGGTCGTGGTTTACCTTTGAGGTCTCATTTTCAGCTGTATGACCAGTTTTTTTAGTTTGTTGTTGGCTTAGGTTAGGTGTGGAGGCAGATATTGTGGTGATGGTGTTTACGAAATGGATTGGCCCTAGGGGGTTGACGGGTTCTTTTTCTTTTGGTGATAGATGTTTGAATAGCTTACTAGGGCTTTTTATTTTCACAGGAGAGGTTGGCGGACTCATGATGGTAGCAGACTTGACCTCATCAATGCGAATAGGTTTATTAACAACATGCTCCTTGATAGCAGTTAACAGATTACACATTTTGTTATTCACACCGGCCTGCTGTTGTCTAAATTTAGCCTCGAGCGTGGAGAGCTGTAATTCTTGAGATAAAATAAACTTTCGCAAGGCGTCTTCACAGCTCTGCCTAGGAGTGCTTTGTGAGGGAAAATGCTCGGACCAAGTGAGTGGTGAGGAGTCATTGAAAGATACGCTCCGCGTTTGGTACCCTCTGAAATTAGGTTTATCCTTCCATGCTTCATAGGCCTCGTCAGAAGTGCGAGGGCCTCGTCCCACGTGTGACGATGTGAATTCGTTATAAGCATGTTTTGGAAGCTCCATGCAGTTATGCGTCTCGTGAGGGCCATTACATAATTTACATGTGGAAGTGATTCTGCTTACATGGCTTGAGGATTTTGGAGCTTCGTAAGATTTCATGAGAGACTTGACTCGACCTTCAAGTTCCATGATCCTACGGTCGGGAGTGCTAGAATTGTTCGAAGGCAAAGATATTGCCTTGACCGTTTCGTTCAAGTCACGGGGATCATTCCAACTTTCGTTGTCATAGAGAGCAAGATCTTCTATGAGTTTCCATGATTGTTCCGCACTTAGATCACGTAGCTTACCACCGGCCGATTGGTCAATGGCTCGCCTCGTGGAGATGTCGATATGGTCATAAAAAATTTGGACTTGGAGCCAAAGATCTATGCCATGATGAGGGACTTTTTGGAGTAAGTCCTTGAAACGAGTCCATGCTTCATAAAGAGATTCATTTTGACGTTGTTGGAACATCAAGATGTCATTTCTAAGCTTAGTAGTTCTCCCCGGTGGGAAAAATTGAGCAAGGAAACGAGTGGTGAGATCATCCCATGTGGTGATGGATCCCGCGGGTAAACGCTCAAGCCATTGACTAGCTTGATCCCGTAGAGAGAATTGGAATAGGCGTAATCGGGTAGTCTCTCTAGTTTCAACACCTAGGTCTATGGAATCTACGATTTTGAGGAAGTCCTTAAGATGTTGGTTTGGATCTTCGGAACGAAGTCCATGGAATGCACATCCGCTTTGCACCAACCGGATGGTGTCGGATCGCAAGGGGGTCACATTGGCTCCGGTGAGCTCAATGGTGTTTCGGTAGCCTTGGTGGCTAGGTCGGGAGTACTCTCCTAAGGTTCGGGGCCTAAGGGGTTCTAATGGTGGGTTTTGTTGTGGTGGGATGACGGGTTCAAAGATGTTCCCGTTGTCCATGGTGTCGGGTGGTTACGAACAAAGGCACAAAGAAATAAGATAGACTAAAGAAACCTAAAAATAAAAATAAAATCTTACTAGAAAGGAATCTAGCAAGTAGACCTAATAAAAAGAAATTCTAACCTAGACAATAACTATTACCCGGGCTGCGGCACCAAAAACTTGATGCGTGGGAATCGCAACAGGCTTTACCTCTCGAAGGACCTCGAGAAGCTTACAACCCCCACTAGGCAGTGTACCTGATCGTTGTAGTATAGTATAGTGACAAGTACCGGGGGATTGATCGTTCAGCTTAGGAATAGTGTCGCTAGGATTAGAAAACCTAAATACTAGTTCTAAGGGCGAGGGATGATTATTTTTGTATTTTTATATTTTTATAAAAGCAAGTAAATATCTCGGGTTTGAAGGATTTGGGCGGAATTAGTTGCTAATCAACTAACCCAATACTAAGATGCAATCAAAATAAAATACTAAAAATGAAATTAAGCTAATTAAACTAAGGTTGTGAGCAGTAATTGGAGAAAATGTGTTTACTTAGATTTCACTACTCCCTAGACATCTTTTACACGTTAATTACTTGTTATAATTGCATGGATGACGGATCGTATTCCTTAATACCATTCATGGGGTGGCACACATAACTCCCCAATTCTATGAGCTCTTATCTCCTCCTACACCATGCCCAACACAACTATAGGGATTGTAAACAGTGGCTCATGCATTAAATACAACCAATAAAGACCTAGTGCGCCTCGGTTCATGTTTCTTAAGACGTTCAAGCATGTTACCAAGTGGAGATCTGCCAGTTTTCTTAAGCCTAACATATAAATCACTCATCCAAGACAAAGATAAACAAGTAATCAACACATAATTAACATCTAGGTTTCATTAGATCTAAGCAAACACAAGATAGATCTAGCCTAGCATAATGGAATTGAGACAAGAACAAGATATAGACAACCAACACATAGACATATTGATTGAATTAAAGGAACACTTATCTCAATTACAATGCAAGGTATCAAGGGTTTGGAACCCTTGAAAAACGTGTAAAAGTTGCACCAAAATCGTACTTAGGGTTTCTCCAAAACTTCTCTTTTAATGTGTGAAAATTAGAAAACTATATATAGAAAAATAGGTTTGACGGCGTCAAGACAAAGCTTGTGACGCCGTCACCTCGCCGCCAAAACTCTTCTCGGACTGCCTTGATCTACATTTGACGCCGTCAAGACCAAATCATTTCCAGGCCGTCATGACTCTTTTACTCTTGACGCCCTTCCTACGTGACGCCGTCAAATCTGTTCTGGGTCGTAATGGACTTCTGCTTTTGACGCCGTCAGAGGAATACTCTTGACGCCGTCACCTACTGTTCCCAGCAAGGAAAATTAAGACTTTGGCATTTTCTTCACTTTTATTCTCCAAAAACGTCCGAATTGCTTCCTTTTCCAGATTTCACTCCCAAAGTACCTAAAATCACAAAAGGAACGATTTAGGGCAATATTTGATCAAATAAGTTCAATTCCAGGCTTAAATGACCCCCTAAAAGTGGTTCATTTTTCGCCTCATCAGTATCTTACTTAACCAAGCATGGACAGGTTCGCTAAAACTCTTGAACGCAAACATTGCTGCCTCAAATTGTTTGATTCAAGATAACTATAACTTCTTTCCTTCCAAAAGTTATCAAGGTTATAAAATTGAGTATGGATTTAATATACTCAATAAAACTCCAACCTAGAAGATTAATAAGACATCATTATATTATGGATTGTGGTGAATCACATTAAGTTTTAAAATTGAAGTTCTGAATTTATTAAACTTCTTATGAAGCAGATTATTAACAAACTAGAGTCAAGAACTGTCAATGTGTTTTATAATGTCCCAAAAGAGAACAATTTAGTATTGCTCTACATACTAAGTATCTATAGATAGTCTGATTACAAAAAGCAAGTGGGAGTTTTTAAATCTTGAAGAGATAAAACAACAAAATACATAATCTTCTAAAACATACTAGTGAATATCATGATGAGGCTAAACATATAAATGATAAACCTCAAGATGATAGAATTCTCATTCATAGATCTGCAAGGATATCGAGTTACAAGGTCATGGTAAACCTGTTAATCATAATGACACATTACCAAATATTGAATTTAGTAAATTACTCATACTATGAATGTAAAGATGATGTCCATAAAGATAATCAATTTTTGGAAACTTGGTTTATCTTAATTCTAAATAGTTAGACTATAGAATGAATATGACTTTCTTCAAAGAGAAGAAAAACCTTAGTGTTTAAATATTTGTGTAGAAATCATACAGACAATATTGTACACATATTTAATGCATGTTTTGTGACAAGATTATTAATCATACTTAAGCAATTAACTGTGATTGAATATTCTTTTCTAGGCACATTAAATATATAAAGATGATAATTGTCATACCTATTTTCGTTAATATGAAATTTGACAATGGAATATTAGAACTCCTTCTTGTGTGATTACTTAAGCAAGGACGGTAAGTAATCAAGAGTTTTATGAATTCATATACTATTTGAAAATTTACAAAGCAAGAATCCAAGTATGGATCAATGCATGCATCTAGGAGATGAGTCTTACGTTTAAATATTAAATCCAAGTTTTGATTTATAATTAAAATAAGATAACTCCTAAGTATTCCTGGAAGCTAGTAGGAATAGTATTTTTATTTTTTTAAATCATATATTTGTATAACATATGGGCATTAACATTCTATCTAAGTTAAATGTTAAGTTTGGAATGAAACTTCACTTGAAAGACTTAGGAAGTAAAACATACAACCTTGAAATAAATGTTTATTGTTATAAACATGTGCGGTAAATGAATCTACTAGAACATGACATATAATTTAGAAAGTCTCAATGGATACACATATTTTGATAAGATAAAACATGAATGAGATCAAAGTCTGACGCAAGGATTCTTCATACATCATGTTATATAGATAAATTGTTGTATCATGCTTTAATGCAAGATGATTTGGTGCCTTCCTAAACTTTCAATAGAATATTCTAATAGAATATTCAATAGATATTTAATTAAAAGTTATTAGATAATTAGTGTAATAAATATTCTAATAGAATATGTTTGGTTTAGAATTAGATTCCTCGGCCAGGAGCTGTTTCCCAGATTCTATGGATGTACAATATGACAAGTGTTGTGTAACTTTGTCATTGCCAACAAACTTGAAAGTTTAGGAAGGCACCAAACATTAGAAAATAAATGTTCATAGTTTATGGATTTTTAAAAGAGTATATTGTTGTTTGTATACAATGATGTTAGTTAAATTGAGATGACACTCAATACTAGTCATGGTAGAATTTCATCCTTGTTGATGATCATGTGGACTAGTTGTGCTCAACTAAAAGCATAGTTGCATTATACTTTAAAGAATAAGAATACTTTAAACTTTAGAAGTTTGAAAGATGATTGTCATAAATAGGTGTTTGAGGTTGTCACACATCTTATGAAATATTATATGGCAATATCAAGATATTTGAATGCACACATATAAGAACTTCACTAATTGAATTCTTAAAATTAGTATTCCAAAAATTCTGATAGATCAAAGCTAGTTGAATTTATGCCTTGTCAACAAATATGATTGTCATGACTTAAGGCATAATTCATCAACTAGAATTATCATGCATTGATCTATTTAGTATTTGAATGAGAGATGTATTAAACAATTATTATTTTTAATGAATTAAAGTACTTGGTACGTTTGTTTTCATTTATAATAAGTTATATCCTATATTTGCATGTTTAACTCCCTGAATAACTTATGTTATTCTAAATGTCCATTGTCGATCAATTATATGGGAATATGATTGAATTAAGACAAGTATGAGAGATTGGTTAAAATATACTTTGTATATTGATGGAAGGTCCTCCCAAACTCACATGATATTTAAAGGATTGCATATCGGACTTATCCCAACTATATGATTGTACTTTGTGGATCTTTGTCATCAAGTAAATCATGTTAATGATAAACTTTATTTATCCTTAGACTTGAGACACAAGCCGGAATGATCGTGGGTGGAGCCTATTTCTGTGAAACAGTTTACCGCTATCTGTAACTGGTAGCCATAAGGGCTATTTTTCAAAATTGTTGTGAAATTCATGAATTAAGCTTGTAGTCAAGATAGAATTTGTTCATTCGAATTTGTTTTAATAATACTACTGGGCCCCATCATAGGGTTGATCAGATGTATGTGTGGCCACACCCAAAAGAGATCTGGAATACGTCCTGATGATTTTGGTAATCTTGATCAATCGGATATAACGAGAAACAGAATAGTTAAATTATGAAATGAGTTAGATCGATATCCATATTTAACATAATATTTGAAATAAAAGGATATTATAATAAAGAAGCATTAATTGTGCTTCATGAAACCACACTCTAGTTGTTCTGGGGGCATTGGTGTGTTGCTAGATGCTAACTAATGTCATTACATTTATTAAATCATGTTTAAGTGGGAGTTGTTTGATTGTGAACATATTTTATAAACGTATGTCCGGATCGAACTCGAGCCTATAAGATCGCACACGTTACGTTTAAAGATTCAATTCATAATTAATATTAATAATGTATTATATTAATTATTTCATGAAAAAATTACTATCTTACATAGGTGGTAGGATGGAAGTTGCTTGCTATGAGAAACCTATATAATGATCCATTTAGGTTTCATTATTCTCATAACTTGAAAACATAACAAGTTAATCTTCTCTTCTACTCTTTTTCTTCTTTGGCCGATCGATCTCCTCCCCATGTAAGACAAGGGTTTCGATTTTGGTCACTGAATACAAGTGATTGATTTGTTTCGTGATCGAGAACTAGCATTCTAATTTAATTACTATAATAACGTGTGTACTAGAACGTAGAGAAATCATACTTTGGATTTTTGGTGGTAAAGTATTCGACTAAACCCTTTAGTCGATTTCTATAAACCCTAAATGGTTTTGATCTTGCATTTGATTTATTTGGGGATTTTCTATAAATCATAATTGCAAAGGAAGCTAACAAGTTATGTTTACATTTATTTTAATTTTTATGGTTAATTAATTATGCTATATGATTTTTATTCCGCTGCGATTTCTTGATTCATATATGCTTTAATATGGTTAGTAGTTTATATATTCCAACAAATGTGGAAATTAATTTTAGAATAGATTGAGTAATAAAAAGCATACTTTTGTCATATTTTCTATTGCAAGGACCTTAACTTAAGTTGTGGAGTGAGTGTGCAAAGGTAATAATGATATAGAATACGCTACGGATTTGCTTAGTATGATCGTTTGCGCTTTACGTGTTGGACAATTGAATCTGCTTTCTTTCACTTACAAGTTTTTTGTTTCTAATTTCAGTTTTACTTTTTCATTACAACTACAACTAAAAGGAGTTCCACCAAAGAAAGACATCGATTATTTTTATAAAGAAACTTTGTGTCGAACACATTATCATCCTTTTGGTCATCTTTTTAAGAAGGTGGAGACCCAATTTATAAAGAAAATAAAACAAATAAAATATAATATAGGTGATACAAATGAACACCATCTTATAGTTAGTAAGTACTTTTTTACATTCGAAAATAAATTGTGACAAAAGTAAAACCCGATTTGCTATTATTCACTCTCACAAAATCGTTTTCCAGAGTCATCATTGAACTCAGGGACGGAGCTAAGGGAGTGTCCGCGGGTGCACGTGTACCCCACGGATTTTTTCGATATAGTGTTAATTTTTGAAAAAATTATCGATTTTTCTTAAATATATGCACCCGGTGCATTAAAATGTGTCTTTAGTATTATTTAGTTCGTATACTTACAAATAAAAAATAAATATAAAATTTTGTAAAAGCCCAAAGATGAAACAAGTTTAATAAATTAAAGCACAAAAACCCATAAAATAAGTTTTTTAATGGAACAAGTTTATTCTTCATCCTAACAATTTATAAAATCCAAAATTGAACCAACACCACAAAGATGAAACAAGTTCGTAAGTCGTAACATATATCTTTTATTTGTTTATTATGTTTTTTAAAGTTTTTATGTTTTTGGTTGGTTGTATAAAATCTTGACTAATTTGTTGGTTCGGTATAGTCTATCATCATTAATAAGGGCTTAGGGCAATAAGAATAAGTGAATAACTATGCAATTTTAATTAAGACAAATAGGGATAACAAGTTTAAGTGATAGTCAACAATATATTAGAATATGAATAGTACCCCAATTGTGTTGTCATGAGTCATTTTTATTATTGTCGTATTTAAAATATATATGAAAAGTAGTGCTTAAATGAAGTTGGTTTTAGTCTTACCGGTTGCTACCGTTACGGTTGAAAGATATTTTTCTAAAATGAAACTCATTAAAACTGATTTGCGTAATCGGATGAGTGATGGTTATTTTAACGGCGCTTTAACTTGTGCTATAGAGAAAGAAGAACTTATTAATATTAAAAATGAGGGTGCACGTAAGTGTTTTTTTGCTATGGGAGATCGTAGAATCACTAATTAGAAGGTAATATGTTCATTTATTTATCGTTTTAATGAAATCTTCCTTTAATCCACTTTTTAACTCTATTATATTACGGTTAAAAAATTTTTTGTGCACCCGGTCATATTTCTTTCTGGCTCCGTCCCTGATTGAACTAATGTATTTTCATATGCTAATAGGGTACCCATGATATACTTCGGCCATAGGTAAGGATGTGGCACGGGTTGTAGTGGCGTAGGGTGGAGGGATGACATGATGTTTGTGTATGTGTCGTTTTATGTCATGTAATGATATTGTTAAGTATTAATGCTTATGTGTGCAGATTCTAATTGAAAAATAAACCGTAAACATATGTTTGTAACAATATAGAAGTTACAATAATCGTGAATCACATATCCATACGCTAGTCAATGTTAATTAATAACCTGTGTTAATTATAATTTTTGAAAAATGGCTATGTAATCGTTAATCATGATTGGGAAGACATTGCACATTTTATGATTAAAAGCAGGTGCAATAACAGCATCTGGAGTGTTGTGCAAGGATTAACACAAGCTGCTAGTGTTTACTTTATTTGGAAAGAGAGGAACATGAGGATATTTCATAATGCTGAGACAATACAGGAAAAATTGTATTAATATATATATTATGGACATAGTAAGACTCAGATTGTTATGTTCGATTATTAAAGCAAGTCAAGCAATGAATCTGCCATTGGATGCAGCAATGGATGGACTCGAGGGGAAGAAATGATGGAAACTGATACATATCAGGTTGTGAGTCCAGTAAGTTGCTAATTGCAAAATTGCATTGGATAATGAAATGGATGAATGGTGGAGCTGCTGGTATGAGCTACAAGGGTGGATGGGGGAGGAATGACAAGCTTATTGGACGTGTAAACCAAATATAGTTTAGTTATAAAGTATAGGGGTCTTAGTGTCATTAGTTAAAGTAAAGTTTAGTAAGTATTGTGTCATTGTAAATAGATTAGGGGTGTAATGGGTCGAATTGAAAGTGTATAACTGGTCACAACGTTTCATCAGAAGTTGTGTCGGTTGGGTTAGTATATATGTGGGTCAAACTCTTTGTAAACATCAAGTATTCATATCGTAATAAAATTCCAGAATTATTTGTGTATCTTAAAGATCTTATAAACAAAGAAGTGCTAACAATTGGCATCAGAGCCTACGGTTCAATCGATTCAAGGGAGGCAGAAGATTTGTGGTGTTTGTTCGAAGTTTGAAAAAAAACAGAAGTCCGATCCTTGTTGCTGCTGTTCGGAAAAAGAGACAGAAGAAAACAATATTTTGAATTGCGGAACCGAACACAGTGAGATAAGTTTTTTCAATTTCGAATTGTTTTATTTAGTGTAGGAATTTAGAATTATTACGATTAGGAGAAGGTTAAGAATAGTGGTTTGGATTTGTTAGATAACCAGAAAAACTAGGGTATTGTTTCTTAGTAAATTGAAGTGATTGGTTTTTTGGATTTGTCTTGCAACCGAAAAAAACAGAATACTATTTTTAGGATTTGTAAAACAATAGTTTTTCAAGTTGGAAAACAGGGAATTGTTTTAGTGGGTGTGAAAGCAATAGTTTTTAAAACAGGGAATTGTTTCGAGTTAGTATACAATAGTTTTAAGACCAGGATTATTGTTTTGGTGTTAGGACAATAGGTTTTGAAAAACCAGGGGATTGTCTTGGGTGATAATAACAGGTTACGATAAGACCAGGGGATTGTTTTTTGAGCGTTGTATTGGTGGAAAACAATAGGTTTTTGGGAAAGTAACCAGGGTATTGTTTGGAGTAAGCAATAGGTTTAAAAAAAACCAGGAAATTGCGGTTATTTAAGAGTAGTTGGTTAATAGGAACTAGGGTACTATTCTTGGAAGATACAGTAGGTAAACCGTTGGTTAACCAGGGCGCTGTAGGTGTTAGGAACGTTTGGTTTAGACTAAGATTGGAAGAGAAAAAAAGAAAAGGAAGATGACAGGTAGTGGATCGAATGATAAGAATAAGGAAATCATAACTGTAAAGGAGACAGCAATGAATTTCCAGTATCCAATGTTAAACTCTACAAACTATACGATTTGGGCTGTCAAGATTAGGGCGATATTTAATGTCCATGGAATTTGGGAAGTGATTGAACCAACGCAAGGAACCGAGGTCGATAAGAAGAAGGATAACTTGGCAATTGCAATGCTATATCAAGCAATTCCAGAAAGTTTGGTATTGCAAGTTGCTAACCTTAATTCAGCAAAGGAGATTTAGGATGCGTTGAAGATTTGACATGTTGGAGTTGATAGAGTTAAGGAAGCGCGTGTTCAGACACTTGAATAAGAGTTTGAACAGTTGAAGATGAAAGACGGTGAGTCTTTAGATGTGTATGCCGGGAAGATTAGTGAAGTTGCATCACAAGCAAGCAATTTGGGGCATACAGTGGAAGATAAAAGAATGGTGCGAAAAATCTTAAGTTCAGTGCCCAGAAAAGTTTATGCAGATAGTCGCAGCAATAGAGCAGTTCGCAGATTTGAATACTATGCCATTTTAAGAAGCCATTGGAAGATTGAAAGCCTTTGAAGAACGGACGAAAAAGGCAGTTAAGGAAGAAGATGGGTATAATAGCCTACTTTTCAGCAATGTAGATGAAAAGACCAAAGAACACAAATGTGAACATTGCGGTCATGTGAATTCAAGTCAAGAAAGAACCGAACGTGGCATAGGCAAGAATTGGAAACCATGGAAGAAAAGGGATGGTGATCAAGACAAAAGTCAGATAAGATGCTACAAGTGCAAAGAACTTGGACACTACAAAAGCGAATGTCCAAAGTGGGTAAAGGAGCATGAGGCAAATTTGATCCAAGAGGATGATGAGCCAACACTGCTATGATAGGAAGTCGGATCATGAAAGGATGAAGACCTAACTTAAACTATATTTAGTTTAGGAGGGAGTATTGGACGTGTAAACCAAATATAGTTTAGTTATAAAGTATAGGGGTCTTAGTGTCATTAGTTAAAGTAAAGTTTAGTAAGTATTGTGTCATTGTAAATAGATTAGGGGTGTAATGGGTCGAATTGAAAGTGTATAACTGGTCACAACGTTTCATCAGAAGTTGTGTCGGTTGGGTTAGTATATATGTGGGTCAAACTCTTTGTAAACATCAAGTATTCATATCGTAATAAAATTCCAGAATTATTTGTGTATCTTAAAGATCTTATAAACAAAGAAGTGCTAACAAAGCTGCTGGTATATAAGACACTACTATAGTGGCTACTCAAGTATAGCTGCTGCATATACGAGATTTCAGTAGTCTATCAATGTATATATCAGTTTGTGAATTATATAGACAGGTTTGAGATGTATAGGCAAATTGTCCTTAGCTTGGAATAAGTAAAACGACAACCGTTATTTGAACTGAAAAACTTAGGGAAATTTATTTTAGCAGGAACAGAAACAAATAAGTCTAATACCCTAATTTCCTCATTTGAATGAGTCAAAGCCTAAAGTTAATTGAATTTACAAGTTTAGGTACGAATCAGCATTCAGGACCTTTAGTAGTTTAAGGTAGTTGTTAGATGTTTTGACTTAAACTCCTAAGGCTAGTTTGGTAATTTTGGTACTACATAACTTTGCTAGTATCATAAGGGCATTTTGGTAGTATCTTAAGTTGTAGTAGTAAGTTTCTTTGTAGTTAAGCTTCTGAATGTCGGTTTGTTCTCTATATATAACATAAGCAGATATAGAACTTTGTAACCACTTCACACTTTTGAAAATAAAATGCCAGCTCTTTTGCTCCCAAATTCTGATGTTCTGATCTTTGCACATGCCCTGTTTTCAATTTGATTGCTGAACTTTTGCCCCCCAGAATTATGTATATCTGATCCTAAAAGTAGCAAAAAACCAAGAGTGAAAACTAAGACAACTTTGATAACAACCAAATGAAAAAGAAAGTAACTTGATCATATGGAAATGAAGAAATCAGACATCAATCATTATTCATTTTCCATCAGACAACCAAGACTTGACTTCTGAAACATACATATGATATCAACAATTGCATGAAGGCTCATCATACTTTGCCATCTCTCATCTGTATACATATCACGCTGATGTAGGAAAGAAGTGAATAATGAAATGCTATATCGTGAAGTGACCTTTTTGACTCAACAAAGATCTGCCGATAAGCGACCTTTTTGACTTGCAACACATTTTTCACCTTTTACTTCAAATGAGCTCTAACCGTTTTAAGGTTCTTTCAAGGGATGTTCCCCTACTTATACAAATAGCAATTTTAAATGACGTATAGTCTTCAAGCATTTCCAGATAGCAGTAACTGCCCAATTCATGTCAGCCATAATTGGCACAAAATAACAACATGCCAACCAAGAAAACTTCAAGATGGTGATTCAATCATTAACAATAGTTTGAAGTATGCTCACCACTTTTACTATTAATAATGTACCAACTTCAAATGATACTAATGAATAATATAGTTCAGAAGTATGTTAAAGGCTCATTACAGTTAATAATGTACCAACTTCAAATGAAACTAACGAACAACGGTTGACAGATGATAACATACCAACTTCATTAGAAACTAATGAACAATAGTTCAGAAGTTTGTTAAAGGCCTCACTACAGTTTATAATGTACCAAATTCAAATGAAATTAATGAGCAATTATGAAGTATGCTTAAGACTTGTACACTTTGATAATGAGCCAAAACACAGAAATTGTGACTAAAAAATATAATGGGTCGACATCATTTAATTGCCACGATAGTTACGAATATTAACAGCCCTTGATGCCATTGCTCTCAGATTCACGGCCGCTGTTGTAACAGAGCTTCTTCCACGTTGTTGCTGCACTTGCTGTGGTTGTTCAGACCCTCCAAATGCTCCCATGAACTCCTCTCGCTGCAATCTCCGAGCCAAAGTAGCATCCTCATCTTGCTCAGGTACTGGTGCCACATCCCGTCTCCTTCTCCTCCTAGCCACACTATTATCTCCTGACTCTCTGCTGTTCAGTAAAACGACAGAAGCGGGACGGAAACTTCTCAAATTAAAATGCTGACTACTAGTCCTACGCCTCCTTTCCAAACTTAGTTGTTCTCCTTCAGGACTATTCAAGGCTTGAATTACGCTCCTGTACTGGTTCCTTCGCCTTGCTGGAGGGCTTTTGAGGTCACCAGATTCTACGCTATTTGAAGTTCCGGCTTTTCTTGCCTCTATTTCTTGCGGAAACAAGAGCTGTATAGTGTTCCATAGAACCGTATTGATGGTGCATGATCGTCCATTACTGCAACAAACCAAAGAATCCCATTAGTCCATTACATTTCCTTTAAGTCTAAAACGTGCGTGTCATCTTTTCCACAAAGATAGTGTATTTTAGTACCTGATAAGCTGTCTGCACTTTGGGCAACGCTTTCCGCACTTATCAGCAGCAGATCTCAAACATTTCTTACAAAAACTGCACCATATCAAATACCAAAATTAATACCCCAATACAAATTAGATTTCTTATAAAGATCTGATAACCATTTATAAACTGTACCTGTGTCCACAAGACGTTGTACTCGGTTCAAAACAAATTTCCAAACAAATCTGCCAAAACAAATAAAATTTAAATAAAAAACCATTTTTCCCTTTAATCGCACCAACAACAAAACCAAATAATACTTACTGCACAAGAAAGCTCTTCACGGAGCCGATCAATACACGGAATCACACCACTTCCCGACCCCGATTCATTCGCTTTCTCATCCTTTTTACTAACAACTTCCACGTCAATCTTCTCTTCTTTCTTTTCTTCTAAAATTCCTATTAACCCATTACACCAAAATAAAAGTTAAATAGCTTTTCCAAAAACTCACCAAATAAAAACTTAAATAATCAAAAAGGCCTAAGAAGTTAAAAAAAAAAAAAAAAAAAAAAAAAAAAAAAAAAAAAAAAAAAAAAAAAAAAACCTTTTTTCGACCCCTCATCTGCAACAAGATCAAGATCCGCCCCAAATTTCGAGACCGGGCTCTTTCTCTGATATCTACGCTTCCTGAATCAATACCCATACACCACTTTTAACAACTAATTATCCTAATCATATAAAAGGGATAAAAAATAGTTACAAGAATTAAGGGTTTAGTACCTTCTTGAATGAGTGGGTGGAGTCTTGAACAACGGATCGGATCGTCTCTTCATTTTAGGATCACGATCAGGCGTATCTTCGACAACAAGCGACGCCAATAAAAGGGTCTCTTCATCCCATCCAGCCATTGCTGCCACAGATCTAAACCCTGGACTGAAAATAGAATTCCCCTTTTCTTCATTTTCGGGTTGTTTCGCTTTCGCTTCTTCTTCCACCATTTTCGATACTCTACTGTGTGTTTGTGTGTGTTTTTGGGTTAGAGAGAGAATATGGGGATTGATGTAACGGCTGTTTTTTTTTGAATTTGTTTTCTTGTTTTTGATTCAATGGGAGCCTAACGGTATTTTTTTGGAGTTTGAATTGGGTGCTATGGTGGACCATTGTCTGTAAGAGATTGAATCATGGGCTTTTGAGCTTTATTCCAATATCATATTTGTTGGGCTGATTTTCTGAGGCTAAGTTTAAATGATAGAATTGATGATGATAAATGATAACTTGATATTTTGTTAATACTCACGATAATCAAAAATCAAAGCCGAATCGAAATTGCTAAAATCGAATAGAATAAAATTAATTTGGTTTTTGATTTTGATATAGTTTTGGCAAAATGTAAATGAAAACAAACCGAAACGAAAACTGAATTCAGATAAATATATATATATATATATATATATATATATATATATATATATATATATATATATATATATATATATATATATATATATATATATATATATATATATATATATATATATTATATATTTATAAAAAAAAAAGAAAAGAAAACCATTGAAACTCTTCTCTCTAGTATAGACATAATATCTTTTAAGCTTGATTATTATTATTATTTTTTTATTTTATTTTTTTTGCGCTAAAATTCTATATAAAAAATATATAAATTATGTAATTCGAGTTATTCGGGTCAACCCGAAAATCGAACTGATTTCAAATTCGGTTTTCAGTTCGGTTTAATCCAATTTGAATTTGGTTTAGTTCGATTTACGGTGTTACCGAATTTTTTTTAGTAAATTAACCGAAACAAATAAACCGAACAACCTGATAAAACCACTGAACACCCCTATATTATATTGATTACTTTGTGAATAACATTTAGAATCAATTAAGTTTAATTAGCGTATCATAAAACATTAATTATACAAAGCTTGTTAGCATTATAAACAAAAGTGACTTTAATGATGATGATGATGATGATGATGCTCTATTAAAAAAAGAAAAAAAAAAGTTTTGTTAACCATAGCCATAGGAAATTTGGGTTAAACATTCTATAATTAACCATTTAAGGCAAAATTGCATATATATATATATATATATATATATATATATATATATATATATATATATATATATCATTTGTACAAGTTTTTTATGCACATAATACAATAGTTTTTATGCATACTTTGGATATATACGCAATTATGCATTTTCGGAAGAATATATATGTAAAAACCCCTAATAAAATGAACTACAAATATACTTTGTTTAACATCGCATTTTATCGCATTTTATGTTTAAAATGAGTAGATGTATATAATTACGAAATATATATGCTCATTAAGTGTTACTTTTCTAATTATGTAATGTCTAACTATAACTCATGAAAGTTATTGTTAGCAAAATATGAATAACAATTTTTTTATCGTATCTAAATACATTAATACTGTGTTCTCAAGTTTTTGTGTTGGATGGAAAGTGAAATGAAAACAAAAAGAAATTGCACATGTGCAAAAAATATCTCATGTTCGTTTTAGCATTTGACCCCTTAAACCCTATTTTAACCCTTGCATATCATTTGACATCTTCTTTCCATCTTTCAACCTTTCTCCTTTCCACATTTATCTTCTTTCATCATTCAAAATCTTCCACTCTAAAACCTACTACAAACCTTCAAATCAAATTTAGAAAAGTTTAAAACCTTACAATACAACAACATTGGTTACAGATTCAAATTAAATTATATTTTGAAAAGTTTTTGTGCAAAACATCACAAGGTCGTGGGAGAAAATTTATATTTAGGCAATTTTTTTTTTTTTGTAATTTTTTGAAATGTGTTTAGAAGCTTTTGAATTTACTTGTTATTGTCTTCAAATATAATGGTTGATGTAGTTTGTTTTATCTTTAAATAATAGGCCAAAATGGTAGTTTAGTACTTGTACTTTTGTTTTGAACACTTGGTACTTGTAATAGTGTGATGCTAGTGGTAACCACATTTTCACAAAAGCAACCCCGTCACGTCAGCGTCAACTCAACTTTTTCTCTTTACAACTTCACCCCAAACACAATTAGCTAGTGGGGAACACAAAGCAACCCCGCCCATTTACTCCCAACATTCAAAAAATTATGAAGAATAGTTGCAATTCTTTCGGTTAGTGAGGCAACCACTTTTTGGCAAAAGTTGCAAACCAACACGTCACTTAGGCATTGCTAGGGGAGGGGGCACGCTGCTTGTGGGGTTGTGGTTGCCAAGCAACGCCTACTAGCATCAGTCTAACTAGAAATTTTATGACCTAGAACTTTTTAAAGGTACATCATGGTACTCTGAACTTGGCTATGTGGAATTTCACTACCTACACCCATTTAACAGTTAAGCATGTTAGGAAATTAATGGGTATCCTAAAAATTACGATATTCGTAGTATAACTATTAAACGAGGGTAGAAACAAGTTGACTTGAGCCAAGGTTTCCAAATCTCGAGTTCGGCTCATTTATGATCATACATCTTGTAGCAACCGCCAGTTTTCAGGTCAGTCAACTTTGACTCTTGCTCGAACTTTCGATTCCTTATATGGTTATGTGTTTGTGTGTTTGGAGTTTTAAGTAATTTCATTTCATGGTTGACTCATTATGTAGCCACCATATGTCCTTATGATGTTATGTGCTATATGTATTTAGTTGATACTCACGTTTACTGAAAACGTTGGTGTGTTTCACTTAAAGTGCACATTAGGTCTTTTCGACGATTACGGAAATTCATGGTATTGGCTTAAGCTCATGAAATGAATCTATAAACTTTATAATAATATATATTAATGAATTATAATAATATAATGTTTTATAAGTGTATTTCTAGTTTTGGAAAATTCATTTCCTAATTATAAATGTTTTGAGTTGTAGGATATTCATAAACACATAACATACTCAAGAAACAATATGTGGTCGAATCTAAGAGAGAAAGAAAGAGAATTTAGAGAGAGAAATAGGAGATAGGAGGCTTTCCTAGAGAGAGAAAGTGAGAGAAAAAAAATGAAATATTAGATTGAGAGAATGGAAGCTCCAACCCTCTCCCTTGGTGGGAGAGGGCTTATATAGTTACAAAATAAACGCCCTCATGCGGGCTGTGGATCGGGTGTACATTGGGTAAAGACCCGTCCGTCCTCCACGGTGTTACGTAAACTACTCTGCTATAACAATAAATAAACAAATACTTATAATCCTATGAGCTATCTTAATGCTAATAGATCCTCGGAGTGACCGAGTCTTTCATAGGAATATTCGTATTCCTAACAATCTCCCCCTAAGGGAGGTCACCCCGGAAATTACAATTTGAATTCTAGCATTCTATTCCTTGAATTAAAATTCCTAGCTCGTAGAGTTTGATTCTTCAAGTTCTTTGTTCTTTGTTCTTCAAGCGATGATCTTGTGATTAACGTTCCTTTGACATATGTGATCTTTGAGCATTCTTTGAAATCATCAGCCACAGTAAATCTCCAAGTCATCCTTTGTAGCATTGCCTTCATGTGTAGTTGTGACTTTTTGACCGGCATGCTCATACCTTTCTGGATCATGAAACTTTGTATCAGAGTTGCGGAAGCATCGTTGTTGATCTTTCACTTTTCATTTTCTTTAGTTGTAAACGAGAAGTGTGAGCATGGGGTTATGAATAAACGTCTCATTTGCCATCAGCTGCAATCGTCAGGAGTTCCTGCAAACAATAGTTAGCAATAAACAAACGAAAGTGTCTTTGTTCACTTTCGTTGAATAGGGTTGCAAGAACGACGATTCACCATTGATCAGTATAAATACTGACTGTGATCAGGTAGAATTCCGAAGAATTTTTTTGACAGGGTTTCGCAGCTGTCCTAGCTGTTCTCAAACCGGAGCGTCCCAAAGTAGACAACACGGAGTGAACCAGCGAATTAGGATTCTCTGATTAATGAGAAATTGATTTTGACAAACAATCACGTATTGCTAGATAAGGAGTTTTTGCAATACGACGAAGGTGTTTTGAGGAAATATCAATTTTTGGTTGCAAATACTTTTGTTTGAAAAACTATAAGCAGTCGACGTACTTGAGAACAGTTGTTGAGCACATCGAAGGTTTTCCAAAAGTATGTGTCAATTCATTTCCTGGAACAAGTTTGATTAAAAAATGTGAATCGCCCCATCATTTCTTTCCAGTTGTCACAAGTTTGATCCATGAAGGATCTCACATGTTACCCACCAAGAGCTTGTTTGATGCTGACTTAAGAGGGATTTCCATCTTCATTGTAAATACTTATGCATCACTCGGATGTTCTGGCAATACCACAAGGATAATGCTTAGGACTCTAAATATATTTTCTTACTTTCCACGGTGTATGAAATAGTAAGCATATTGGAAGTGTATCCTACTGAGATTTATGGATGATCTCTTGGCACTAGACTCAATAGTGCGTTTTGATTCCACAACTGGAGACTGGAGAAGTGTATCCTGATTCAATATCAACATGGCTGGCAATGAGCGGTCTATAGATTATGTAGGGTTCCTCGTGAGAATGAAACAAGTTCTTTTAAGAGAACTTGAGTGGCTAAGAAGTTTGGTGCAGTGCGTCACTGGGTCCATGACGTCTTGTCTTCAATACCGGTGTTACCTTGGTAACCACCAGTAGCATATGAGTTGAACCTGGTTTCTGCCCTAAGGTTGAATAGATGGAGGGCTATTTCTTTTCACCCTTTCACATTACATTTGTTTTTTATTCTTCAACCCGTTTAGCGCTTACCGAGACTTCATTACTAGAACCTTGTTAGGTTTGTTCCAGTCCTAGCTCCATCTCAGTCGGCACTCTTCCCTTATCTCACTCTTCTCCTTCTTTTAATCAATCCCAAGGACTTCTACTCTAACTAGAGGATTGTCCCTGAGAAGATCCATCCGGTTCTGGATGGATCATGGGAACTTAATACCTAACCTTACCATCCTTATAACTCCATTGCATTAAAATAAATGGTCGGTCTTTGGTATTCTTCCATAATTACCAATGCAAATCATTCGCTCCCCCTTAATATGTGCATCGATATACGAAAGAGTTTAGCACATATGAGGGAGGCTACACTTGAATCCAAATGATCACATTTGTTTATCAGATTTCATATTTAAATCACATTCTCTCTCCCGATCAAAAATTTCAAACCTTTTGAGATTTGTGATCCCAATAGATTTAAATAAGTTAGAAAATGTGGGAGAAAATGTGGTCTGATTTTGATATATACTGATAATGGAACATGATGATACTCCCCCTCAATTTATGAAGGAGAATGTTAGTGTCAGAAATGATGAGTTTAAAAAAATGATTTGGAGTTTAACGAAAAACTCATGAAAAATTCATATACTGACACATAAAAACACATTATTATTCATTGCTTGAACCGAACAAAGATGAACATTTGATGATCTAGAATAACATTTGAAATCACTCTCCCCCTCAATCTATGACCATTCGTATATTTAAAAATTTGTGAAAAATTAAACCTTTGTCATAGATTGAGTGGAAAATTTTATGAAAAAGTTAAGACCGATTGATTTGCAAATATTGTTTTAAACCACCATTTTAGATACAAAATATTTTTCTGAAGAATCATAGATGGAAAAATATCTGTATTGGTAAAAGAAGACTTCTCTTCTTAATCAAGAAATAATGCATTGAAACGTACATTAGATCGAAGGTGCACAAATGTAACGTAATCCATGCTCGGGTGAACTTCACCCGTTGATAGGAACAACCGTCTTTTTGGTGACGTGTTTTCCTCATTTTGATAAACGGGTTGCTATCTGAATTAGTAGCAAGCCATTTAGGCATGTTTTGAAAAAATTTTGAACTTTTATTCGAACTTCATTTACAGACCCGTGTCATTATTGAATGACATTTCTACGACCATAAATGTTATCGATGCCAGAAGACATGCCTTAAAAAAGCTAATTTGGTATTTTCTAATTTTTTATTTTTATGGGTTTTTTTTATAGGTTTTATAATTTTCTATTTACATCTTGGTATAAGATATTTACAAAATACGTTATTTAATTTAAGAAGATGTTGACAAGAATACCAAAATGAGGATACGTTCAGTACGTTGTAGAAATTTGTAGTCAACATCTCTTAAACTTTCGCCACCAAAGCATTTGAGGCTCTTGAATAATCGTTTGAACTTGAGCCTTCTCGAGTGATGCTTTGGTAGCTTCCCCCCAAACCGACAATCATCTTCATGAGACCACTTCCCCCCAAGTAGTTGAAGTGATGCACACAGTCTCATTGTATGAAGCTCAAAAACCCGAAGAAAACGATAACACCGAAGTAACAAGATGAAACACGGATCATCTCTGCAGTTATCAATCCCGAAATGAGTAATTAGGCCCGACCACATAACCCTGTTGTGCGTCCCCGATGTACACATTATTCTTGCGGTTTTGAGCAGTTGTCTATTCGGAGGAACAAGATATCAACATCTTCATTTCACCAAATGCATTCCAGTTATCTTACATATAACAACTCAGTCTATAATGTACACATGTACCCAACACAAGTCGAAACAATAACACCAAAGTAACAGGTTGAAGCACTGATCATCTCTGCGGATATCAACTCCGGAATAACTGATCGAGCCCGATCACGTGAACCTGTTGTGCGTCTCTGATGTACACATATCTCTCCTTTGATGGTTGCGTTAACCAGAAGCACTTTACCATAAATCATATCAGTTCGTAAGAAGATGTCGATAAGCAGTATCATCTCACGCTCCAAATATTCTTCTCATATTTCTTCCCACTGAAAGCTGAAGTAATACATACCATAAGTATCAAGAGACCACTTCCCCCAAATAGTTGGAATAATACACTAAAAGCCATGAGTTAAAACACTGAGTTTCTCTATGGTTATGACATTTGTCTTCTCGGAATAACTTCAATTAAGAAGAGGTATAAAGTTCATCAAGTGTACTCGTTGTGCGTTCAGATGTATGTCTCCTTCCCCTTGCTGGTTTTGATACCTTAAAATCAGCAACACATTATAGGCATATGACTACAGAAATCTTGTGAGACGAGCAACATTTGCTCAGATGTATTGATGCGTGTTGTGTCACGTGTAGTATAGAGGTGTTTTATGCCTATTAAAGTTTTAGCTTTATATTTAGCCGACTTATCCTATAACACATACACTAATGAGCAGTGTACCCGATCAATATGTAGATAGTTGTAAGCAGAGTGTCGATCACTAAGAGTGGAACGTAATATCTAATTAACATAATAAATATTTTAATATTCTAAGTTAGTTTTACAACCTAATCTAACGCAAGGGGGGTTTAGTCTGAGAGACTAGAACAGTTTGAGTAGATAAACAGTAAAATAAAACTAATGAGAACAAATCAGCGGATGGCTAACACGTACATGGATAGATAATAGATACAGATAGAAGGCCTGTCCTATGGTTAAGTAACTTGTCACTTGTTTTATTGATAGTTTTATATCATGAGTATCGTAGTCTTATCTGTCTCGTTAGATCTTATGTATAGGCGAGTAAACCTTTAATGATCACTTATACCTATCTCACTTAGCTAATTTGCACTAGATAAGTAAGCGTATAGGGGGTATGGCAGCCCAAGCAAAACAAAGCTAGACACATAGGTTATCAAAGCACATATAAAAAGAACCAAAAAAACATCATATAAACTTTTAATCGATGGGAAAGCAATTTTAAGGGGAGAAGTATGGTGGCCATAAGCCCATCAATCCTGATGGATTAAAGTTTACTATTACAATAAAACAAAACTACTTAATGAATTATACACATGCAGGACCTTCTTACTGATCTAAGATCGTCGTTTGGGGTGTGTCTTGTGTTGCCTTTTCGTCCAAATCCGTCTCCTTAGTGTTTTGTTGCACAGAAAATTCGTATGTATGATGGGGTATTTATAGCTTCTGTTTGAGGGCACGATACGGCGCATCAACTAAGTAGATGCGACACATCTAGGTAACTTCACGTGGGGTCCAAGATTATTATATTCTGGAATATTTGTACACCGTTTTCAGATGCGGCGTATCTTGAATCTCTATGCGGCGCATGTCCTTCAGCATCTTGGATTGTATTTGGTGAAGTCTTGATAGTAATACGCCGTATGTCAATATTGTAATGCGGCGTATCTGGAGTAGAACAAGCTGGATCTTATTCGTTGACCAAAGTTTCATATGCGACGCATGATAAAATCACATGCAGCGCATTCTTCAAAGTTAAGCAATGGTCTTCGAATTCATCTAAGTATGATCGTACAGCGCATCTGTCTAGAATGGAGCGGCGTATCTCCATGATTTCAGTAGACTTTTCCATCTTAATTAGTTTGCTCCATATTTAGTCCAAAATTGCCAAGTTTCACCAATTACTTGTTTTTACCTAAGAACCACTAAAGTAAACACTCAAGTACCAATTCTGATACATAATATAATAAAACAAGTCAATTAAATAGGATAAATGATGACAATATAATGTACTTATTTGATGTCATCAAATATCCCCCCACTTGAAATTTACTTGACCTCAAGTAAACCTTAGATTTAATTTATGAAATTGTATCCTAAAAGATATTAGGATGTATTTTTATAATTAAGCATTTATTCGTCTTATCGTAATTACACAACCAAACACTTAACGAAATAGAAACAAAATAAAAAATTTTCAATATCAAAAAAAATCTAAATCGTTTAGTTGCTCGGTCGTGATGAATATTCTATCATAGGTGTAAGAATAGGCTAAAGTGTAAAGGTGTAACAACACATGTAAACATAGGTGTAAGAAATGTAAGGAATGGCTCTGAGGGTTTTTCTAGGGGTATCTTACTCTAAAGATGAGAGTAAACAAAAGGCTTTATACGGGGATTAACTAACCAATGAAGTTAGTTAATATCACATAACATATAAAGGCTATTTGGGTGTAATCCTAGAAATTTTACCGAGTTAGAAAAGTCACTCCAATTATATCAATAATACTCATTACGGTGGACTCAAATAGTATATAAGCCAAGTTCTAAAGTTTACAAGTCACCGGTACACTAAAATGTTTGTGGAAAAAGTTCTCACAATTTTTGAAAATAAATTATGTGTGCGGTTATGCAATTTAGATTAAACAAAAACATGCTAAAAATTTTTAATTTTGACATATTAAGCATAGATTAAGCATATTTTTGAAAAGTTTAGGACAAGTAATGTTCTAATTCTCCATCCCCCACTTAAGTTAAACAACGTCCTCGTTGTTTGTATTTAAAATTAAAAACGGGAAATTAAAAAGAATTAGAACATAAAAACTCCCTTAGATTTGCTCGGTATGATCCTCCATTATGCATTTGCGAGCAATCCAATAAATACCACCATTCTTAAAATCACACATGAGTTTAAGAAAATCAAGCTTGTGCATAATTCATTAGTAGTTAGAAAATAAAACCTAAAAAATAAAAATCAAATTTCATCAGGTCAGTCGATACGCCACATCCATGGAAAGGGATGCGCCGTATCGAGCATGGAATTAGTACAAAATAAAAAGAAATAAAAGATAGGATATGCCGCACCTATTTTACCAGATGCGCCGTATTGATTTACTAGACAGACTGAAAACAATCTGTGTAAAATTTTGTTATGATCCACGACTTATTTCACGAATTCTCTCGGACAATTTGCTGAACGTAATGCCAGTCTCAATCATACAACCCTTTAGAAAAATAAACTGAAACATCAAATACATAAGCATAATAATAATAATATAAAGTACATGCCCCAAAAAGAATATAAGTATGTGAAACATGTCCATAAAGCAAACAAATCAAAGTCTAAGAGGATGGCTGGTCATCAGTGGGAGGTGCGGAGGTGCTGGCTCCATCGGTCCTACGTCAGACTTTGCGTCGATCGTATCCAATGTGTATATGTAATGATTGGACCATTGTATCTCTGGTACCTCATACTGAGCTCCTCCAAAACCTCTATCATACGCTCAACCAACCAAGATCCCAATCGCCTCTGCTCATCAACAATGCCCTGGATGGCCTCTCTCTGGTCATCAACACTCCCTCGTAACAACCTAAGTTCATCCTCAACTCTATCCAGCCTCTGAGCTGTAACACCCCCATTTTCACAGATCGTAGCGAATTTAGTGTTTGGGGTATTACTTCATGGAAGCAAAGACAAGATAATAGAAAACGACTCGAAAAGAGACGTTTTTAAAAAAGGTGTTATCATTCATTTATTCATCAGAGTTTTTATAGTAAAAGTCATACTTTTACTAAAAGAGAGGTCCCTTAAGATACGTTTTAAGGCAAAACAGATGAATGATAACTATTCTGGACGTCCTCATGTCCAGTACTTCTTCGTGCCAGGGTTCCTAAAGAGCTCAATTACCTAGGATAACATGCTTAAAAGTCAACACGAATGTTGAGTAAGAGTCATAGGTTTAAACAGTTAGGGTGTGTGAATACAAGCTCCACAGGGTTCAGCTTAAACCCTATATGTGGAAAAGTTTAGTGATAGCAGGTATATTACACTAAGCTCATGAACCACACGCTAACAGTCCGGGTCATGGGGTCTGCAGACCAAGCCATGAGGGGACGGGAAGGACAACTTGCCAAAGTTAATCCTTCAGAGGGTTCAAATATAACACTTATTGGTACCCTCCAGTGAGAGGTAGTACCAACGGGAGTTGTTAAACTCCAATAGATCTATCAATTATATTCGCGTTCACTTGTGTAAAATATCACAAGCGATTAGATTCATGAATTTTGTTGTGTAGGGGTGGCAGATAGTTTACTCGTGCAACAACCAAAGAAAAAGATTTGAATTCGATTTAAAGCATGTATCCCCCTCATAGGGTTGTAAAGCATTTAAAAGTGAGGCTATGAAAACTCACCTGGGTCTAAGGTAAGTAGGGTAGGGTTTAGACAACTTACTCACGTATCCTTGGGTAGTGTAGGTGTATATGTGTATGTCAAGTATTAGTCTAGGTTTTTAAGTAATTATTCTTAAGGTTTATAGATATAACATAACACCGTTCGGGCCATCACAATTCAGAAGTATATGACTCCTCACATGAAACTCTCTACTATTGTATTATGTCATTAACATAAAACCGTTCAGGCCATCATAATTCAGAAGTTAATACTCCTCACATGAAGCTCCCTACTATTGAGTTAAGTTGTTATTAAGTTTTAGTTATAGCATAACACCGTTCGGGCCATCATAATTTAGAGGTCATGCAATAATCGTTTGAGGAGCCAGGGCGCTTTAAGTCGTAAACCCAACAAACTTGTCAAAATGAAATATCCACATGATACCCCTCACATGAAGCTCCCTAGTATTGTGTTATGTTTGTAACTCAAAATAGGTTTACTTTATATGAAAATAGTCCATTTATACCCTTCAAGTTTACATATTTACACTTTCTACCCTAAACTTTTAAACTTATAACATTTAGGCATATAACTTTCTATCTTTTACACAATTAGTCCCTATACTTATATATTTTAAAGAAATGGCAGAAATGGTCCTTAAACTATAATAACTTTCAAAATTACCCGTTATACCCTTAACTTAACAATATTTGCAAATCTAGTCCTTTTAAGTTTATATTTTATTTTACTTATTATCCTAAGGTTTTAAAATTTTGCAAAAAGGGTCCTTTTTCCATGCAAATTATATTTTAATGAGACAACTAAGTTTCCTAGCTTATGTTTAACTTGTATTTACTCAATTAAGTCATCTAAATCAGATTATAACATATAATAAAGCAATTTAGCACATAAACATGTAATTTTCTAAAATTAGGGTTTCTAAATGATAACTTATAAAAGGAAATGGTCAAGGCTATTATAAAGGTTCTACGGCATGTCCTAGGTATCCTATATCAGTATTAAGACTACTAGAATCAAAGACAAGGCTTACCTAAGTCATGGGAACCTTAACGTGACCAACTAGGGTTTCTCGACCAAAACTAGGGCTCCACAAGGACTAGGGCTCTTGTACTCGATTCCTATGGCTTCTAAGGGACTTATACTACAGAAATGTGTGTAGTAAAGAAGAGAGGGAGGTGTGGAATGAAATGGAAGGGAGGAGGGAGTATTTATAGAGTGCGTAAAGAGTAGCGACCAAGAAAGAAAGAAGGAGGTGTCATGGAGGGGGGTGAATCATGGCATCTAGGTGGTGTTGTGGAAGACCTAATGGGTGACTAATGACAGCTAGAGGGTAGCTAGGGGCTAAGTAGGCCGGTTGTGGCCATGGTGGTGTCGCGGGTCAAAGGTGGTGATAAGGAGGTGATCCACCTCCTTTCTTGGTTGCTAGGGAGGTGTTAGGGTGCTAGCTAGGTCTAAGGGAGGTGCTAGGGTGCTTGGTTTTGTTATTTGAGGTGCTAAGGTAGCTTGGTTTAGGCTTTAGGTTTATTTTTGACCTAGTTTTACCTAGTGAGAGTTTAGGGTTTTACCTAGGGTTTAGTGCCTATATTAGGGTTCTATGAGTGTTTAGTGACTGAGATTAAGTCCTAGGAGGCTTACACTAATTGGTGATAGCTTATGGTAAAGATTTGGGAAAGTTTAACCTAGTTTTCGGGAAGTTATGACCTAATTAGGGTTTTGTGCTTAAGGGATTTGTATCTAGGTTCTAGGGGGTTGTACTATGATCTAGGAAGCCTAATATATCCTAAAAGTTTCTAATGTAACTTATACCTAAGCCTTGAACACTTTCAAGCTAGTTCAGATAAGCAATTAGGGTTTTAAAGCTAACCAGGAACACATAGGTGCAATTAGGGTTTTCTGATGAGTATAGGGTACTAGTGTGATAGTTTACTTAGTGAAAATGTGTTTGTAACCTTGACTTGACATACCTGGATGTTTACATTAAGTAAACATAGTGGTGGTTAGCATAGGTGGATACGTGAGCTTGTCTAGAGGTTAGATAGGCAATAGTGGTATAGTAAAGCAAAAATTTCACTCAGGAATAGCTATACGCATTTCTAACCTAGATTGTGCTTAGTGAGGGCCTAAGTTAAGTTAGTAAGGCTTTGCTAACCTAAGGGGAGTTAGTGGGTTGCTATAGTCTCCCATCCTAAAAGAAAATCTCTTCCCAGGATTTAGCTAGGGTTAGTGGGCGAGGGGGATAATAGATGGGGATATTTAGCATGGATTTGATCCTCTCGTTCCCAAGTATACTCTGGTCATATTTTAGAGTTCCAGAGTACCTTAACGATAGGAATCTGGTGAGGTTTTAGATTTTTGACCTCTCGGTCCATGATTTCGATTGGTTCCTCTATGAAATTGAGCTTATCATCCAACTGAAGCTCTTTTATAGGAATGATGAGTGATTCATCTGATAATCACTTCTTAAAGTTGGAGACGTGAAATGTGTCATGTATATCACTTAGTTCATCCGGCAATTCAAGTTGGTATGCCACCGGACCAATTCGTTGTAAAACCTTAAATGCTTTCCGAAACGAAAGACACCTTTCCTAGGTGAAACTTTCAACATAACCTTGTCTCCGACTTGAAATTCTAAAGGCTTATGTCTTATATCGACATAACTCTTTTGCCGATCCCTTGCGGCTTGTAAGCATTTTCGGATTTGAACTATTTTCTCATTAGTCTCATGGATTATCTCTGGACCCGTAAGTTGAGCTTCTCCAATTTCGGCCCAGCAAATAGGGGATCTGCACTTACGTCCATAAAGTGCTTCATACGGTGCTGCCTTAATACTAGCGTGATAACTATTATTATACGAGAATTTGATCAATGGTAAGTGTTTCTCCCATCCTTTTCCAAAATCTATCACACATGCTCGAAGTATATCCTTGAGTGTTTGGATAGTTCTTTCACTTTGACCGTCGGTCTAAGGATGATATGCCGTACTCATGTCTATCTGAGTACCTAGGGCTTTTTGCATAGATTGCCAAAATCTCGACGTGAAACGAGAGGCATGATCAGATATGATAGATATTGGCACTCCATGTCGAGAAACTATTTCCTTGAGGTGCAACCTAGCAAGGGTTTCCATATCATCCGTTTCTCGTATAGGCATGAAGTGAGCTCATTTCGTAAGTGATGAGGCGAAAAATGGTCCGTTTTTAGGGGGTCATTTAAGCCCAAATCTGAATTTATTTGATCAAATATTGCCCTAAATCGTTCCTTTTGTGATTTTAGGTACTTGGAGAGTGAATTCTGGAAAAGAAGCCATTTTGGACGTTTTTGGAGCATAAAAGTGAAGAAAATGGCAAAGTCTTAATTTTCCATGCTGGAACAGTACATGAAGGCGTCAAGAGTAAAGTCATGACGGCGTCAAACCTCAATAATAAAAATCCGTAGTTGATGAAGGCGTCAAGAGTAAAGTCATGACGACGTCAAACCCCAAGAATTAAAATCCGTAGCTCATGACGGCGTCACACAGGGCGTCAGAAGTTGATCAAGGCCGTCCGAGGAAGTATTTGGCGGCGATATGACGGCGTGACACCTTTGTTCTTGACGCCGTCACCCCGATTTTCCTATATATAGTTTTCTAGTTTTTCACATTAAAATGAGAGAAGTTTTGGAGAAACCCTAAAGACGATTTTGGTGCAACTTTTACAGGTTTTTCAAGGGTTCCAAACCCTTGATACCTTGTATTGTAATTGAGATAAGTGTTCTTCTAATTCAATCAATATGTCTATGTGTTGGTTGTCTATATCTTGTTCTTGTCTCAATTCCATTATGCTAGGCTAGATCTCCTTTGTGTTTGCTTAGATCTAATGAAACCTAGATATTGATTATGTGTTGATTACTTGTTTATTCTTGTCTTGGATGAATGATTTTATATGTTAGGCTTAAGAAAACTGGCAGATCTCCAAATGGTAACATGCTTGAACGTCTTAAGAAACATGAACCGAGGCGTACTAGGTCTTTATTGGTTGTATTTAATGCATGAGCCATTGTTTACAATCCCTATAGTTGTGCTGGGCATGGTGTAGGAGGAGATAAGAGCTCATAGAATTGGGGAGTTATGTTTGCCACCCCATGAATGGTATTAAGGAATACAATCCGTCATCCATACAATTATAACAAGTAATTAACGTGTAAAAGATATCTAGGGAGTAGTGAAATCTAAGTAAACACATTTTCTCCAATTACTGCTCATAACTTTAGTATAATTAGTTTATTTTCATTTTTAGTATTTTATTTTGATTGCATCTTAGTTTTGGGTTAGTTGAATAGCAACTAATTCCGCCCACTCTTCCAAAAACCGATATTTTAATTGCTTTCTAAAAAATATAAAAACACAAAAATAATCATCCCTCATCTTTAGAACTAGTAATTAGGCTTTCTAATCCTAGCGACACTATTCCTAAGCTGAACGATCAATCCCCCGGTACTTGTCACTATACTATACTACAACGATCAGGTACACTGCCTGGTGGGGGTTGTAAGCTTCTCGAGATCCCTCGAGAGGTAAAGCCTGTTGCGATTCCCACGCATCAAGTTTTTGGCGCCGTTACCGGGGAATAGTTATTGTCTAGGTTAGAATTTCTTTTTTATTAGGTCTACTTGCTAGATTCCTTTCTAGTAAGATTTTTATTTTTATTTTTAGGTCTTCTTTAGTCTATCTTATTTCTTCGTGCCTTTGTTCGTAACTCTTTACCATCCGACATCTTGGAAGGTGGTAGCATCTTTGTACCCGTCATCCCACCACAACAAAACCCACCATTAGAACCCCTTAGGCCCCGAACCTTAGGAGAGTACTCCCGACCTAGCCACCAAGGCTACCGAAACACCATTGAGCTCACCGGAGCCAATGTGACCCCCTTGCGATCCGACACCATCCGGTTGGTGCAAAGCGGATGTGCATTCCATGGACTTCGTTCCGAAGATCCAAACCAACATCTTAAGGACTTTCTCAAAATCGTAGATTCCATAGACCTAGGTGTTGAAACTAGAGAGACTACCCGTTTACGCCTATTCCAATTCTCTCTACGGGATCAAGCTAGTCAATGGCTTGAGCGTTTACCCGCGGGATCCATCACCACATGGGATAATCTCACCACTCGTTTCCTTGCTCAATTTTTCCCACCGGGGAGAACTACTAAGCTTAGGAATGACATCTTGATGTTCCAACAACGTCAAAATGAATCTCTTTATGAAGCATGGACTCGTTTCAAGGACTTACTCCAAAAAGTCCCTCATCATGGCATAGATCTTTGGCTCCAAGTCCAAATTTTTTATGACCATATCGACATCTCCACGAGGTGAACCATTGACCAATCGGCCGGTGGTAAGCTACGTGATCTTAGTGCGGAACAATCATGGGAACTCATAGAAGATCTTGCTCTCTATGACAACGAAAGTTGGAATGATCCCCGTGACTTGAACAAAACGGTCAAGGCAATATCTTTGCCTTCGAACAATTCTAGCACTCCCGACCGTAGGATCATGGAACTTGAGGACCAAGTCAAGTTTCTCATGAAATCTTACGAAGCTCCGAAGCCTTCAAGCCAAGTGAACAAAAGCACTTCTTCATGCGAATTATGTAGTGGTCCCCATGACACTCGTGATTGTGTGGAACTCCCCGAAACAGCTTTTTCGGACTACGCATCCACGCGTACCGACGAAGCGGGAGATAAGTGGTACACTTTCAAGCCCGAGCCAAACCCTTACGGTGATTCATACAACCCCTCATGGAAAAATCACCCAAGCCTTAGGTGGAAACAAAATCAACCCAATTCTTCCAATCCGCCTAATCGTTACCAACCAAACGGTCCACCATCCAACCGTACTTTCAACAACAATCCTTCTAACAACTATGGTAGTACCAACAATCTTGAAGGATTGATGTCAAAGTTCATGGCATCTCAAGAAGCCCGTATAGCTAGGTTTGAAACCGAATTCAACCAACAACAAACGGAGATGACCAACAAGATTGACAACTTGTTGAAAGCCCTCAACAACCAATCGTTAATCACACCTAGGAAGGACACTAGGGACACCAATAGTGGAAGCCAAATTAAGGATCCCTCATCATCCAAACATGTCCACTTTGTCAATGTTGTCACCATTAAGCCAATAGATAAGGAGATAGAGGAGAGTGACAAGGAGGAAGTTAGAATAGAAGCCGATAGTAAGAATGAGAGTAGGGAAGTTGAGGTTAATAAGGATGAGGAATTAGAGGAGGTAGAGCCTAGAGAAGAATACTTTGATAAGTTGCCAACCAAGGAAGAACGGGAATACCATAAGGATTTATTCGATAGTCCCGAGAGAACATATATCTTTGGCGACCCCCTTATCAAAATGGGAGACCCCTCTAACATTAACATCCCATGCAATATCGGGCACATGCATATATGGAAAGCTTACATAGACCCTAGATCCTCTGTGAACATCATGACTAGGACTTATTACAATTGGGTGATGAAGAAGCAACTTAATTTTAGGATGATGCCTAATAGGAACCTGATAAGTAATTTTGCGGGAAGAGTGAAAGGATTGCATGTGATTATAGGGAATCTCACCTATGAGATCGATTTTATGATAGTTGAGGACACTCGTCCGGTGATAGATGCTTGCCTAAGTCAAATAATATTTGGGAAACCATTTGTTGAGACCACTAGGATGAGTTATGATCCGACTTTAGAGATTGTTAGATTCAAGAAAGAGAATGATGAGGTTGCTTATCAAATGCCCTAAAAGATCGAACAATACCGCCTTCTCTCTAATTTCGAAAAGGAACATAAGCAAGCGGCTTATTATAGGAATGAGGAGGATAGACGTAGGGGAGTAGAATATGTAAAGAATAGGATGCTCGGTTTCTACAAAGAGTGTTTGCAACTAGGTCCGGAATACAAAACTGGTTTAGAAGACGACCTAGAGAGTGGAACCAATGATGAGATCACGTAGTAACCCATGACCTTGAGTCTAGCTACAAGACTCGTAAATAAAGAAAAGCGCTTCTTGGGAGGCAACCCATGTTTTGTGTGATTTTAATTGTTTGTTTGTTATTTGCTTCCGTATGCATGCTTTATTTTTATTGTTGGTTGATCATGTTTCTCAATTAAAATGTGGAAATACTTTACTTTGTTGTTTAGCCTAGTCTTAACTCCACCTAAAAGTATTTTTGCAAAAGATAAGTGTAAGGGGAAACCCCAAATATGTTTTTAAGAAACACACGATCATGATTCTCCACAATATTAAATGAACATGTATATTCGTATTTGTTAGAGTCAAATGCTTGTATTGAGTCATAATGAAGTTTTTGCAGGATTTTCCAGGAAGTAGGACCAAGTTTTTCCAGAAATTTTCCGGAAACTTAACACAAGAATTTCTGCAGGTCCATTCTGACGGCGTCAGAGGTTTACTCTTGACGGCGTCAGGAGTTAAAATCTGGAAATTTTACCGGTTTTGTTTTTCTAACGGAGTCTTATGGTTTTTGTGAATTATTAAGTTTTATAATCTCCAGGAAATCTGCAAACTTCATTCCAAAAGCATTATATCTTATCTTGTTTTCTAGGATTTAGTAACTTATATAGGATGCCGTCGATTTTACGCGAGGTTATCTCGTCTATTTTTGTCAGGATTTACAGGTTATGTTCGACAAGGAGATGATTTATATTCTGGAAGGGAAGCTTTGATTGTTCGTTTTCTTGAAGGAAGATTTAACCTGGCCACCTATAATCCATACCGAGCGAATCAGGGGAGTATTTGATTTCATTCTCTTTACTTTTTCACTTTTACATTCTTTACTTGAACATTGGGGACAATGTTCATCTTAAGTGTAAGGGGAGGGTAAAAAGATGATACCTTACATATGCACTTTCGCTTGAGTTTGTCTTGTTTGATAGTAGATGTGTAATAAAACTATGAGAAATACTTGTTAGTGTAATTTTAGCGCCAAATTTAAAATTTTTTACAACATTTAGGAGTGAAACTTTAGCCATAGCAAGCGTCTCATGGATAGGAGATTGTATGACTAGCACATAACTGTATATTCAAAAAAAAATTCCACAAAAAAATGTGAGGTTCACCTTTAGATTTGATAGGAAAAGCATTTATTATTAGTGCTTATGAGTGTACCGGTAGCATTTAGATTCTAGAACTTGCGTTAGTGATGCATCCCGAGACCGCTAGTGAGACCACATTCGTGTGGTAGGATTTACTACATGATAAGAGGCATTAGGATCACCCTTGTGTTAAACCCGTGTCATAATTACTTGACCATTTAAGTCATATTACTTGGCTAGTTAAGTCAACTAATTTTTCCCACACCCTTAGCGTTGTACTCATTTTTAGTACACGATACCCCTAGTACACCCCTCCGAGCCTATCTTTTCGTTTCTAACTTTAAGCATTTTACTTAAAGGAGAAATTTGTTACACCCCACTTAAATGTACACCCAAATCGCCTTAGCCTTCCATGTATGCGCTCATTTTTAGTGCATTATTGTTATTTGTTAAACCCTAAGTTAACTTTCTAATTGATTACATGGTTGCTAAGTCGAGTCATATCCTTGTACATATTATTTTGGGACGATTGGGACTCATGGGAAAGTACTTATTTATGGAGTAATGGGGAAGAACATCATTTATTACCCCCATTTGTACGTTAATCTTAAAAGTGCTCCAAGTGTTTTGATTTTCTTAATTAGAGTCATTAGTTTAGTTTAATGTAAAGATTCAAGTGTAAGGGGAATGTTCATTCCCTATGATGTATTATTTTGGATGGTAGGGTAAGAGTGTATGCAAAAAAAAAAAAAAAAAAAAAGAAAAAAACATACGGACTACCATCCCTTTTCATTCTATGTTCATTTTATGTTTTTAGTTATTTTCCATTTATTAGCTTAAAGTCGAGTCTAGTCTTGGCTTAGCAACGCCATCTTGTACATGTAATTAACCAAGATTGTTAACTCGCCACCAGTAAAACTTCCTTTATCCAACAAAACTCGCCACCAGTAAAACTTCCTTTATCCAACAAAACCGTGTAATTCATATCCCTATACCTAACGTTACAACCCTTTAAAAAGACCTCTTTGATAGTTTATCCTAGGTGCTTACGCCATGTGAGAGGTAGTGAGAGATATCTTCCATTTCCATAATGTTATATTACTTTATTACACCCGAGAGATGTGAGTATCTAAACACTATTTGTGAGGTGCTTGTATATGACCTCCGTGCTTTTCTATTGGTCTTTAGTGGAACGATTATTTGTTGTAATTACTTTTATATTAGTGTTAAATGACCCCTAACTTGTCATTTGAGTAGAATAAAAGCGCATTTGCTTGAGGACAAGCAAATCTCAAGTGTAAGGGTATATGATGAGGTGAAAAATGGTCCGTTTTTAGGGGGTCATTTAAGCCCGAATTTGAATTTATTTGATCAAATATTGCCCTAAATCGTTCCTTTTGTGATTTTAGGTACTTGGAGAGTGAATTCTGGAAAAGAAGCCATTTTGGACGTTTTTGGAGCATAAAAGTGAAGAAAACGGCAAAGTCTCAATTTTCCATGCTGGAACAGTACATGAAGGCGTCAAGAGTAAAGTCATGATGGCGTCAAACCTCAATAATAAAAATCCGTAGTTGATGAAGGCGTCAAGAGTAAAGTCATGACGGCGTCAAACCCCAAGAATTAAAATCCGTAGCTCATGACAGCGTCACACAGGGCGTCAGAAGTAGATCAAGGCCGTCCGAGGAAGTATTTGACGGCGATATGACGGCGTCACACCTTTGTTCTTGACGCCGTCACCCCGATTTTCCTATATATAGTTTTCTAGTTTTTCACATTAAAATGAGAGAAGTTTTGGAGAAACCCTAAAGACGATTTTGGTGCAACTTTTACAGGTTTTTCAAGGGTTCCAAACCCTTGATACCTTGTATTGTAATTGAGATAAGTGTTCTTCTAATTCAATCAATATGTCTATGTGTTGGTTGTCTATATCTTGTTCTTGTCTCAATTCCATTATGCTAGGCTAGATCTCCTTTGTGTTTGCTTAGATCTAATGAAACCTAGATATTGATTATGTGTTGATTACTTGTTTATTCTTGTCTTGGATGAATGATTTTATATGTTAGGCTTAAGAAAACTGGCAGATCTCCAAATGGTAACATGCTTAAACGTCTTAAGAAACATGAACCGAGGCGTACTAGGTCTTTATTGGTTGTATTTAATGCATGAGCCACTGTTTACAATCCCTATAGTTGTGTTGGGCATGGTGTATGAGGAGATAAGAGCTCATAGAATTGGGGAGTTATGTATGCCACCCCATGAATGGTATTAAGGAATACAATCCGTCATCCATACAATTATAACAAGTAATTAACGTGTAAAAGATATCTAGGGAGTAGTGAAATCTAAGTAAACACATTTTCTCCAATTACTGCTCACAACTTTAGTATAATTAGTTTATTTTCATTTTTAGTATTTTATTTTGATTGCATCTTAGTTTTGGGTTAGTTGAATAGCAACTAATTCCGCCCACTCTTCCAAAAACCGATATTTTAATTGCTTTCTAAAAAATATAAAAACACAAAAATAATCATCCCTCATCTTTAGAACTAGTAATTAGGCTTTCTAATCCTAGCGACACTATTCCTAAGCTGAACGATCAATCCCCCAGTACTTGTCACTATACTATACTACAACGATCAGGTACACTGCCTGGTGGGGGTTGTAAGCTTCTCGAGATCCCTCGAGAGGTAAAGCCTGTTACGATTCGCACGCACCAGTAAGGCGATCAACTAATACCCAAATAGTATCATGCCCGTTGGATGTTCTAGGAAGTTTAGTGATAAAATCCATCGTAATCCTTTCCCACTTCCAAATGGGAATTTCAGGCTGTAACAATAGCCCGGATGGCTTTTGACATTCAGCCTTCACTGTAGAACATGTTAAACACTTGCCCACATATCTAGCAATGGATGCCTTCATGTTTGGCCACCGATAGTTGTTTTTCATATCCTGATACATCTGATCAGAACCCAGATGGATGGAGTACTTAGATTTGTGGGACTCGTGCAATATTAAGTTCCTTAAGTTACCATAATACGGTAACCATCTCCGATTCTTAATACAACGAGTTTCGTCGAAGGTTTGCTATTTTGAAAATCCTTCAATAAACCTTCGATAATAACCCGCGAGTCCTAAGAATTGTCGTATTTTTGTAGGATTCGTAGGATACGACTAATTCTTAACTGCTTCGATTTTTGCAGGATCGACACGAAGTCCTTGTTTATCTATCAAGTGTCCGATAAATTGCACAACACTAATCCAGAACTCGCACTTAGAGAACTTTGCATACAGTTTCTCTGTCTTAAGTAGTTCTAGGATTATACTCAAGTGTTGGGCATGCTCTTCCTCATTACGAGAATAGATAAGGATATCATCTATGAACACTATGACAAATTTATCCAAGTATGGTTTACACACCCGGTTCATGAGATCCATGAAAATCGTTGCGTGTTTGTCAAACCAAATGGCATAACTTGAAATTCATAGTGCCCATATCTTGTTCTGAAAACGGTTTTAGGGATATCCTCTTCCCTCATTCTTAGTTGATGATAACCTGATCGTAAGTCGATCTTCGAATATACACTCTGTTGGTCCCTTTTACTTAGTTAACAGTAACTAAAAAGTTAATGTAACCAAGTTGTATGACTTTTAACAAAGATGTATAAATGATTAACAATAAAGCAACGTAAACATAAGAGACAATATTTTTCAACGTTTAATTCTTTATTAGAAGTTAATCGAAAAGAATTGTACCCAAGTGTTTGCGGAATAACACTTGGGATTGAAAATGACAAGTGTGGTATACTCCTCTCTAAACTCAAATAATGTTGAGTGACAACTTCAGGACCCACTGAGCTATCCCAGTGGTTATGTTGTTCTTTGGAGGAGTAAAAGTGGTTTGTGAATGCTTAGCATTAATTGCACAAACTTGTCAACTTTTACTCCTCACTTATGCTACCTATTTATACACAAATATGAACAACCCTATTATACAATGGACCTAAGTGTTCCTTAATAAAATCTTGATAGATTTTATTCTCTGGCAAGGGAAACTTCTTTGGGTTAAGTCCAAAAGGCACTTTCTGATGACAGTCTGGTTTTAACCATTTGGGGAAAGTTTGACCTTAAAGTGATAAAGCACTTTAGTGAAACAGATCAAACTTTCCCGCCCAGTCCCGCCAAAACTTCAGCCTTCAAGTCATCAGTCTTCAGTACCATGATAGTTGTTGAGGAGTCTTGGGGTTCAGTGAGTTATTGTCATCCTCACTGAACCCATCACCTTCTTCTTGGCTTAGATCACACTTCACTGAGTTCCGCCTCACTGAATGGAGAACCTTTCTTCTTAGGCTCGGTCTAAGTATCCTGAAGATGACTCACTGAGTTACTGTTCACTCAGTGACTTGTTTATACTTAGGTTATTTTACGTTCAAATCCTTGTTTGAAGAAGATTGGGGAATTCAGTGACCCAACAATCTCCCCCTATTTGAACATACAAATAGCCTAAGTGTTTCTTGATTCAGTATGAGTTTGCAGGGGTCTTCATCTCTTACTGAATGTTGATGTAATTTTAGGTAGGACACATAATTTAAACAAAACATCAAAGTTTATTCATAGTTATTACAAGTCCTACAAATTACAAAAATAAAATAAAAAGATAGTTGTTTTTGCAGATCAGATGTTTAGGTGGTATCCAAGGGCTTCAAGCTTTGCTTTCTTTGTTCTGAGTAGATGTCTTTCAGGATGTTCATTGATTATTGCTTCCAAGTCCTGGCAGAATCTTTTGTTCTCAGTACTCTTGATGGGGGACGCCAACATGAGGTACATGAGCATTGCTTTGACTCCTGCCTTATCCATATCAGACCATCTTTGGAAAGAAAAGTTCCCATACTCATCAGTGAAACATAAGCCTCTTTCAGGAGCTTCAAGGACGACATTGTTCACGAAAGTGATCCCTTCAGGAAGCGACCTGTCACAATCTAGCCCTGGTACTTTGATCTCAGGCTCCATCTCAATATGCTTCCTTTTCTTCTTGGAGGCCTTAGATGGAGCAGTCTCTTTTGCTGAGGCAGGAAGAAGTGAGGGAATGTTAAGAGCTTCAGGCATTGCTCTCAGTCTGTCATACCTTTCCTTCAGTGACTTGAGAAGGTTGGGGACCACAGCATTTTTCTTCTTGGCAATGATAGGACGAAGCTCATCAAGTTCAGTGATGCCAAAATCAGCAAACCTGAATGGCTTATGGACGTCAAATACTCTTTGATCACGTCCCCTGAAAACCGTGACCACTGCAGGATCGGTGTTTCTGTGGATTTGAATGTCAGTGATAGTTTCAGGTCTTAGCCTTTCTTTCATCACCCAAGTATACTTTTCGACCCTGTGCTTTCTGATTTGAGCGTCCTTCCTGAGCTTATTTTCCCTTTGTTTTTTGAGAGCGTTTAGCTCTTCTTCCTGAGCCTTTTTAAAGGCTGCACCAGCTTGCTCAGTTGCTAGTGCCTCAGAATCCAAACCAATCTTTTCAGCTTCCTCATGAACAACCTGAATAAGAGCAGGCTTGCTCATTCTCTCTTCTTCAGCCACCTTTTGTAGTATCTTAGTCCTTTCCATGTGAGCTTGAATTTCGGCATTGGTGAGATGATGTACTACTCCATTGATTTCAAACGGGACTCTGATAGGTTCATCAGGGTCATATCTGTAGGACCTTAGATATCACAACTTTATCACAAATATAGAAGATTAGAAGAAGAAAGATGGTGACTTGGTGACTTATATGTGATTCGTGTATAGAGAGAGAGAGATGGAAATATGAGAGAATATTATTAAGAAAACACACACAAATACACACACAAGCACACACCTAAAATGAGCCTTTGAGGTGTTTAAATAGTAAGATACATGAGATGCCCTATGGGCTTTCTATGGGCTTGGGCTTGGACTTGGTTACATGGTTGGATAACTAGGCTTATGAAACATAGCATATAACATATTAGCTTGCCAAGTCCAAGGCCCAATGACTAATCTTAACAAATGACACAAAGTTACAATATGAGAATGATCATCACTTCATAATATATATTTTTAATGCTAACAATCTCCCCCTAAGGGTTGGTCATTCGAATGATGCTCCACGTGAGTGGGTCTTCCGTGTTCTTTGTCTTTAACTTTGTGTGTCGTTGTAGAATAGTCTTTAGTCTTTGTTCCTTCATGCTTTGTGATCTTTGATAACTGATTTTTCATTGTTCTTTGTTCCTTAGTGATGTGGAGTTATCTGCCTTTTGTCACTTCTGCGTCTGTGGTGGTTGTTTGCCATTCCAACATGCTCATACATCTTCAGTCTTTGTGATATTCATATGCACGTAGTTCCCTTTCGTACACTTTGATCTTTAGACTTTATACTTTGTAGATTCTTCTTTTTGGCGTAGAATCTTTCTTAGAACTTTGTGATGTAAAGATCTTTGAGGGAGCTTTCTTTAACTTCCAGATGTATGTATGAGCATGTGGAATCTGTCGCTATGGAGATGAAGTGTCCCTGCATATAAACAGTTAGCAATAAAACATCCGGTACTTATAGATAAGAATTAGAGATCATCAACAGCATAGTGTGAAGACTCCTTCTAACCCTTACCAAGGCCGTTCCCATGTCAGATACTCTCGAGAGAGCTTACAAGACCTACTTAGTAGCTCAATGACTGGGTGAGTCGCTGGGGATCACTCCACGACTGTAGACCGTTTGAAACTACCGCGAACACTAAGCGTAATCCATAAAGAATTACCGAAGTGACCTGCTGTCAGGGCTGCTTGATGTTGACCCTGGCAGGAATTTCCATTCAATCATTGAGAATCACAAGAGTGAATCCTCTCATAAATGTTCTGGCAGATTGCTAAGATCTGCGTAGGACTCTAAAGTTTACATCTGGCGTCCTTAATGATGAACAACCAGTGTAGAAATATCATGTGTTCCTATGAGATCTTTTGATGAATCTCGGGGCTCTAGACTCGATAAGTGCACATTTGGTTTCCTATGCGGAGATTAGGGAGAGGTCTCCTGCTTCAATATCAACCATCTCTAAGAGACAGGTCGATAGATTACACCGGTTCCCCGTGAGAATGAAACAAGCTCTTTTAAGAGAACTTGAGTGGTTAAGAAGGTTTAGTGCAGTGCGTCACTGGGTCCATGACGTCTTTGTCTTCAATACCGAAGTCACCTTAGTAACAACCAGTAGCATATGAGTTGAACCCGGTGTCTGCCCTAAGGTTGAACATTTGGAGGGCTATTTCTTTTCACCCTTTTTCATAATTTTTCTTTTTAATTCTTCAACCCCTTCTTTCTCCTTTCTCATTTTCTCCTTTTTTTCAATCATACCTAAGGACTTCTAATTCTAATCTATTGGATTTGTCCTTGGGTAGATCCCTCCGGCTCTGGCGGATCATAGGACAGTTTTTCCTAACCTTAGTCACCTTATAACACCATGACTATCCTATAATTGATCACATGCCATAAAACCTTTTGTGAAAATCTCTCAAAGTGTTTATGATAATAAAACATATTGTTGTTACCACTTTGAGAGTTTTGCATTTCTTTTGAAGGACTCCCCCTTCACATGTGCTCATGAATATTTAAGAAATTTGCACATGCGAGAGGAGTTTGCACTTTTGAATTGATCCACTTTCAGCGAACATGACCGATTCGAGACACGCTTACATCACTAGTTAGACTAGCTTGAAGTTATTACCCGTCCTGGTCAAGTCCAAAGAAAGTCTCTCGATACGGTACATTCTACTCAGACAAGTCCTATTCGAGACACGCTTACATCACTAGTTGGACTAGCTTGAAATTATTACCCGTCCAGGACAAGTCCTTTCGATTACTGACATTTTAAGCTTCGTCAATTCATTGGTACTATCTGAGTCGAGCTCTTCTGAGATTCAGCCACAATCTTTAAACATCTTTGATCACATTTTAATCATGTCTTCTCCCCCTCAAAAATAGCATAGCGTGATATTTTTGATATCAACTGATTAATAAAAAGCTTTTGGAGAGAAAGACAGATTTTGCATGAATTTGGAACATTTTTTTTGTTTTAGAGAAATACTCCCCCTCAAAACTCACATATGTGTTTGAGAATGTTAAACTTTTTAAGGTTTAGAGGGAAGGAGTCTTCTTGAAGCAAAATTCTGAAAGAGAAAGAAGTTTCAGATTTGTTGAATTTTGCATCAAGGTTTTATGAAAAACAAAGACTTCTCTTTGTTTGAATAGGAATGTCGCACTGAGGCGTACAACAGTGTCCATTTTTAGGATAAGTGCACTTTTTTGATGAAAATCATTTTTGCGTAGCACTTTCCTATCTTTGAAAACTTGAGTTGTGCACTGTAAGGTGTACACAAGTCATTTTGATGATGAGCACCGATTTTGATAGATTTTGAAAATCTTTTTGAAGAATCTTGAAAAGTTGGTGCTCAAAATAAAAGAGAATTATTGTTTTTAGGATAAGTGCTCGAGAAATATTTAAAACCTTGTTTTTGTTAAGCACTTTCCTTTCTTTGAAGAACGAGTCCTTAGCTGAAATACTAAGAAGTCGTTGTTGAAGTCCGGGTTTCGTACTGAAGTATACGAAAGCCATTGAAGAAAATTTTGAGAGACGACATGTTTTAGAAAAACATTAAAAAGAACTCCCGCTCAAGCATCTGTACATATCCGTATCATTGTTGAATGACATTTCTAGAAACGTACAGAATATTGATTTATACGAGAGACATGTCGTGAGAAGAATATTTTTGGATTTTTTGATTTTATATAGTTTTTGTATTTTTTTGAAAATTTTATATTTTTGTATTTTGTTTTTGTTGGTTTTTCAAATTTTGTATTTTGTTTTTCAAAAATATTTACAAAGAAGAATTGAAGAAAGAAAAAATTAAGCTTGAACAAGTAAAAGTGGAGTTAAAAGTGGAATTAGAAAAGGATGTCCACATGCGATGTTGGCGTAAAGTTCCTCTTTACCATATTGGGTGTATGCACTCTCTTCACTTTCACAAGTACCTGCATCCACAGAAGAAGAGTTTGCACAAATAACAGTGTTAGAAGTACATGAAGCATCACTCTGCGGGTGTTGACTATCAACGGTTGTAGTGGTTTCTACTTCCTTATCCTGAAGATTATCACTATTATTTGTCTTGGTGCAACTATCAAAAATCTTCCCTGTAGGAATCCATCTAAGACCAACTGTATTAAAAACTTTTCCCGTGGGAATCCACCTAAGGTAAGATCTAGATGTAGTTTTCTTATCAGATGCAGCGGAAGTCTCAGTCTTGGAAAAACTACATTCTTTAGATATCCACCTATTAGGTTTCTTAACCTCTTGCTGCTTATCAACGGGTTTGTTTCGATTTGGTGTCTTAGTGGATTGTGTCTTGACACTTGATTTGGAATTCTTTGTGTTGCATTCTACGTTCCTAGCATATTCTTTTGTGTCACTACTCTTAGATGCAAGCCAATCCCTAGTATTTTGTTGAAAGTTCCTAGGTAATTGTTTACTACTACTAGCGGTGCTTTGGAATCTTGTAGAATTCATCACACTAGGTTTTGCACCTAAAATTCCGTTTTTTCGATGTTGTGCCTTTTTTCTAGCTTCTTCTAGATGATGAATGAGGACCATGTCATTAGAACCAACAGATTCCTTTACAGATTTTGTGGTCACATTTGGTGTACTATTCCTAGAAGAGCCAGGTGAAATCACATTTTTGTTTCTTTCAACAAACAATTTTTGTTTTTCAACAATCTTTTCCATTACCTTTTCCTTGGGCAAGGGTTGTGGAGTGACTGGTTTTGACAAATCTTTTTTCTCATCGACTTTTGAAGTAAACCGTGAAATTGACATTTTTGGTTTTTGAACCGTGTTTGAAACATTTGGTTTCTCCGAAGTCGATGGTTTTGCAAACTTAGTATCCACAGCCTTCCCTTTTATACTTTCAAGCTGAGCCCTCAAAAGATCATTTTGCTCTTTCACATTCTTGAAGGCACGCTCATACGACAATTTGTCATACTTGCATTCTTCCTTTTTCCGATCAAGTTGTTTACAACATGATACATTTTCTTTTTCAAGCTTTATGAGAGCATTTTCATATTTTGAAACAATTGCGGAGGTCTCAGCTCTTAGTCGTTCATCGTCTTGAACAGAATATGTTTGTAAAATGATGGACATAATGTCAGTGGTCATAACAGCTTCGAAGAGAGAATCATTCAGGTTTTCCAAAACATTTATGTTTTCACGAGTATCATTAGCTTCATTTACCAGGGATTTGTGGTCCTTGACAAAGTCGGCCGTTTCTTTTAAGAAAGCTTGTTCAAAATGGATTACCCTCGCACTGATGTTATTCAGTGGGATAGTAATTTCGTTTTCAAAAACTTTTTTCTGTTCAATATGAAAACTGGAATGCCAGTTGTTAATATTGATTGTAGTTTTAGAAGCAACGATGTTTTGAAGTTCTTGAATTCTCTTTTTAACGTCATCCAAAATTTCTCTAGCCTCACTTGTATTAAAAGTGTTGTTAGAAGAAATTTGTTCCATTTTTGAAAGAGATTTGGAAACAATTACTTTCTTAGAAAACATTTTTGAGAATGGTCGTTTTATGGAAAACACAGATGGTTCTTTTTGTGGAACAAAAGTAATTCCCGAAAGTTTGTTCAATTTGTTGTAATCAATGGGTTTCAAATCCTTTTGTTTCATTTTATTTATGCTCTCTTCGACATGTTCTATCGTTTGCACAGAATCTCGAACGACGGGAGGATCATGTTTAGTGTAAATCACATTACCATTGTACAAAACATTCTGTTCTTGCTGAGCTTTCTTGAGATTACTGGGGGTGTTGTTACCGAGAGCCACTTTATGTTTCGTATGGTAAACCGGATTAGTTTGATTTGAAATCATTTTCATTGTTTGACTTGACTGACCCGACTTAACCACCAATTCTTCTAAGTGAGCAATCATGTGTTCTGACTCTACGATTTCTGCCAAAAGTTTGTCTTCTTTCTTTGCAAAGTCCTTTTTCAGCTCGTCCCTCTCTTTTTCAAGATTGGTATAAGCTGATTTTTGTTTAGAAAGTTGGTTTTGTAAATCAGAAATTTCCGCGTTTAAAGATTTTATCTTTTTGAAAGAATTAACATCAAGTGTGTCAAACTTGAGTTGCAATTATTTTTCTCTTGAAACGGAATTTTGATAACTAGTTTCTAATTCAGACAATCTTTTGTTATGAAATTCAAAAGCTTTAACGTTTTCTTTGTAACTCTCAAGCTCAGCGGTCAATTTAACATTCGCGGCCTTAACATCGCGATTGACCTTTTGCACATTCTCAATTTCAATACGACAATTATTCAATAATGATTCAAAGAAAGCACGGGTTTCCTCATCATTAGCACCATTTTGTGCAACTTGAACTCCATTAGGATCCATATATGGAGTTTCATAGTTAACATTGCTATTAACTTGTTCCCCCACATATGTATCATAATTAGGTTCAGGTGGTACATAATGTGGCTTCTCATGAGCAAACAGATTAGCATTATTACCATAATTTGGTACCTCATGGAATGAATCTGAATCATAAGTAGGAGGAAGATCAGAATCACTGCTTGATGTTGTTGCCTGCTGATTTGCCATAAAGTTGTAGGTTGCATTAAGGTCTGCTGAATTGTCATTAACTCTTGTTGTAGCTCTAAACTCATGTTCCTCAGCAGTCAATGGTATTCCCGATTCTTCTTTATTGGCTAGCATAATCAAGTACTGAATCTTTTCTACCCTCGTCATTGCATCACTGCGGTGAATTTCAGATGTAGGCTTTTGAATTGAAGTCATAAAACAATCATTCCCATTTTGATTAACCACATACTGACTCACAAACTGATCCATCGGATCTCCAACATATTCCCTTATCTGAATCCCCGTCTGTGTACTCGTAGCATATCTATGTTGATTCCCAATGACATGTTCATTTGCCAGTATACCTTGATTCCGAGTAAAGTCAGTTGGAAACATTTCAGCTAGAACCTCAAGTGCTTGCTGCTTTTGTCTGAACATTGCTTCATCAAACCTAGCCTTGTAGGCAAGTTTCTCTTCCAACTGCTTATGCATCACATTCTCAGAATCTGGGGATAAGGTTGGTTCTGGAAGTTCCGTATCAGTTGTAGCAAAGAGATCGTAACTAGGTTCAACAGTCTCAACTTGCATTGTCAACTTCTCTTTTGGTGTGTCGGAGTCATATGAAGGTACTGCGTTTTCAGGTTCATCTGACTTATGTTCACATGATTCTTTACCATTTTGTGCCTTAACACTCAATGGTGGTCTCTTCATATGCTCAACGAGTGTGAATGGAAATCTCAGGTCAAGATATTTTACGTACTCTGGAAGCTCATTTTCATCAATGTCTTGTTCAGTATCAGTTAACGGCTTCTCAGTCTCATTCCATAGTTGCAGAGTCTCAGTAATCGGCTTATCAGTCTTAGGATATGGAGCAAAGAATTGAACAAGAGGTTCCATGTCCATTGTTGGAAAGAAATTGTTTAGAAAAGGCATTTTGAATGTTTTCGAGTGAGATCTACGTTTCCCTCCGAAATATAATTTTGAAAATTTTTCTTTCCCAGAATTTTGAAAACACCTAGAAATGCAATTCTAAGGTTACAGAAAAATTTGAGTTTCAAAAAAATTTTAACGTCAAATTTCACCGAAAAAATTTGAATTTTGGCCTAAAAATTTGAATTTCGGGCCAAAATTTTCAACCTTATACCAAAATTTGAATCTCGCGTAAAAATTGAACGTTAAGTCTCGTGTGAAAAATAAATTTGAATTTTTTTTTTTTTTTTTTTTGAAAAAATGATAAAGTTGATTATAGGATCGTTCCAACGAAATAGGAGTAGAGTTTGGTGAAGGTTATACTCGAAGACAGTGTTCTCGATAATTTATCCAAGTTCTCGATAATTTTTCAAGTTCTCGATAAATTCACCCAAGTTCTCGATATCACCCAAGTTCTCGATATCACCCAAGTTCTCGATATTAACCAAGTTCTCGATATTAACCAAGTTCTCGATATTACCCAAGTTCTCGATATTACCCAAGTTCTCGAAAATTTTTTTTTTCAAGTTTCTCGATAAATTCAGGTTCTCGAAAGTTTTCAAGTTTGCGAAAATTTTTCAAGTTTCTCGAAAATTTTTTGGTTTGCGAAAGAAAAAAAATTGTCCAATTTGTTTTCGAAAAACTCAGATTTGCGGAAAAATCAGCAGATTTTCGAAATTATCATAATTGCGAAAAAGGTGGTTCAAGATTTCGAAAAATAACTTCCGGAGAATAACACTTTTTGACGTTTTCGAGAATAACACGTATTCGAAGCTCTTAAATGAAATCTTCCAAGTGAGATGGCAGTAAAATATTCAAAAAATATGCACTTAAAATATTCGAAATATTTAATAAGTGAAATTTCGAAAATATTAGCAAGTATTCTCGATAAAGTGCAATATTTCTCGAAAATGTGCAGTTATCGAAATTATGCAAAACTTTTCTAAATTATACAATTTAGAAAGTTATCCCAAGTCGAAGTGTTTTTTCTAACTTATACAAGGAAGAAAAACACCGAGTAAACCACGGAATCGGATGATGATAACAAGGATGAGATTCTCGATAAATGGTAGCCAAATCGTGTAGCTCAAAGCACTCCAAAATCAAATTTGTGTTCCAAGAAACTTGTACTTTTATGCATAAAATCACCAAAACTTGAAGAAAGTTCCAAACTTGATGATTTTTATCAAACTTTTTGAGGATCTCGAAAACAAGTACAAAACAAAGTCGAATTTTTTAAGCTAGAAATTTTCAAAAAGATTAAAACTTTCTTGTTAGATAAGGTTTATAACACTAGTTTGTAATCAAAAAAGTGTTAAAAGCCAAGAAAAAACAAGAAAAGTAGGAAATTTTTTTTAAAAAAAACGTGAAATATGCTTAAAAAATACGAAACAAACAAACTCTTAACCCTCCTAAATCATTGTTAGGCGATTGATACCACTTGTAGGACCTTAGATATCACAACTTTATCACAAATATAGAAGATTAGAAGAAGAAAGATGGTGACTTGGTGACTTATATGTGATTCGTGTATAGAGAGAGAGAGATGGAAATATGAGAGAATATTATTAAGAAAACACACACAAATACACACACAAGCACACACCTCAAATGAGCCTTTGAGGTGTTTAAATAGTAAGATACATGAGATGCCCTATGGGCTTTCTATGGGCTTGGGCTTGGACTTGGTTACATGGTTGGATAACTAGGCTTATGAAACATAGCATATAACATATTAGCTTGCCAAGTCCAAGGCCCAATGACTAATCTTAACAAATGACACAAAGTTACAATATGAGAATGATCATCACTTCATAATATATATTTTTAATGCTAACAATATCTGACTATGGTTGAGGCTTGCTTGAGCACAATTTCAGGATCAGAGGTGGTAGCAATACTTTTGCCTCTGTCCTGCCTGAGAGTGGAGGAGACTGGTTCCTCCTGTGGTGGAACTTCAGTGATTGGTGTGGCTTCAGTGACATGCTCCCCCTCAACATTTGCCTGAGCGTCAGTGATGGCAATTGTTGGTTGTACTGAAGAAGAAGTAGATGATCCCTTGAAAGCTTGAAAAATTTCAGTCATCATAGACTTGATCTCTTGAGTATCCTGTTGTATGATGGACACTCTGGAGTCAAGTGTAGCCTGAGCTTGTTCAAGAGCTGTCATCCTGGATCCCAGAGTCCATGCCAGAGAAGTGGACCTTTGGGATTGAGCTGCCACTGTTTCTTCCATTTTGGTGAATGAAGATTTAAGAGACTCCACTGTAGTGGTGAGACCCTGAATATTTGAACCCTTTAGCAAGTCAAGTAACTCAGTGAGGGCCACTCAGTTTACCTGATACGTCTCAGATGCCTGAAGAAGCTTCCTGGTGAGTTCAGGATCATCCTTGACTAATTCTTGAACCGACTGAACCCCTACATTCAGCTGGTTAAGGGTTATCAAAAACTGATTCAGGCGAGTGATCATCTGCGTCAGGGAGTGGTTAACTGAGGCATTCTGTTCCCTGACATCATCCTTGAAGTCTTCGACAACATCTTTAAGATTATGATAATGAACCGCCTGTTCAGTGTGCATGTCAAAGACCTCATCAGTGATCCCCCTGTACAAAATGTTAGTAATATTTTTGATGAATTTGGTGAAGGCTTTCACAGTGAGAGGAGCTTGATCATCTCCTGAGGACTCTGGCTCGGAATGTGTGTCAGCTACATCATGGTTAGAAGATTGATGAGACTGAGGAATTGGTTCAGGGACTGTCTCCTCAAGCACCATATCATCTCTGGACTTAAAAACTTCCTCATCACTGTCAAATTCATCATCAGAATACAAAACTACCTGAGCATCAGCTAGGGACTGGATCTGCAAAAAAAGGTTATCCGGCTCCTCTTCATAAGAAGACTTGCCTTTGTTTTGGCCAGGTGCTGACCCCTCAAATCCGGTAGATTGGGTTTTATCTACCTGGTCCTCAAGGTCAGTTCCCGAGTTATGCGCACCTTCGGGGGTGGTTGTGGGTTCCATATCAGCGGGTGGCATTTGTCCCTCTGAATCTTTGTCCCTCGTGACCCCTTCAGGCACTGATGGGTGTTTCTCAGTGCCATCATGAGGAGCCGTGAATGTTGTGTCCCTATCAGCGGGTTGTATGTTTCCCTCTGAGTCTTTGGGATGAGTTTTTGTGCCCTCAGACAAAAGCTTTGATTTGCGAATGTCCTCATTAGGCACCTGAGTGGTTTTGCCCCTCTTTCCAACAGGCTTATACTGGCCTGTCGAAGATTTAGGGGTGAGAACTCCTTGTTGCTTGGGTTGTGATTTACCCGAGCCTTTGGCAGGATGTGATTGTTTGTGGATCCCCTTCTCAGTGGAGTAGTGCTGCCCCACCGAGGGTATAGGACCCCTTACTCCCTGATACTCTGGTTGTGATTTGCCAGAGTCTTTAGCAGGATGTGAAGGTTTGGTTGGTTCCAACCCCACTGACTTGTTTATGGCAGCAGAGCCTTTGGGAATGGGTTCGCCCGAGGACACTGAGTGTGATGTCTCAGTGCCCTCCATTGGCCTTTGTTTTGGGGCCAAAGATTGGCTAATGATCCTGAGGGTGTCAGCAGTCAGGGTCTGTTGTTGTTGTTGCCCCCTTTTGTCAGGCTTAGAGGTAGAGGTCTCAGTGGCGAGTGACTTGGGTTGAGCCACCTTCCTGGACCCCTGTCCCTTCTTCCTCTTCACCTTTTTGGTGGGAGAGTGAATTGGTGAATGATGTTGTCACCCTGGATAGAAGTCAGCATATATGTGGTCAGGGCGGCAGGTGTTACCTCAATAGGGTCACGTGAGTAATTTGCCTTATGTAAGACATCAGGTTCAAAGCCGACACTGTCAGACTTGATATACTCAGACCCTAATAAGTCATTCAGGGCACAGGAAATGAATCTGGGGTAAGACATGTGTTTTTGCCTAGACTTCCCACCCAATTTTCCTATGAGGTCCCTGAAGATAATTTCTCCAAGGTCAATCTTTTTACCCTCAATGAGACAGTACACTATCATTGATTGAGTAGTGTTTAGTTGCTCAGTTGAGGATTTATTTCCCCCAAGGACCTGAATTACAAATGTCATCAGGATCCTCCAGGGGGCAGGGAACCATGTTTTGATTATGAGGGCTTTGTTCAGTAGGGCCCCTAGAGTAACATCAGGATGATGTTTATCATAGGGCCCAAGTTCCAAGAGGAGTTGTTTAACTTCCTCTTCAGTTGGTGGGGCTACAAAGGTCTCAGTGTAGTCAAGGCCAGTGGCTTTGACAAAGGTTTTGTAGTCAAGAGTTAGGAACTTAGTTCCATTCTTCACTGAGAACCTGATTTTGGCCTCCTTTGGCGCATCAGGGTTTTTAACCACCGCTATGCACCAAAATTCCCTCAAGTAGTCATGATAGATGACTGAGGGGGTCTTTGTGAATGTGGTGGTGAGAAAACAGTTTTATATGAACTTCACCAAATTCCTGTATTCAGGAAACCCTTCAGGGTAGGCAAAGTTCCCCACCACATTGTTTTTGGTGAGGTCTACGCTTTCCATTTGGAATTCCACATTGGGTGCGTATTTTATGACTTTTGAAGATGCCATTTTAATTTGATAAAAGGTCTGGTTTTGGACAAAGAAGAAGCACACAGGTTTTGAAAGCAAAAGGATTCTTGAAATAATTTTGCAAGAGTTTTGTTAAGATTTTAAAGCGTGTGTGTGTTCTTCTTTGTGGGGGTATTTATAGGGTGGGAATTAGGGTAGTGATGTTGCAGATACCAAAGGTTTTTATTATTCAACCGAAGCGGCATAATAATATTGGTTTGATATCCGCATTTAATATCACGATTCCCATTGCCCCTATATTCTCTCACATCATGGGTGAACAGTTGTGTGGCTCTGCAAATAATGCACTTTTGCAGAGAAAAATCATCACAACTATTGTGTGTGAGGGAGCATTTAATGCTCAGTGGTGTTTGGTGAGAGAGATGTGGGGGCCCAAGGAGTGGATGCCAGTTGTGTAAGTGACATATATTCCTATATTTAATAGGAATCAGTTACCTACCTGGGACATTAGCTAACTAAGTACTTAGAGCATTTAGTTAGGGTATTCAATGCTATTTTTCATCATGAGCCCCCTGAATGTTTTTTCATTCAATAAAAAATGGGTTTTCAGGAAGGGTGTGATTAGGGACCTAGAGAATTTACATCAGGTTGGAACACTTTTGATCAGTTTCCTGATTCTATGTCCAACATGCCCAATTCAGCTTTTAATCTTGTGAAAGTGGGTTCATCCAAGGGTTTTGTGAAGATATCAGCTAGCTGATACTCAGTGGGGATGAAATGTAGTTCAATTTCTCCATTAGTGATGTGGTCCCTGATGAAGTGGTATCTGATGTCAATGTGTTTAGTTCTTTGATGAAGTACTGGATTGTTTGAGATGGCTATGGCACTTGTATTATCACAAAAGATAGGTACCATCTTATACTGAATGCCATAGTCACTCAGTTGGCTCTTCATCCATAGTACATTTGCACAACATCCTGCAGCAGCCATATATTCAGCTTCAGCTGAGGACATGGCCACTGACTATTGTTTCTTTATACTCCAACACACAAGTTTACCACCAAGAAATTGGCAGGATCCTGAAGTACTTTTCCTATCCATATTACATCCTGCATAGTCAGAGTCAGCGTACCCTTTGAGATCAAATCCCGAACATTTTGGGTAAAACAAACCAAGGTTTGGAGTACCCTTCAGGTACCTGATGATTCTCTTGACAGCAGTGAGATGTGATTCTTTAGGATCGGCCTGGTATCTTGCACACAGGCAGACTGAGAATTGGATATCAGGCCTTGAGGCAAGTAAGTACATCAGGGAGCCTATCATTCCTCTGTATTGGGTTTGATTCACTGATTTTCCAGTGAGATCAGGGCCAAGGTTGTTTGGAGGAACCATCGGAGTCTTCACTGAGGAGTAATCAGTGAGCTCATACTTCTTCAGTAGGTTCCTCAGGTATTTTTCTTGGCAAATGGATATTCCTTTTTCAGTTTGTTTGATTTGGAGTCCAAGAGAGTATGTGAGTTCACCCATCATGCTCATTTCAAACTTTATGGTCATCAGTTTCTCAAACTGTTTGCAAAGTTTGTAGTTTGTGGAGCCAAAGATGATGTTATCAACATACACTTGAACAAGAATGACATCGCTCTTTGTTCTATAGATGAACAGTGTGCTATCAATCTTTCCTCTGACAAACTTGTTTTGGATCAGGAAGGCTGAAAGAGTTTCATACCATGCCCTGGGAGCTTGTTTCAGTCCATAAAGGGCCTTGTTAAGCTTGTAGACATGGTTGGGGTATTCACTACTTTCAAAGCCAGGAGGCTGTTGCACATAAACATCTTCTTTGATGTTACCATTTAGGAATGCACTTTTAACATCCATTTGGTAAACTTTAAAGTTCATGTAAGTTGCATAGGCAAGGAAGATCCTGATGGCTTCCATTCTAGCAACAGGTGCAAAGGTTTACTCATAGTCTATACCTTCCTGTTGATTATATCCTTTGGCAACCAGTCTTGCTTTATTTTTGATGACTGTGCCATTCTCATCGGTCTTATTTTTAAAGACCCATTTCATACCAATGATTAGACACCCTGGGGGCATTCAACAAGGGTCATGACATCATTTCTGTCAAATTGTTCCAATTCATCTCTCATGGCCTGAACCCAACTTTCATAAGTCAGGGCTTCTTTGACATTTTTAGGCTCAATCGCTGAGAGATAGTCAGCATAAAGACATATATTGGCAGAGGCGGCCTTGAGTTTAGCAGCCTTGCTTCTTGTGAGCATGCCTTCAATGGGTTCACCAATGATGTTCACAAGCTCAATGATTTTGGATCTAGTCCAGCTATCCTGAGGTTTGGGATAGGAATTTGAGCTTGAAGGAGCCTGATTAGGTTCAGATTCAGGAACATGAGGTGGCTCATCACTATGTGCTTCAGTGACATTTGTGGTAACAATTTGCTCTGAGGGTTCTTGAACAATTTTTTCAGTGGTTTCAGTCTCATTGGAGACATGCTGAGTTTCAATGAACTCACTGATAGGTGGTTGGGGTAGGTTGTGAGGGATGATGTAATAGGAGACGTCAGCATCAGCTTGGTATTGGGTTGAGGGATTGTTCTCAGGAGGATACCTTGATGAGTCATCAATACCAATCTCTTCAACTGAGGAATTTGAGAACCTGATGGATTCAGTGCTCTCATCAACAGTAATGTGATAAGTTTCCTCAGTTTGTTGTCTCCTTGTGTTGAACACCCTGAAGGCTTTAGAAACCAGAGAATATCCCAGGAAGTATCAATCATCAGCTTTGGCATCAAATTTACCCAAGTGATCCTTGTGATTATGAATAAACACAGGACACCCAAATACATGAAAGTAGCTTATGTCAGGGATTCTTCCTTTAAATATCTCATAAGGAGTCTTATTGTGCCTTTTCACAATGATTGACCTATTTTGAGTGTAGCAAGTTGTTTTAACTGCCTCAGTCCTGAAATGTTTTGAGAGGACTGAGCCATTTAACATTGTTCTTGCTGCCTCAATGAGTGTTCTATTTCTCCTTTCAGCTACTCCATTTTGTTCAGGAGTATAGGGAGAAGTGAAATTTTGAGAAATTCCTTTCTCATCACAGAAACACTCAAGGTCTTGGTTTTTGAATTCAGTGCCATTGTCAGTCCTGATCTGTTTAACTTTGACATCATTTTGATTTTCAATGTTCCTGACAAATGACATAATGGTTTCAGCTGCCTGACTCTTTTTGGTCAGGAAGTAAACCCTAAGTATATCTTGAGTATTCATCCACTATGACCAGAGTATACTTCTCATGGTGAATGGACATTGGACTGACAGGTCCAAAAAGGTCCATATGAAGAAGATGTAGGCAGCTTTTGATGGAAAAGGTTTGTTTGGTTTTGAATGACGCCCTGTGGTGTTTTCCTTTTTCACAAGCAGAACAAGGCTTGTCTTTGGTATACACCAGGGATGGAAGGCCCATAACTTTATTCTGTTTGGCCAGGTTGTTGATGCTCTTGAAGTTGAGATGAGAGAGTCTCCTATGCCATAGCCAGTTGATTGTCTCACTTGCCTTTGAGAATAGACAAGTCCCATTTTGAGTCAGGGATGACATGTCTAGAACATATACATCATCCCTCCCGGGGGCAATCAACACAACTTCCTTATTGGCATTAAAGATGGTCCCTCTCTTGTCATCAAATTGAACTATGTATTTGGCATCACATAGTTGGGAAACACTTATCAGGTTGTACTTGAGACCATTAACATAAGCTATTCTTGTAAAAACTATACCATTGCAGTCTACTGAACCATAACCTTCAGTGGGAGCTGATGAGTTATCACCAAATACTACTTTGGGTCCTGGTTCTTCCACATATTTGTGTAGATAACTTTTCACACCAGTCATACTTCTGGAGCATCCACTGTCTAGATGCCAAGTAGGATCCTTGATGTGTTTCTGCACAAACAGTAAACTGGGTTAGTTTTTCTTGTTGACCCACATTCTAGTGGGCTTAGTCCTCAGGGACCTTTTGAGCTCAGCTAATGAATCATGGTCTGAAGTTGTGTGACCTGAGCTTCCACATGTTTTACATTTTGTGGATGTTGATGCCTCAGGTGACTGAGAAGTGTTGGTGAGGTTTTTCCTTCTGGACTGAATAACTTTGTCATGTCCCTTGGTTTCATAGGAGGGATCTCCACAGATGTCACAGCAATCTTTCATCATACAATCATCAGGAAGATGATCATTGAAACCACAGTAAGAACATGGCAAGAAAGGCTTAGCCTTCAGTCTTTGTTTGGAAGGTATGGCATACTGATAGCCTTGAGTTTTGTATAGACCTCTTGCTTTTAAAGAAGCAGTGTGGGGAATGTGATCACAAGTTCTGTGGTCCTCTTGTTTGCATATCATGCAAAACAGGACCCTGTAGCATTTATCAGTGCTGTGATTTGGATAATTGCACAGTTCACATCTCCCTGAAGGTCTGGGTGTGGTTTTTGGTTTGGAAGAACTTGAGGATACTGAGGGCCTATTAGATTTTGAGTCTGAGGGTTTTTCAGTGGACTCAATTTTCTCGCTCAGCATCCTGACAAGTTCAGCAAGCTGATCAACCTTTGAGTCAGTGCTTTCAGATTTCACTTCAGTAGGTACTGAAGGTGTTTGGTGTACAGTGGGTGCAGGAGTAGGTCTTTTCATAATAGTCTTTCCTAACCCTGATTTCTCCTTAGGAGAATGGGGTTGATAGACTAATGGTGCAAGGTCAGAATTGGGTTCAGCTCCCTGAAGATGTTTCAGTGGAGGGAGTGGTGAATCAGACTTAGACTCAGTGATGGACTCAGTAGGACTAAGTTCATTAGTGACTCCTAGCAGCTCCTTAATAGCCTGACTTTCAGGCTCCAGGATTCTTCCAGTATTAAAATTTGGCATTTTACTGTCAGGATTGTTTCTTTCAATCCAATCACTGGGTTTAGGAGCAAGTTCTTTGCTAGAAAGTATGTTGGCTGACAGAAAAGTTGTTAAATGGTTACTCTCCCCAGAAACTTCAGTGAGTTGATCATCACCCATACCAGCCTTTTTGGAGCTGGGTGTGAGACTCAGTGTTTCATAAAGTTTGGGGTTTTTCTGAGTCCATTTACAAATAACATCCTTTTCTTTCTTAAGTTCTTCCTGAAGAGCTTGATTTTGTTTTACTAGTTCAGAGTTTTGAATTTGAAGTGTATCACTTTCAAGCTTGGTTTGTTTTAAAGCAAGTAGTTCATCTCTACTATGATTTAATTCAAAACTCAGTTTGTTAAATTTTGAAAACAAATTAAGTCTTTGCTCTTCAACATTATTAAGATCAACATTAATATAATCTAAGTAAGATTTCCAATCATCATTATGTTAACCCATTCACCATTTCTTGCATGACTCTTCCCCATAGCAAGCTTGTTGTCATCTGATAGAGCCATCAGGGCACTGATGTGAACTTCATCATCATCATAGGACACTTCAACCTCATCCCAGTCATATGTTTCAGCAACAAGCCCTTTGTTCTTGGCTTGAGAAGGCTTTGGAGGCTGAGGAGGCTGAGAGACTGTTGAGGATGATTCAAGAAGGGCAAGTTTAGATTTTGCCTTTCTGTACTTGGCTTCAAAGTCAATTTGAGGGATTTTTTCAAATCTTTGACTAGATTGAAGCATTTTTGGTTGAAATTTGCTGGGGCCTGAAAAAGAGTTATTTCCTGAAAATTTGAAAGATGGTTCTGAGGTTGTTTTTGAAAAACAATCTTTAGCAAAATGGCCCATTTTGCCACATTTAAAACATTCAGTGTTTTCATTGGCTTTTGAAGGGAATTTGTTTTTCTTAAAAAACCTTTTTGAATTAGCAAGGAGTGCCCTTTCATGAAATTCAATTTGAAGATCATTTAGGTACTCCTCACTGGTTCTTTGGTCAACCTCATCATCAGATCCATCTTGAAAATCCTGCACAACACCTTTGGAATAGAAAGCAGTTGATATGGGTTAAATTGTCAAGGGCTTTTTGGTCTCCTGAGCTTTACCAGGGTATCTCCTGGTGATAAGATTGTCTTCATAGACAAACTTCCCATAGATGGCAGGGAGCTCAAGGTTCTGAATGTGGTTTGCATTTCTCAATCCCTGAGAGAAGTTTAACCACTTCTTAGGGAGACTGTTGACAAAACCAACATTGATCTCATGTTTTGACAGAATAACACCATCATTGGTCAGCTCATTCAGGAGGGTCTTATACCGAGTATAAGTCTCAGAGAGACTTTCAGAATCCTTGGCCCTGAAGGTATTGAATTCAAGCTTCTGGTCCATGATTCTAGTCTCTTTGGTATCAGAAGGCCCTTCATAGCTATGAACTAGGTCAGTCCATGTTTGCTGGCAGTGGGACAATTGATCACTGATTCCATTATATCATCAGGAAGGCATGATATAATGATGCTTTTTAAGCGCTGGTCTTGATTGACCACCCTCCTTTCATCTGGGGTCCACTGAGCTTCAGGTTTGATTAAACCTTGGGCTGTTGTTGGGACATATGGACCATCATTAATCAACTTAATGTAGTATGGTTCCATCCCAGTTAAGTAGCAAAGCATTCGCTTTTTCCACTTATTAAATTTGCCAACTTCAAGTCGAGGGGCAGTTGCTGAATAACTTCCACCCTTTTTATCGACAAGTTGGGGAACATCTATGTCAGTCATAGTGGGATCTTGATTTTAAAAACTTGAGTACTCTTTAAGTTTTGAAAACAGATTTAAGTTTTACAAATCAGAGGCTCTGATACCACTTGTTGGTCCCTTTTACTTAGTTAACAGTAACTAAAAAGTTAATGTAACCAAGTTGTATGACTTTTAACAAAGATGTATAAATGATTAACAATAAAGCAACGTAAACATAATAGACAATATTTTTCAACGTTTAATTCTTTATTAGAAGTTAATCAAAAATAATTGTACCCAAGTGTTTGCGGAATAACACTTGGGATTGAAAATGACAAGTGTGGTATACTCCTCTCTAAACTCAAACAATGTTGAGTGACAACTTCAGGACCCACTGAGCTATCTTAGGGGTTATGTTGTTCTTTGGAGGAGTAAAAGTGGTTTGTGAATGCTTAGCATTAATTCCACAAACTTGTCAACTTTTACTCCTCACTTATGCTACCTATTTATACACAAATATGAACAACCCTATTATACAATGGACCTAAGTGTTTCTTAATAAAATCTTGATAGATTTTATTCTCTGGCAAGGAAAACTTGTTTGGGTTAAGTCCAAAAGGCACTTTCTGATGACAGTCTGGTTTTAACCATTTGGGGAAAGTTTGACCTTAAAGTGATAAAGCACTTTAGTGAAACAGATCAAACTTTTCCGCCCAGTCCCGCCAAAACTTCAGTCTTCAAGTCATCTGTCTTCAGTACCATGATAGTTGTTGAGGAGTCTTGGGGTTCAGTGAGTTATTGTCATCCTCACTGAACCCATCACCTTCTTCTTGGCTTAGATCACACTTCACTGAGTTCCGCCTCACTGAATGGAGAACCTTTCTTCTTAGGCTCGGTCTAAGTATCCTGAAGATGACTCACTAAGTTACTGTTCACTTAGTGACTTGTTTATACTTAGGTTATTTTACGTTCAAATCCTTGTTAGAAGAAGATTGGGGAATTCAGTGACCCAACACACTCGAACCTTGAAGTTGGTCAAATAAGTCATCAATCATGGGTAATGGGTATCGATTCTTGATATTAAGTTTGTTCAATCCACGATAATCGATACACATTCTCATAGAGCCCTCTTTCTTCTTTACGAATAAGACAGGAGCTCCCTAGGGTGATGTACTTGGACGTATGAAACCTCGATCGGTTAATTCCTGGAGTTGTTCAGAGAGTTTCTTCATCTCTGAAGGGGCTAACCTATAGGGTGCTTGGGCTATAGGTGCCGCTCCGGGAATCAAATCGATATGAAATTCTATTAGACGAACGGGAGGCAAGCCAGGTAAATCCTTAGGAAAAACCTCTGGGTATTCCTTGACTACAGGGATCTCATCCAGTTGTTTTTCATCTGGCTTAGTCTCTGTTACTTGGATAACGAAGACTTGACAACCTCGTGATATGTATCGTTCCATTTTGATACATGAGATGAGGTTAAGTCGGGTTTTACTTCGATCTCCTTGGATAGTTAAAGTCTCACCGTTGATAGGTACATGGATGATTTTCTCGTCACAAAGAATCTTAGCTTGATTCTTGGACAACCAATCCATTCCCACAAAAACGTCAAAACTACCGAGTCTAATGGGTATGAGATTGATTTCGAAAGGGTGGTTGAGTAAAGTTAGGGTACAACCCTTGATAACGGTGTTAGTACTAACTAAGTTTCCATCGGCCATTTCTATGTCATAGTAAGTATCTAAGGCTATGGGTTTGATCCTAAGTCTAGAGGCAAAAGGTATAGATACGAAACTCCTATCGGCTCCAGAATCAAATAGTACTCTATCTAAGTGATGGTTTAAGAGAAACTTACCCGTGACTACGCTCGGATCTTGTTGGTCATTCCTATCCCTCAACATATAAGCTCTTCGATCCCTGGGCACCATCAATATTTTTCTTTGGACATCTACTTGCATAGTGTCCTTTTTCTCCGCAACCATGACAAATGACCGTTACTGGTTGTAGATTATCCCAAGTGGCTGGTCCTTTGTGCTTTCAATCCTTTGTTTGATGGCCCACCTTGTTACATATGTTACATTTAATGGAACAAGGCCCTATGTGATTCCAATTGCACTTCTTACACATAGGGGCTTTTCCAGCATATCCACTTCCCTCATTTGGAGTGGCTACATATGCTCTGGCAGTCTCTTGCCTTGGTTGAGGATAGGGGTTGGTACAATTATTACCATAGGTGTTACGGGTGTTACCGAAAGCTCTCCCATCATGGAACTTTTGTTTATTATCGTTGGGCACTGCCACAGAGTTGTGTTTGTTACTTGATCCATTAGCCTCAAAGTGATGTTAATGGCTTCCTCTAAGGTTTGTGGCCTTGAGGCAGTAACATCCCCTTCGATACTTCGGGGTAAACCTGTGATGAAAACTTCTATTGTCTTTTCAACAGTCGGCATCACTGTAGGACACATAGGGTTTGCCAACTCTTGAAATCTCCTAATATAAGTTTTAACATCGCTCCCCTTCAAAGACAAGTTATAAAACTCATCTTCCATCTTCTTAACTTCAGTTCGAGGACAGTATTTCTTAATCATAAGATTCTTAAATTCAGTCCAGGATAACTTGTATTCCTCTTCTATTCCTATGGGTTGGGCATACGAGTTCCACCAAGATAAAGCTTCCTCAGTAAGAGTACCAGTCGCAAACTTAACTCTATAATCCTCAGTACAGTTACTACGGGAGAATACTGATTCACACCTCTCAAACAAGTGAATCAATCCTATGGCCCCTTCTGTCCGCTTGAAATTGAAGGGCTAACAGCTCATAAATTCCTTGTAGTTACTCTTCTTCACTACAGGAATTTCGGGGTTTCTAGCCATGTTAGCATTTGTAGCTTCTAGTGCTGCAGTTACACTATCAGCAACTAGTTGCCGAATGTCTTCCTGAGACATGTCAGGAGTAATAGGAGTAGCGGGAGTATTGGCTCTCGCACGTGCCATTCTATAGACGTTCGTAGGAATAAGATGGGATAAGAATAATGTCATATCCAATTTAGACATTCTTGCAAGTTCTAACTAATAGAAGCTTGCGTATAGACGGATGGTACAAGTTCTAACTCATAGAACATTGTCTGATACCAGGGAAAAGGATAGGTAGGGAATCCTAAAACTAAAAGGGCAGATTTCCTAATAAGATTGGCTATATTCCCAGAAATTCACTTCCCTCGTCTAAAAAGCATAGTGGTACTAGTCTAAGGGATTCTAATTATGAGTTTTAGTATTTCTAGGTAAGTCTACTTGTTTTAAAATTTCTAATAACCTCGAGTTATTAAGACTTAAGGTAGGGCTATATTGTTTCCTAAGGTATAGGGGATCCTAATACGGGGATACTTGAAATAAGAAAGCTAAGTGTACGCAAACTATAACGTCTATAATAACTTATTCCTATATCCTACAGAGTGAAACCTAGCAAGTACCCGTACATAACTAAGTCATCTATGGCTAAACTACCTATAGAACTAAATCTATAACCTTATTAGTTTGATTCTTTGTTGTTTTTGAGTTCCTGGATTGCTGCTAACACATCTCTTATATTAGACTTATGACTATCCCTAATATCCTCGATGATCATTTCTATAGAGGAAAGCCTAACATTTTCTGTAACTACTTCATCAGAGTGTCCTTCTGATTGGCTCCAAACGGTCAATCTAAACTGACCAAAGAATGGTCAACAAGGTCAGACTGCTCAGAGTCAATGCTTCGTGGAAGTATAGTGTTTCCCCGGGTCGTTATGTCCCGACGAGGTGTGGATGGTTATCAAACGGTTTCGTGATCGGGTGAATTTGGACGGAAAATGGTTTGTGAGTGATTAAGCTAAGGAATCTACAAAGAGATAGCTTAAATAAGCTATATGAATAAGACAGGAAAGTTAGAAAAACCAGAAACGTTTAAAACTTAAAAACGCGTACGTTCACGTTTAAATAAAACGTAAACGTACGAAATAAAAAGTGAAAACTGAAATCTGAAAACACCCAGGGGGTGAAAATGACTTTTTTTACAAACTAAAAGGTAAAAGAAAATTTTTAGAAAAAGAAAATAAATTTTTACACTAATTAATTATTTAATATTAATTAATTACTAATTATTACTTAATTATTAATATTTAAACAATTTAAATATAATACAATATTAATTAAATACTAAAAAGGTGAAAATTAAATTTCTAAAATTATAAAATAACTAAAAATAAGTTTTAAAATTAAAAATAAGTATTTTTGTCTTTTTGTGCTTTTTCTATTAATTAATTACTAATTACCTAATTAAACTACTTTAAATTATAAAAAAAATAGAAAATGAACAGTAAAAATTATAAGAAAATTTCTAAAATTATTTTACATTATATAAAAGCTAGGAAAAATATAAAAACTAGGTTTTACTTAATAAAAACTAATTATGCTATTTAAAACTAATTATTAATTAATAATTAATAAAACTAAGATTAATTCTAATAAATACTAAATGATACAATAAAAATCTGAGAAAATTACTATAAATACTTTAATATAATAGGAATTTAAGAAAAATATAAAATAGCTAAGTACTTAATAAAAATTTAAAAATGAAAATTAAAATTAAATTACATTAAATAGAAACTATCACTTACAAATAAATTGATTTTTCTTAATTTTTCTTTTACCAACCTATTTAATACCTAACACTTTTTGTGAAAACAAGTTTTTTATAACTTAAAAATAAGCTGAATGGAAAGCCAAAAGCTCAACAGTTGACTTTTGTTGACTAGAAGATAAAATAAGCTAAAATGGCATTAAGTGGGACCCACAATGGATAAATCTGGTCCAAATAACTTATTTGAACATGTATAAGCTAGAAAAAGTCCAAAGTGACCACAAAATAAGCTATTAAGCTGAATAAGCTAAACCAAAAACCAATTGAAACTCAGATTCTGGGACAAAGAAATGGGCAGTCTAGGGGGCCCACTAGGTGGATTGGGGGCACAAGCTTGGGTGCTATGGACAGCCACCCACCTTGGGAGTGCAAAGAACCAATAGTGGAACACTGGGACCCACTATGGAGGGCTGCAACCACCACCAAAGTGGTGGTGGTAGGCTGATGTGCTGTGCAGCAGGGGATGACAGTCCCCCTGCATGTATGTTTATGGTGATGGTGGGGTCCACCAATGTTCTGAAAGGCTCAAGGCGCACTAAGGCGCAAAGGGGGTCAAAGAGCCTCGAGTCGAGGCGCAAACCAAGGCGCGGGATTCATAAATATGAGGCGCACTATATATTTAGGTTTTTTATAACATTTGTGACAACTTATCCAGCTTAAATTACACAAAAATATCAATATTCAATGCATAATGCCACTTAATAGTTATATATCTAACAAAGCTTGCATTTAAACCCAAAATATCAAGCAAGCAACATATCAGAATCCATGAATTACCCTAAATCCCTGAATATACATTACAATATATGAGTTTATGACTTATAAAATTTAACAAATTACCATGTATCTCTATCAACTATCAACAGCAAAAAAATCTATAGTTATTTGGTAACACTTAACACTAAAGAAACAACATTTGTGTATGTTAATAAGCTACTATTCTTAGACATTAGATTACAAAAAATATATATGTATTTGTTGATTGTGTGTTTTAGTTATTTTCTAAAATATTAGTGTTATTAGATACTTTATAACTTAAGGGGCCCAATGTATATAACATGTAAGCCCAAAATGTATCTTACTATTAAGAAAAAAGGGCCAAAACCACGTTACATCTTCTAGGCGCAAAAATCCCCAAGGCGCAAAAGCGCAAAAATCCCCAAGGGGCTACGATTTTGACGGGATTCATGCATGTGGTGAGACTCGATCTGAAAAAATCCCAAAGGCTGGAGCCTCGAGGGATTTAGGGAGTAGGCACGCCTTAGGCGCGCTTTTTAAAACATTGGGGTCCACACAAAAAACACAAAAATGTGACAAGAAGGTGAAATTGAAGGTGAGCTGGGAGACTCTAACTAGGAACAAGTTTCACAGTTAGAAAGCAAACACAAAATTCAGAATAATTCAAGCTATATTTGCAAAAAAAATAAGAAAATGCACTTTTGACTATTTCTAAAAACTACTTAGTTTGACTTTATCCAACTTTTAATGATCCTACTTGACTGAGATAGTTGTATTAAGCTACAAAAAGTCCAAATTAAGCTACATAAACAGCTTATGCACAGATATGGGTGTGTTTCTCAACAGTAAACAGTTTAAGCAACTTATGTGATGATTTTGACTTTCTAAGCTTAGAGTGCAATCTAGTTGACATACCTAGACCTAATATGACCTAGCAATACTAATGGTGCAGAAAAACAAGCCAAGTGATGGCTTACACCAACAGAACAGTGCACAACCAAACACCCCTATATATGTAACTATGTTGGTTTTAAGTGGGTACAATACCAATTCAGCCAATGCAAATACAAACAGATGATCACTAAGCTAGACTAAGATTAAATAAACACAAAACAACCAGAAATAAGCACTAAATCAGAACTAGAATAAGCAATGAACACAAGACAATATATAAGCTGAAATTTTAAGTAAAATGAGACAAAGGGAATTCTGACCTCAGGACCATAACCTAACACTCATATGAGCTCAATATTAACCAACTAAAACTTATTTAACCCACAAACACCATTTCTGAATCAGATACACCATCATTGATCCTTGTTTGACTTTTGTTGACCAAGCGTAATTTTGAGGCTTAAACCTATTTCAATCCTTTCTGAGCTTATTAAAGCTTATAAATTGCTTATGTGAACAACACTTATCATTAAACAAGTACTTTCATAACATCACAATTGAAACTGAATTTCTTAAATAAAAATTATAATTAGGAAATAAAACTTAAACTGAATTACAAACTTGAATTATCTTGTTTTTACACTAAAAACTCTTAAGAGTACAATCTAAAATTTGAACAAACACAGGGAATGAAAATTACATTTTTAAAAACAATTAAGCTAAACTAAAACAAAAAAAAAATACTAACTACCGCCTCCTTCTTCTATTTTCTTCACTTAAATACACCAAGAAGTGTCCCACATGCCTTCCCACATATGTCTGTAGCCCTTGGATTGCTAGATTTCATCCTGGCCCTTCAAATTGTTTTGGCGGGAAAAAATGGGATTGGCAGTTGTGGTGTTTGGTGAAACATTTAATGAGGAGAGGGGAGGGTTGGTTGGGTTGGTGAGTGTTTTATGGGATTGGAGAGGAGGGGGGAGACAAAGGCCTGGGATTAAGGTGTTAATGGAGGTTAGGGACGAGGGGTGTACAGTGAAACGGGGGGGGGGGGGGAGTTGTTTGACCTGGTCAATGACCAGGTTTTATTAGTTTAGGTTGGTGGGCTTGTTTTTTTGATGGGCTTTGGGGTTGGGTTTGTGGATCAGGCCAAGGTTTTGTTTGGGTAAAATAAACATAGGGTCCATTTGGTTTTTAACTAATAAACATCAAGGACCAAAATTGTCATTTTCAGATTTTGAGGGGTCATTCCTGCCATATTTTCCATAAATAAACCAAGGACTAAACATGCCATGTTAAAATATCCCAAGGACCAATATTTAATATTTTCCAAAATTTAAATGTCAAGGGATCAAAAATGCCAATTTGTGAAACTCAGGGACCAAACATGTAAATTTTCCAAAACTTTTACCCAAGTGTTATTTTTGATAACTTTTTATTTTAAAAGGACTTGGGTTGACTTTTCTTGCAAAATAAATGCACAGGGACTAGTTTTGTTAATTTTTGAAAGTTGAGGGACTGAAACTGCCAATTTTGCAAACTTTGTACGTTTTTCATCTGTTTTTGCTCATTTTGCATCTAAAACATATAAAACACAATTTTGAAATATTTTCAGTATTTTGATGCGTTACTGAGTGTTTTTTGTATGTTTTGCAGTTCAAATTTGACCAAAAATGATGAGTGTTTGAGCACTCATCAATCCCCCACACTAAACTATTGCTAGTCCCTAGCAATACTGTTTTGAAAACTTGATGGATTTTAAACTCTTTACCTAAAGCCATTACTTCTGGAGTAGCCAGGTGTAAGAATTGTAGCACACCTGATAACCGTGTGATTTTGAGCAAACCACCAGCTGTCAACGGATTTGATTAGTCTTTACCAGAAGCCGTTTGCTTCTGGACTAGCCAGCTCTTGATGGAATAGTCAACATCTTGGTGAGCTGATTACCAATTATGGATTTTCCACTGCCTTTACCACAAGCCATAATCTTGCGGGCTAGCCAACTCATTCGCTTAATGGGATATGGGGAGTTGATGAACCATACAATTTTGGGCAAATTGCAAGCCGTAAACGGGTTTGATATATCTTTACCAAGAGCCGTTTGCTCCTGGATTAGCCAATCCTTTTGTCGGTTAGACATGGCGGACTGATTACCACAAAAATTTTGAAGTAAAGTGAAAAAATTTTGAAAATTTTGGCCAAAAACGGGGGATTAGGAGATATATTTTGATAAAATTCGCTAGAATTTCCCCCCCACACTTAGAAATGAATATTGTCCTCAATATTCAAAATCCCTGTTATTATGCCGACATTTTGAACGTAAAAGGGCAACAATACAAGCTAAGCGTGGAAAACACCATTTGTATTTTCACTCTATTTGTAACCATAACATGGGGGACTCCCCCACACTTAGGGTGAAAACCCTATAAGCATGCTACTTTTTTTGTTTACCGAGTCGCTAGCTTGACTCGACCCCGAATTCATTTGTCCTTGGGGAAGCATGATGTGGAAGAAATAATCTCCATCGGACTTTCATTCAAGATGTTTGGACAAACATTTGAAGCACGTGAAAGTTCCACACCAATGAGACAAGTATCCGGCTCAAGATAATGATACATGAAAATGCCGGGATCAAATATGGTGTCTTCATTCCCGAAGGAGTGAAGAAGAGAAGAAGTCACCTTATAGGTGAAGAAAAGGAAGAAAACCATGATGAAAATCATGAGTTGATCTTCTTCCTCAAGAGGAGGCTCAATAGCTTGAGTTTGGATTTCAAAGGGTAAGCTCGTAAACAACCCGGGAGGGTGGGTGGGAATTTGCAAATCCTCAAGATTGAGTGCATCTCCCCCCGGGCTATCAAACTCCGGAGGAGTCATAATATTATGAGTGAGTTCACCGGAGAACTCCTCATGAAGAGAATTATTCACAAGATGTGAATATGTGAACTCATGTTCCGGAATAGACTCATCACAATCCTCATTCTGAATATCAAAGAGTGGATTATCAGAAATCAAAGTGAATTCAGAATCGAATTCAAATAGAGGATTGGTGAGAGTAGTATTCAATGTTTCGGGAACAAAGTGATTATTATTCTCAATTGGATTGTCGGGATAAGAAGTGAGTGACGGATCATGATAAAGGAGACTTTCAATTTCTCCCAGATCGGCTTGGAAATCGAGGAGACCATCATCACTTTCCAATGAAAGTGGATCGATGTGAGCAAGTTCATCAGCGAACTCCTCAAGAAGATGATCAGCATCAGAATGTGGAACTGACTCCTCAACATACTTGATGTCTCCATAAGATGTACAATCATCGCTAAAATCTGAGAAAGTCTCAAATTGATCTTTAGGACACTCAATGGGGAAAGGTAAATCACACACATGATCCAAAGTTCCCTGTGACTCTCTCGGGATTGGGACAAGGATCTCAACACTAGACTTTATGAATTCGTCCGATTCCCTTTTAGGAACAGTGTCAAGATGCTCGTCCCCTATGATCAAAGAGTGAGTGGGAACCTCGGGTGTGATAGCAGTAGTTTGAGATGGAATCTCAACTGCTGGGATATCCACTGATGAACTTAATGGATCTTTATAGAATTGAAGGATATCAAGTGTATCCTCATCATCACTGTCATCAGGAATAAAACGGAGCTGAGAGCTAGATTTGGCTGCTTTTTGTTTTGCAATGTATTCCCTCACAGATTTTTCATAGGCATCTTGGGAATTTATTCTAGCAGCCTGCTCTTCAGCTAACAATTCTTCCATGGATTTTTGATGAGTGTCTTTTTGGGACAAGTCTTTAACTAAACCCTTAAGCTCATCAAGTATTTCCAGTACATTCTGAAATTCTGGAAGAATTTCTTCATTCATATGGTACTGTGGAGGTTGGTCATAATAAGGTGTGTCAAAATTGTCACAAGGGTATGGATTCCCCGTTTGACAATCTGAGCTGAAGTGTGGACCTCCACAGTAATCACAACAGTAAAACTGTTGAGTCTGTGAGTCGTATGTGCTAAAGTTATAATCGTTATTAGGAAACTGCTCATAGACAAGCGTGTTTCCTGATTGACAATCATAACTGTAGTGTGAACCACCACAGTACTCACAACAGTAAAACTGCTGAGACTGATGGTGTGGTAGCTGGTGGAATGAATCAGTGGTGTCATGATATGAATAGGGATCTTGGTTATAGACAGACCCGTTTCCTGACTCTACCATGCCACAACCGGGGCAATTACCACCATTATAAGAATTACCACACCATTGGCAAATAAGAGGGTGTGGATGAGACATAGAAAGAATCAAAAGGTTTGGGAGGGTAAAGAATGAAGAATCAAAAGGGTAGGAGGGTAAAGATGAATATTTTTGGGTTTTTGGAAATACATTTTGTACAAATGAGAAAGAAAATCTTTTTGGGTTTTTGTGTTCGTTGAAAACTGAGTTTAAAATGTTTTTGGGAACAGTTTTGTTTTTATATGATAATAATAAGATAATATGAACAAGGATGGGAAATTTACAAAGGATTGAATTCCAAAAGCACTAATCAGCAAACCGTTTTGAAAACGCACACAACCTCCCCGGCAGCGGCGCCAAAATTTGATTGGCTCCAAACGGTCAACCTAAACTGACCAAAGAATGGTCAACAAGGTCAGACTGCTCAGAGTCAATGCTACGTGGAAGTATAGTGTTTCCCCGGGTCGTTATGTCCCGACGAGGTGTGGATGGTTATCAAACGGTTTCGTGATCGGGTGAATTTGGACGGAAAATGGTTTGTGAGTGATTAAGCTAAGGAATCTACAAAGAGATAGCTTAAATAAGCTATATGAATAAGACAGGAAAGTTAGAAAAACCAGAAACGTTTAAAACTTAAAAACGCGTACGTTCACGTTTAAATAAAACGTAAACGTACGAAATAAAAAGTGAAAACTGAAATCTGAAAACACCCAGGGGGTGAAAATGACTTTTTTACAAACTAAAAGGTAAAAGAAAATTTTTAGAAAAAGAAAATAAATTTTTACACTAATTAATTATTTAATATTAATTAATTACTAATTATTACTTAATTATTAATATTTAAACAATTTAAATATAATACAATATTAATTAAATACTAAAAAGGTGAAAATTAAATTTCTAAAATTATAAAATAACTAAAAATAAGTTTTAAAATTAAAAATAAGTATCTTTGTCTTTTTGTGCTTTTTCTATTAATTAATTACTAATTACCTAATTAAACTATTTTAAATTATAAAAAAATAGAAAATGAACAGTAAAAAGTATAACAAAATTTCTAAAATTATTTTACATTATATAAAAGCTAGGAAAAATATAAAAACTAGGTTTTACTTAATAAAAACTAATTATGCTATTTAAAACTAATTATTAATTAATAATTAATAAAACTAAGATTAATTCTAATAAATACTAAATGATATAATAAAAATCTGAGAAAATTACTATAAATACTTTAATATAATAGGAATTTAAGAAAAATATAAAATAGCTAAGTACTTAATAAAAATTTAAAAATGAAAATTAAAATTAAATTACATTAAATAGAAACTATCACTTACAAATAAATTGATTTTTCTTAAATTTTCTTTTACCAACCTATTTAATACCTAAAAACAAACACTTTTTGTGAAAACAAGTTTTTTATAACTTAAAAATAAGCTGAATGGAAAGCCAAAAGCCCAACAGTTGACTTTTGTTGACTAGAAGAGAAAATAAGCTAAAATGGCATTAAGTGGGACCCACAATGGATAAATCTGGTCCAAATAACTTATTTGAACATGTATAACCTAGAAAAAGTCCAAAGTGACCAAAAAATAAGCTATTAAGCTGAATAAGCTAAACCAAAAACCAATTGAAACTCAGATTCTGGGACAAAGAAAAGGGCAGTCTAGGGGGCCCACTAGATGGATTGGGGGCACAAGCTTGGGTGCTATGGACAGTCACCCACCTTGGGAGTGCAAAGAACCAATAGTGGAACACTGGGACCCACTATGGAGGGCTGCAGCCACCACCAAAGTGGTGGTGGTAGGCTGATGTGCTGTGCAGCAGGGGATGACAGTCCCCATGCATGTATGTTTATGGTGATGGTGGGGTCCACACAAAAATCACAAAAATGTGACAAGAAGGTGAAATTGAAAGTGAGCTGGGAGACTCTAACTAGGAACAAGTTTCACAGTTAGAAAGCAAAAACAAAATTCAGAATAATTCAAGCTATATTTGCAAAAAAATAAGAAAATGCACTTTTGACTATTTCTAAAAACTACTTAGTTTGACTTTATCCAACTTTTAATGATCCTACTTGACTGAGATAGTTGTATTAAGCTACAAAAAGTCCAAATTAAGCTACATAAACAGCTTATGCACAAATATGGGTGTGTTTCTCAACAGTAAACAGTTTAAGCAACTTATGTGATGATTTTGACTTTCTAAGCTAAGAGTGCAATCTAGTTGACATACCTAGACCTAATATGACCTAACAATACTAATGGTGCAGAAAAACAAGCCAAGTGATGGCTTACACCAACAGAACAGTGCACAACCAAACACCCCTATATATGTAACTATGTTGGTTTTAAGTGGGTACAATGCCAATTCAGCCAATGCAAATACAAACAGATGATCACTAAGCTAGACTAAGATTAAATAAACACAAAACAACCAGAAATAAGCACTAAATCAGAACTAGAATAAGCAATGAACACAAGATAATATATAAGCTAAAATTTTAAGTAAAATGAGAGAAAGGGAATTCTGACCTCAGGACCATAGCCTAACACTCATATGAGCTCAATATCAACCAACTAAAACTTATTTAACCCACAAAAACCATTTCTGAATCAGATACACCATCATTGATCCTTGTTTGACTTTTGTTGACCAAGCGTAATTTTGAGGCTTAAACCTATTTCAATCCTTTCTGAGCTTATTAAAGCTTATAAATTGCTTATGTGAACAACACTTATCATTAAACAAGTACTTTCATAACATCACAATTGAAACTGAATTTCTTAAATAAAAATTATAATTAGGAAATAAAACTTGAACTGAATTACAAACTTGAATTATCTTGTTTTTACACTAAAAACTCTTAAGAGTACAATCTAAAATTTGAACAAACACAGGGAATGAAAATTACATTTTTAAAAACAGTTAAGCTAAACTAAAAAAAAAAAAAAAAAATACTAACTACCGCCTCCTTCTTCTATTTTCTTCACTTAAATACACCAAGAAGTGTCCCACATGCCTTCCCACATCTGTTTGTAGCCCTTGGATTGCTAGATTTCATCCTGGCCCTTCAAATTGTTTTGGCGGGAAAAAATGGGATTGGCAGTTGTGGTGTTTGGTGTAACATTTAATGAGGAGAGGGGAGGGTTGGTTGGGTTGGTGAGTGTTTTGTGGGATTGGAGAGGAGGGGGGAGACAAAGGCCTGGGATTAAGGTGTTAATGGAGGTTAGGGACGAGGGGTGTACAGTGAAACGGGGGGGAGTAGTTTGACCTGGTCAATGACCAGGTTTTATTAGTTTAGGTTGGTGGGCTTGTTTTTTTGATGGGCTTTGGGGTTGGGTTTGTGGATCAGGCCAAGGTTTTGTTTGGGTAAAATAAACATAGGGTCCATTTGGTTTTTAACTAATAAACATCAAGGACCAAAATTGTCATTTTCAGATTTTGAGGGGTCATTCCTGCCATATTTTCCATAAATAAACCAAGGACTAAACATGCCATGTTAAAATATCCCAAGGACCAATATTTAATATTTTCCAAAATTTAAATGTCCAGGGATCAAAAATGCCAATTTGTGAAACTCAGGGACCAAACATGTAAATTTTCCAAAACTTTTACCCAAGTGTTATTTTTGATAACTTTTTATTTTAAAAGGACTTGGGTTGACTTTTCTTGCAAAATAAATGCACAGGGACTAGTTTTGTTAATTTTTGAAAGTTGAGGGACTGAAACTGCCAATTTTGCAAACTTTGTATGTTTTTCATCTGTTTTTGCTCATTTTGCATCCAAAACATATAAAACACAATTTTGAAATATTTTCAGTATTTTGATGCATTACTGAGCGTTTTTTGTATGTTTTGCAGTTCAGATTTGACCAAAAATGATGAGTGTTTGAGCACTCATCACCTTCATACTTTGTTTGTAACCTAAACATTTGACTACATGTTTTCTCTAATTCATATTCTAATCTATTATAGTCTTTTTGGATTATAACTCTACCTTTTCCTAGGGCACTTATCTTATTTTCTACTTCCTCAATACGTCCTAAGGACAACTTATCTAAATGACTAAGTATATCCTCTATTTGTTCCTCATGCCTTTCTAAAGGCGTTTTATAAGAACTACTTCCTATTTCTGATGAAGCGAAAAATGTACCGCTTTTAGGGGGTCATTTAAGGCCAAAGTCGAGATTATTTGATCAAATATTGCCCTAAATCGTTCCTTTCGTCATTTTAGGTACTTCTGAGAGGAATTTTACAAAAGGAAGCATTTTGGATGTTTTTGGAGCGAAAAAGTGAAGAAAACGACAAAGTCTCAAAAGCATGCTGTAAATTGCACTTGACGGCGTCACAAGGTGCTAGTGGCGGCGTCATGAGTTGACAAAAGGGTGGATAAATCAATTACACGTGACGCGCCAGAATGTTTTGTAAAGGGGTCGTGACGGCGTCATGTACAAATTTGTCAAGGCCCTAAAGAGTAACTGCAAAGAGTGACGGCCCAGAACTTATAAAGAGTGACGGCGTTAGAAGTGGATCTAGGCAATACGAGTTTATTTTGGCGGCGAGTTGACGGCATCACACATTGATCTTGACGCCGTCAGGAGACAAAATCTATATATAGTTTTCTAGTTTTCATTCATTGTGTGCAACTTTGAGGGAATAAACCCTAGACGAATTTTACAGCTTTTTCAAGGGTTTCAACCCCTTGTTTCTTCCATGCTTAATTGAAGATAAGTACTTTACCAAATCATTCAATATGTCTATGTGTTGTTTGATTATATCTTATGCTTGTCTTCTCTTTAACATGCTAGGCTAGGTTTTCTTCGTGTTTGCTTAGATGTAATGAAACATAGATATTGATTATGGGTTGGTTGTTTGTTTATAATTGTTGTGGATGAATGAATTCGATGTTAGGCTTAAGAAAACTGGCAGACTTCCAATTGGTAACATGCTTGAACGTCTTAAGAAACATGAATCGGATGTGTACTACGATTATTTGGTTATATTTAATGCATAAGTAATTTCCAAGGATACCATGTTAGGAGCTTTTAGTCGGCTCGACGTAGGATTGAGGTAGAAGCTTATAGAGTTAGGGAAGATCGTACACGGCCCTACGAATGGTATTAAGGAATATAACCCGTCATCCATGCAATTGTAACAAGCTAATCAACCTATAAAAGATAGCGAAGGAGTAGTGAAATTTAAGTAAACACAATTCTCTCTCATTATTGTTTACACCACAATTTAGCTTAAGTTTATTTTATTTTATTTTGATTGCATCTTTAGTTAATTGGGTTAGTTGACTAGCAACTAATTCCGCCCACTCCTTCCAAAACCGAGATTTTTAATTGCTTTCCTAAAAATATAAAAATATAAAAATACAAAAAGAATAATCCCTCACCTCTAGACCTAGTTTTAGTGAGTTTTAACCCTAGCGAACACTATTCTTTGATTTGAACGATCAATCCCCCGGTACTATTCACTATACTATACTACAACGAATAGGTACACTGCCTAGTGGGGATTGCAAGCTTCTCAAGATCCCTTGAGAGGTAAAACCTTTTGCGAGTGCGTAATTCCACGCATCAATTTCAAACCTAGGGGGAGGCGAAGGCGGTATAATATGTAATTTCTTACGGGGAGGGGAAGGTATTTTGGGAACATAGCGATCTTGATTAGTATATTGAGGTATAGATGGGGTAGGGGTTATTAGTAGGTACGGTAGGAATATCACAACTATATGCTTGCATATAAACGTTATACGCTTGCATATAGGGATCATTCGGGGAAAGTTATAAACCTAAGCTAACTAAGGCATTCTGGGCTAATTCTTCTTGAGAATTAGAACTAGAAGATGAGTGAGTAGGGGTAGCCGGGGTATATTCATAACTATCCGATGAGGTATCCATATCATCGGTGTCCAACACGATGATAGGATTGTGAAAGGAGGACATAAATAGCTGTAATACCCGGAAAAAGTATCTTAGCATATCTCTAGCGCATGTTATATCCTAGAGACAATAGTAATAGTGGGGAATCTATCTTAGAGGCAATAGTGAGGAATTTAACCTAAAGGCAATTCGGGGAATCTAACCTAGAGGCAAGTCAGGAATCTTAACCTAAAGGCAAGTCGGGAGTCTAAAGGCAAGTTCGAGGATTCTAGTGGCACGGAAGACTTTTTGAAAAAGTGGTTATAGTTTAGGAAAAATCCTTTTGTTCTCTATAACCGATGCTCTGGTACCAATCTGTAACACCCCTATTTTCACAGATCGCAACGGATTTAGTGTTTAGGGTATTACTTCCTGGAAGCAAAGACAAGATAATAAAAAACGACTCGAAAAGAGACGTTTTTGAAAAAGGTGTTATCATTCATTTATTCATTAGAGTTTTTACAGTAAAAGTCATACTTTTACTAAAAGAGAGGTCCCTTAAGATACGTTTTAAGGCAGAACAAATGAATGATAACTATTCTGGACGTCCTCATGTCTAGTACTTCTCTGTTCCAGGGTTCCTAAAGAGCTCAATTACCTAGAATAACATGCTTAAAATTCAACACGAATGTTGAGTGAGAGTCATAGGTTTAAATAGTTAGGGTGTGTGAATACAAGCTCCACAGGGTTCAGCTTAAACCCTATGTATGGAAAAGTTTAGTGATAGCAGGTATATTGCACTAAGCTCATGAACCACACGTTAACAGTCCGGGTCATGGGGTCTACAGACCAAGCCATGAGGGGACGGGAAGGATAACTTGCCAAAGTTAATCCTTCATAAGGTTCAAATATAATACTTATATGTACCCTCCAGTGAGAGGTAGTACCAACGGGAGTTGTCAAACTCCAATAGATCTATCAATTATATTTGCGTTCACTTGTGTAAAATATCACAAGCGATTAGATTCATGAATTTTGTTGTGTAGGGGTGGCAGATAGTTTACTCGTGCAACAAACCAAAGAAAAATACTTTTATTAGATTTAAAACATGTATCCCCCTCACAGGGTTGTAAAGCATTTAAAAGTGAGGCTATGAAAACTCACCTAGGTCTAAGGTAAGTAGGGTAGAGTTTAGACAGCTCACTCACGTATTTTGGGGTAGTGTAGGTGTGTGTGTGTGTATGTCAAGTCTTAGTCTAGGTTTTTAAGTAATATTCTTAAGGTTTATAGATATAACATAACACAGTTCGGGCCATCACAATTCAAAAGTATATGACTCCTCACATGAAGCTCCCTACTATTGTATTATGTGATTAACATAATAACGTTCGGGCCATCAGAATTCAAAAGTTAATACTCCTCACATGAAGCTCCCTACTATTGGGTTACATTGTCATTAAGTTTTAGTTATAGAATAACAATGTTCGGGCCATCATAATTCAGAGGTCATGCAATAATCATTTGAGGAGCCAGGGCACTTTAAGTCGTAAACCCAACAAACTTGTCAAGCGAAATATCTACATGATACCCCTCACATGCAGATCCCTAGTATTGTGTTATGTTTCTAACTCAAAATAGGTTTTTATAGTTTATATGAAAATAGTTCATTTATACCCTTCAAGTTTACATATTTACACTTTCTACCCTAAACTTATAAACTTATAACATTTTGGCATATAACTTTCTATCTTTTACACAACTAGTCCCTATGCTTATATATTTTAAAGAAATGGCAGAAATGGTCCTTAAACTATACTAACTTTCAAAATTACCCTTTATACCCTTAACTTAACAATATTTGCAAATCTAGTCCTTTTAAGTTTATATTTTATTTTACTTATTATCCTAAGGTTTTAAAATTTTGCAAAAAGGGTCCTTGTATTTTTAACTTCTAAGAAATGTCAAAAATAGTCCCTAAACTTTATATTTTCAGAAATTTACAGTATATACCCCTATGCATGAAAACTATTGCAAAACTAGTCCTTTTTCCATGCAAATTGTATTTTAATAAGACAACTAAGTTTCCTTGCTTATGTTTAACTTATATTTACTCAGTTAAGTCACCTAAATCAGATTATAACATATAATAAAGCAATTTAGCACATAAACATGTAATTTTCTAAAATTACGGTTTCTAAATGATAACTTATAAATGGAAAGGGTCAAGGCTATTATAAAGGTTCTAAGGCATGTCCTAGGTATCCTATATCAGTATTAATACTACTAGAATCAAAGACAAGGCTTACCTAAGTCGTGGGAACCTTAACAAGACCAACTAGGGTTTCTCGACCAAAACTAGGGTTCAACAAGGACTAGGCTCTTGTACTCAATTCCTATGGCTTCTAAGGGACTTATACTACAGACATGTGTGTGTTAAAGAAGCGAGTGAGGTGTGGAATGAAATGGAGGGGAGGAAGGGGTATTTATAGGGTGCGTGAAGAGTAGCAACCAAGAAAGAAATAAGGAGGTATCGTGGAGGAGGGGGTGACTCATGGAAGCTAGGTGATGTTGTAGAAGACCTAATGGGTGACTAATGATAGCTAGAGGGTAGCTAGGGGGCTGAGTAGGCCGGTTGTGGCAATGGTGGTGCCGCGGGTCAAAAATGGTGACAAAGAGGTGATCCACCTCCTTTCTTGGTTTCTAGGGAAGTGTTAGGGTGCTAGCTAGGTCTAAGGGAGGTGCTAGGGTGCTTGATTGTGTTATTTGAGGTGCTAAGGTAGCTTGGTTTAAGCTTTAGGTTTAGTTTTGACCTAGTTTTACCTAGTGAGAGTTTAGGGTTTTACCTAGAGTTTAGTGCCTATATTAGGGTTCTATGAGTGTTTAGTGACTAATATTAAGTCCTAGGAGGCTTACACTAAGTGGTGATAGCTTATGGTAAAGATTTGGGAAAGTTTAACCTAGTTTCCAGGAAGTTATGACCTAATTAGGGGTTTGTGCTTAAGGGACTTGTACCTAGGTTCTAGGGGGTTGTAATATGATCTAGAAAGCCTAATATATCCTAAAGTTTCTAATGTAACTTATACCTAAGCCTTGAACACTTTCAAGCTAGTTCAGATAAGCAATTAGGGTTTTAAAGCTAACCGGGAACACATAGGTGCAATTAGGGTTTTCTGATGAGTATAGGGTACTAGTGTGATAGTTTAATTAGTGAAAATGTGTTTATAACCTTGACTTGAAATACATGGATGTTTACATCAAGTAAACATAGTGGTGGTTGGCATAGGTGGATATCTGAGCTTGTCTAGAGGTTAGATAGGCAAGAGTGGTTTAGTAAAGCAAAAATTTCACTCGGTGAATAGCTATAGGAATTTCTAACCTAGATTGTGCTTAGTGAGGGCCTAAGTTAAGTTATTAAGGCTTTGCTAACCTAAGGGGAGTTAGTGGGGAAGTTAGTGGGTTGCTACATGAGCAGTGGTGCGTGGAGCTGGAGGGTGTGGTGGTATCTGTGGTCCCTCCTGAGCCGAAGCTGCAGTCGGGGCACCCTGCTCTGGCACGACTACAACTGGTTGAGGTGGACCCAATGGCACCCAATGATATGCCCCCATCACTATCTCACAAATTCGAAGCCTCTTCTCCAAGAAATACGGATCGATCCTCAGTAGCTCCTTCAGAAACACATCCGAACTTGCTAGAATAACCTCACCAATAACCCCAAAATGAGCAGCCAATCTCGACACAAAATGTCCACCGGTAATCTGACTCCTACGATCCCTCCCACGAGCAATCCTATGAAGATAATGAGCCAAAAAGTGAGGAACTTTCACCACACGTCCCTCATCTATACTCCTGAGAAGGAAGAGGTCAAGAGTGGTCACCTTCTCGGGTGACTGACCTCTCCCAACAACTGTCAATGCGATCAACCGGTGACATAGCCTCCCCAAAGGCTCCATGATCAAAGTATATGATGGTGAGGTGGTGATTGAGTCACCTCCAGAATAAATCCTCATCCAATAGTCACGAAGCTCTATCCTATCATAGACCTCCCTCAAACTCTTGGCCCAATAAGCAGCAAACCCGTCAGACTGAATCTCCTCCTCAGCATGTAAGCCCATGGCCAAAATAAACTACTGCATAGACATCTGACGATGCTCACTGCCCAATCTGAATATCAAAGTATCAAGAGTATCAAGCTCCAAGTCCATCTCTCTGTAATGCACAGTGATGAAAAACTCTCTCATGAGATCTCGAATCAATTCCCCCTAATACCAAACAATCTCCTCCAAGCCTGAGACCTAAACATAATATGCCCCTCAGCATCCCTATGGACCATCTCCAGTCTATCCCTAACTTTACCAACAACATCTCCCCCACCAATCAACCCAAGACTATCAAAATCTAGAACTGGGACCCAGAAAACCTGTCTAAAATAGATATCCCTAAGTCTCCTCAAGTAGTCGGTCTCAATAGCCTCAGCGAAATCCCATCTCCTTGTATCTAAGCTACCCGTGTCTCAGTTCAATGTCGGGAAGATCCATCTGTAAAAAGTATAGAGTAAAACAGTTAACTGTCTGTAAATTAGGCGATACGGCGCATAACATGCTTAAATGCGGCGCATTAGCATTACGCCGTATCAATATTAAGGATTCGCGGCATATGAGCATCAAAGTTGATGCGCCATGATGACACTCGAATTATCCATATATTATGTGTAACAATTCACATTTTCAGGTTAATTACTATTCCCGGAAAATTTTACTATTCACTTTTACTATTCATTTTTCCCAAAAATTTTCCCGAAATTTGATTTTTGTTTCTTGGCCTTGAGTGATAAATCATTTCCATGGCAAATTAAAAGTTTGACATTCATCAGATCATTTTCGCGAAAGTTAATAAGGAATTACACGTTTTAGGGTAAAACGTCATTCAAAAATTCTATGCACAACGAAACACGACCGCGTTAATTTTTCCCGTATCAGAAAAATGTTTGATACACTCATGATTTATTTGAGAATAAATCATGACTGTGAAAAACATGACCAAATAAACCTCGGCCGTGAAAAACTGGAATTTTCACTTTTAAGCGTTTTTACTCAGCCGTAACCTTAGCCTATACCTGCACCACGTTTCTAAGACGATTTGAGTTTCCATATTTTTGGAATAAGTCAACATATTTTTCCCTCCTCATTTGACCAAAAATCATTCCTTGATTTTATAAGTCATTCATTGATTTTTAGGCTTACGGTTTTATGTCTAAAATACATTTAATACCAACCGACACTAGACTGAGCCCAATCTAGACATTATAAGTCATTTTAAATCATTTGTATCCTATTAGAAAAGTAACATTTTACTTTTCTCAATTTTACACAATATTCGTACATTTTACGTATTACGCGTTTTAGACCCGTGTTTCCAGTTTTAGCAGGGTTTTAGCACCCCAATGGAACCTACCACTCATTTTATATTTCATTATGGGGTATTTTGACAAGTTTAATCATTCTTCCAAGTTTCGTATTTTTACGATACCCGGTTTTACGTATTATGGCTTAATCGTTTACGGTTAGCATTTTACGGAGTCAAAACTAGCTCCATAAGATAGATAAGATCATCACAAACCAACTCATCCCTTCCTATCCATTCCAAACCGCCTCTAGGGGGGGGGGGGGAATCACCCATGTGGCTTGATCTCATGTCATTAGCCTTAAGATTCAAACACATGTCCAAACTTGCTCACCAAGTGTTGACTAGTCATGAGTTCTAACCTCCTCATTGGCATATAAATACCCCTCCTCCCCCTCCTTGGCCGTCCCACATCACACACACAACACACCATCTCTTTAGCTAATTACTTCCAAGTTTCATGCAAGATTCAAGTGCTACAACAACATATAAACCCTAGTTTGGTTTTAGATAATCAAAACACTTCCAAACCTCATAAACTTTGGTGATTTCTTTTGAGTTTCAATCCACTCAAGTCACCTCAACTTTCATCATCTCTCTTTCAAGAATACAAGAGTAGAAAGATTGCATGAAGTGAAGTAGGTTGAAGCTAAAGTCTATCAAAGTCCTTACATTACATGTTAACTTCCTTTAGTATTTGAAAGCCAAAAGTTGTAAGCCAAACCCTAACATGCTTCTTGTTAAATATCATAATTATGTTATTTACATATCATTCATGCTATATTATGTCTTGTGATCATGTCCATGATGTATAAAAATGAGTAAAACAAGTTATTGTAAATGATTGTTAAGTTAAGTTATTTAAACAAGTAAACTAGTGACTTTATTGGTATAATCTGATCAAAATGGTAAAATTATGATATCGGATCATTACATATTGTAGTAGAGGACCTAACAAGGAAACCATAGCAATTTGAACCACCTAAAACGAGTATACGAGTCAAAAGTTATGACCATTTGAAGTTACCAAAACTTTGCGGCAAAACTGCCAAAATAGTTTCTGTGACTGAACATAAAACACTCAAAAAGAGGCCATTCTGGTCCGTTTCATGAAAAAGTTAAAGCACGAAAGTTGTCCGGAATCACGTTTTCTTCAAAAACTCAGGAGCACGTCTCCAGAAAACCAATAACGAATGAGATTTTTCTCAGTTTCTTAACAGCTATTTACATATATATAAGTCACTATATAATGGTTATGTTTTAATAAGACCAAGAGGTCTCATGACCTAGATTCAAGACCACAACCATGGCTAAAGCCGAGGTTGAGTCTCAATACCATGGAACAATGACCAAAGGTCACGGCAAGGCCATGACTAAATGACCATATAAACTTACTTAGGCGAAAACATGAACCAAAGAGTTGGCGATAACTTGAACATACAATTTGGATCTACTTCATCTAAAGAACCATGAAATATTACAAGTATTTGTCATACAAGTTATAAGAAACTTACCCTAATAACAATCTTCATGTAAAGATAAACTTTCCTATGTTTATTCAAATATTAGACATGTAACTTTTCGGATCAAAACTCATATATATATATATATATATATATATATATATATATATATATATATATATATATATATATATATATATATATATATATATATATATATATATTTATCAACTACTACAATAGTAGGGAGCCTCATGTGAGGAGTTCATTATGTAAGCCGTCGAGATGAGTTGTGGATTTACCAATTAAAGTGTCCTGGCTCCTCGAACGTTTACTAACATGACTTCTGAATTATGTCGGCCCGAATGGTAGTAAACGATATATAAACTATACATGTTTCATGAACCATTTCTTTTCAAAGACTTACACTATACATCGTACCACATCATGGACTAAATGCAAGACATACATATATAGGCACATCTTTATATTCTTTACTCCAATCCTAAGTCGCAACATTCTATTATAGGTTGCTCGTAGAAACCTTCACGATCCAACCATTACCTTCATTACTTGCTATCTTACTTAAGGTGAGTTCGTAGCCCCACTTTCTATTGTTTAACTATTTTACAAACCCATGGGGGGAATACATGCTATTATTTTTCTACTCGAACACAATGCTTTCTACTGTATGCTACCCGACTATGTTTTATTGTCACTAAGTAACGATTGCCATGTTCGAAGTCCCTATATCATGAACCATTAGTCACTACCTATAGTGAGCGCGAATATTGTGAATAGATCTATTGGGATTGACGAATCCCATTTGTGTTGAACAACTACGAGTTCACATAAATGCACTATATTTGAGATTTAGCGGTATAATGGCAAAAGTACCTTGATAGGGCTTCTATAATGCCAATTTGTGGTTCGATGTTAATGCTTTGGTTGCATGAGCTTAGTGAAATAATAACGACTTTTGTTTTCTAACTATGAATGTGTGATTAATTACCTCACATTACGATTATTGTGTTCAACGATTTAACTACAAACTCTACGAATATCACTCAACCTTTGTGTTGACCTCTCAAGCATGTATTTCAGGTTCATGACGATCAAGGATGGCACGGAAGGACACGGATACTCAAGAGGGCTATAAATTTTATTTATCATTCAAAAACTCATTTAATGTAAATTGTAAACATGGAACCATCCGGGACCTCATTTTGTAATCTCTGATATTTATATAATTTGAATGATAAATCTTTTAAAATGACTCAATTGGAGTTCGTTTTATATTATTGTGACTATTGTGCCGTCGAGTACACCCAGTTTGAATTCCGCTGCATCCATGAATTGGGGGTGTTACAGATTGGTACCAGAGCCATGGTTATAGAGAAACGGGTCTAATTGAGACCTAAACTATAACCACACTACAAGCAAAAACATTTTATAGCATTCCGCTCTTCGTGCCTTCCATCCTCCAGACGATTATGGACTTATTATGCAGGTTATGCTACATAAACATATTAGTATATTGCTATATATATGCTTGCCATATTTTGAGCACTCCCCATAACGATAGAATTATTTTAACATTGTAATTCTTCTCATAGAAATCATGTGCGTACCCACTTCTCCCGATTATGTGCCCACTCTACCTAATAACTTCCAAGTCTTACCACCCTCACCCGAGTTCGGATTTGACTTCGTAAATGCCTTCGCTTCTGATGACGAAGAAGAACCTTTCGAAGATTCAACCGACGAAGAAGAGGAGGAACCAATGCCAAATATTTTTGCATCGAATACTTCTAATTATTTTGAACAAAATTGGGTTGAGGCAGACTCCGAGGAGGATAATGAGTATGAATATGTACTAGCACCATTACCACCACCACTATCACTTCCCTTTGATATCCCTACATTTGATGAATTGGATCACTCATTATGGATCGTATCTCGACCACCATTGATCCAACAAGAAAGTCAGCATGGAAACTATAGCTTCTCAAACTTCATCGACTCGTACCTCTATGACACACTAAACCAAGAAGTTGCCGATCAATCAGAGCTGCTCGGACCTTCTAACCCACAATAGACTAGTGTGATGATACTAGTTAACTTTTTTACTACTAAACTGATTAGACTCAGTTAGTAAATGTTACGAAATCTATGTAATAACTAGCGATAGTAAAAACATTGTAATTACTAAACTGAAAGTATCAGTTAGTAAATTTTGAAGAAGCTTGTAATAGGTTTCGATTTTGTAAATCAACCAACGTTGTACGAATAAAACTCTTGTTTTATACTATCATGTGTTATGCCTTTAAATCTTCAACGTAATTATTCTATCATTTCCCATAAAAAAACATGCTTATTTCACAACTCTCTACTTACGACGTATCTTTTGAACAATAGAATCATGGCGCCAAAGAAGAAGACACCACCAGCAATGACTCAAGCTGCTATTCGCAAACTAGTTAAAGACAGTGTCAACGTAGCACTCACAACGGAACGAGCAGCCGTAGCTGCAGCAGCTGCCGAAGCCGCCACAGCTGCTGGTGCTGCAGCATCCGTTGATGATGTTACAGCTACTGATGCTGCAGCAGCTGCTGATGCTGCAGCAGCCGCTGAAGCCGCCACTGCTGCGGAAGTTGCTATAGCTGCAGAAGTTACCCGAATTGCCAGCCTTAACATTGGAGGACCAAGCCCAACTATCCCTCCAGTGACAAATGTTGCTTCAGTACCTAAGGGTTGCTCATTCATTTCCTATTTGAAATGCGAACCCATAAAGTTTAAAGGTACTGAAGGAGCCGTAGGTTTGACCCGCTGGTTTGAGAAAGTGGAGTCGGTATTTTTGGTCAGCAAATGTATCGAGAGTAATAAAGTTCAATATGCCACTAGTACACTGCTGGATGAAGAATTATCATGGTGGAATTCAATATCTCAACCAATAGGCATTGAAAATGCTTATAAGATATCTTGGGATAACTTGAAGAAGATGATGATCAAAGAGTACTGCCCCCGCAGTGAAATACAGAAGTTAGAGGTAGAATTCTGGGATCATGCTGTTAAGGGAAATGACATCATAACTTACAACCGTCGATTCCAAGAATTGAGGATACTGTGTCCAACAATGGTTTCAACAAAAGAAAAATTGTTGGAACGGTATATCTGGGGACTTCCACCAAGTATACAAGGGAATGTAACTTCAACAAATCCCAAGAACTTGATGAAGCTATGCGGATGTCTCGCAGCCTCATGGATCAAGTGGTGCGTACGGCAGAAACCCGAAAACAAAACAACATCAACAACACCAACAACTACAACTACAGTAACAACAATAACAATAGGAACAACAACAACAAGCGACCATGGGATGGTAACCATGGAAGTAACAACAACAACAACAACCAAACTCAAAACAACAACCATCATAACCAGCAATAAAAAGACAAGAGGCCGCAAAGGCTTATGTGGCTGCACCAACTAGAGGCGCAGGGTATACCGGGAATGCTCCACTATGCAATAAGTGTAACTTCCATCACTCGGGTCCTTGCCCAGCTAAGTGTCGCAACTGGCAAAACACTGGACACCTTGCCAGAGATTGTAGAGTCAAGGCTGTAGCTACCAGTAGCAACACACAACCAATAGTTATATGCTTTGGGTGTGGAGAAAGTGGACATTACAAGAACCGATGTCCCCAAAACCAAGGTCAACAAGTTGAAGACAATCAAGAGTGAGCACATATGATAAGAGGAGAAGGAGCTTATCAGAATCTCAACAACACTGCAGAACAATGAAGTTTAGAAATTAGCAGTCATGTTTATTTATGCACTATGTTGTACTACGTGTATGTCATCCCTAGTAATGGGAGTTTTATGACTTAAGAATATTTACTGTTCAATAAACGACAATTTGTGATAATTCTTATCTATTGTACTTTCTATCTCCAAACCAATTTGACTAATTAGTAGACTATTACCATTCTATAAGATTTACCCAGTTGTCCTATAAACCATTCCACAAATTTTACTTCAAGCTATTTTGTTACCACTTTATTGTTTCACCATCATTATCTTCACAACCGTTGCAACCACAAGCTCATTGACAGATCTTGATGCACTTTTAAAAGCTCAAATCATCCTTAGTTACACCACAAGCACCCTCATCAGCTTTACAAGATTGAATACCATCTAAAAACTTTTAAGAAACACAATACTACGTGACTAAACCGAACATCACATTATCGGTCCTAAATTATACATAGCCTGATCACCTATGTCTAATTCAGGAGGGATCATGTTATGCTGGGAGCAATCACCTGTATGTTTTCTAAGAAACAAACTTCTCATAAGTAACCTAATCCTACGCCATACACTGAAACGACAAATCAAACTACATCACTCTAGTCCTCATAAGTAACTACACCTCTTCATCGACACCACTCCAACGTATAACACACATAGAACTTCGGGACGAAGTTCCCCGTAAGGGGTAGAGACTGTAACAATTCACATTTTCAGGTTAATTACTATTCCCGGAAAATTTTACTATTCACTTTTACTATTCATTTTTCCCGAAATTTTTCCCGAAATTTGATTTTTGTTTCTTGGCCTTGAGTGATAAATCATTTCCATGGCAAATTAAAAGTTTGACATTCATCAGATCATTTTCGCGAAAGTTAATAAGGAATTACACGTTTTAGGGTAAAACGTCATTCAAAAATTCTACGCACAACGAAACACGACCGCGTTAATTTTCCCCGTATCAGAAAAATGTTTGATACACTCATGATTTATTTGAGAATAAATCATGACTGTGAAAAACATGACCAAATAAACCTCGGCCGTGAAAAACTGGAATTTTCACTTTTAAGCGTTTTTACTCAGCCGTAACCTTAGCCTATACCTGCACCACGTTTCTAAGACAATTTGAGTTTTCACATTTTTGGAATAAGTCAACATATTTTTTCCTCCTCCTTTGACCAAAAATCATTCCTTGATTTTATAAGTCATTCATTGATTTTTAGGCTTACGGTTTTATGTCTAAAATACATTTAATACCAACCGACACTAGACTGAGCCCAGTCTAGACATTATAAGTCATTTTAAATCATTTGTATCCTATTAGAAAAGTAACATTTTACTTTTCTCAATTTTACACAATATTCGTACATTTTACGTATTACGCGTTTTAGACCCGTGTTTCCAGTTTTAGCAGGGTTTTAGCACCCCAATGGAACCTACCACTCATTTTATATTTCATTATGGGGTATTTTGACAAGTTTAATCATTCTTCCAAGTTTCGTATTTTTACGATACCCGATTTTACGTATTATGGCTTAATCGTTTACGGTTAGCATTTTACGGAGTCAAAACTAGCTCCATAAGATAGATAAGATCATCACAAACCAACTCATCCCTTCCTATCCATTCCAAACCGCCTCTAGGGGGGGGAATCACCCATGTGGCTTGATCTCATGTCATTAGCCTTAAGATTCAAACACATGTCCAAACTTGCTCACCAAGTGTTGACTAGTCATGAGTTCTAACCTCCTCATTGGCATATAAATACCCCTCCTCCCCCTCCTTGGCTATCCCACATCACACACACAACACACCATCTCTTTAGCTAATTACTTCCAAGTTTCATGCAAGATTCAAGTGCTACAACAACATATAAACCCTAGTTTGGTTTTAGATAATCAAAACACTTCCAAACCTCATAAACTTTGGTGATTTCTCTTGAGTTTGAATCCAATCAAGTCACCTCAACTTTCATCATCTCTCTTTCAAGAATACAAGAATAGAAAGATTGCATGAAGTGAAGTAGGTTGAAGCTAAAGTCTATCAAAGTCCTTACCTTACATGTTAACTTCCTTTATTATTTGAAAGCCAAAAGTTGTAAGCCAAACCCTAACACGCTTCTTGTTAAATATCATAATTATGTTATTTACATATCATTCATGCTATATTATGTCTTGTGATCATGTCCATGATGTATAAAAATGAGTAAAACAAGTTATTGTAAATGATTGTTAAGTTAAGTTATTTAAACAAGTAAACTAGTGATTTCTTGGTATAATCTGATCAAAATGGTAAAATTATGATATCGGATCATTACATATTGTAGTAGAGGACCTAACAAGGAAACCATAGCAATTTGAACCACCTAAAACAAGTATACGAGTCAAAAGTTATGACCATTTGAAGTTACCAAAACTTTGCGGCAAAACTGCCAAAATAGTTTCTGTGACAGAACATAAAACACGCAAAAAGAGGCCTTTCTGGTCCGTTTCATGAAAAAGTTAAACCACGAAAGTTGTCCGGAATCACGTTTTCTTCAAAAACTCAGGGGCACGTCTCCAAAAAACCAATAACGAATGAGATTTTTCTCAGTTTCTTAACAGCTATTTACATATATATAAGTCACTATATAATGGTTATGTTTTAATAAGACCAAGAGGTCTTATGACCTAGATTCAAGACCACAACCATGGCTAAAGCCGAGGTTGAGTCTCAATACCATGGAACAATGACCAAAGGTCATGGCAAGGCCATGACTAAATGACCATATAAACTTACTTAGGCGAAAACATGAACCAAAGAGTTGGCGATAACTTGAACATACAATTTGGATCTACTTCATCTAAAGAACCATGAAATATTACAAGTATTTGTCATACAAGTTATAAGAAACTTACCCTAATAACAATCTTCATGTAAAGATAAACTTTCCTATGTTTATTCAAATATTAGACATGTAACTATTCGGATCAAAACTTATATATATATATATATATATATATATATATATATATATATATATATATATATATATATATATATATATATATATATATATATATATATATATTATCAACTACTACAATAGTAGGGAGCCTCATGTGAGGAGTTCATTATGTAAGCCGTCGAGATGAGTTGTGGATTTACCAATTAAAGTGTCCTGGCTCCTCGAACGTTTACTAACATGACTTCTGAGTTATGTCGGCCCGAACGGTAGTAAACGATATATAAACTATACATGCTTCATGAACCATTTCTTTTCAAAGACTTACACTATACATCGTACCACATCATGGACTAAATGCAAGACATACATATATAGGCACATCTTCATATTCTTTACTCCAATCCTAAGTCGCAACATTCTATTATAGGTTGCTCGTAGAAACCTTCATGATCCAACCATTACCTTCATTACTTGCTATCTTACTTAAGGTGAGTTCGTAGCCCCACTTTTTATTGTTTAACTATTTTACAAACCCATGGGGGAATACATGCTATTATTTTTCTACTCGAACACAATGCTTTCTACTGTATGCTACCCGACTATGTTTTATTGTCACTAAGTAACGATTGCCATGTTCGAAGTCCCTATATCATGAACCATTAGTCACTACCTATAGTGAGCGCGAATATTGTGAATAGATCTATTGGGATTGACGAATCCCATTTGTGTTGAACAACTACGAGTTCACATAAATGCACTATATTTGAGATTTAGTGGTATAATGGCAAAAGTACCTTGATAGGGCTTCTATAATGCCAATTTGTGGTTCGATGTTAATGCTTTGGTTGCATGAGCTTAGTGAAATAATAACGACTTTTGTTTTCTAACTATGAATGTGTGATTAATTACCTCACATTACGATTATTGTGTTCAACGATTTAACTACAAACTCTACGAATATCACTCAACCTTTGTGTTGACCTCTCAAGCATGTATTTCAGGTTCATGACGATCAAGGATGGCACGGAAGGACACGGATACTCAAGAGGGCTATAAATTTTATTTATCATTCAAAAACTCATTTAATGTAAATTGTAAACATGGAACCATCTGGGACCTCATTTTGTAATCTCTGATATTTATATAATTTGAATGATAAATCTTTTAAAACGACTCAATTGGAGTTCGTTTTCTATTATTGTGACTATTGTGTCGTCGAGTAACACCCAGTTTGAATTCCGCTGCATCCATGAATTGGGGGTGTTACATTATGTTGTTAGTTTCTCAATGAAATATAAGGACTTTCGATACTTAATTTGTTAGCATTAAAAATATGTAATAGAAAAGTGATGGTCATTCTCATTGTAAGAACCTTTTATGTCGTGTGGTAGGAATAGTGTTTGGGCCTTGGTCTTGGTAAGCTCATATGTCATGTGTTAAGTAATGTAAGCATTTAAATGTAAAAGGAAACCAAGCCCAAGACCAAGCCCATAGAAAGCCTTGAGGTGTGTGCTTGTGTGTGTATTGTGTGAGTTTTTAATAAAAGTTCTCTTCATCTTATTACTCTCTTTTACATCTTATACGCCACACATATATCATATCAAGTCACCATCTTTACTTCATATACTTGTCATATTTGTGTTAAAGTTGATAGATTTAAGGTCCTACAAGTGGTATCAATCGCCTAACAATGATTTAGGAGTGTGTGGAAATCATTTTTATCAAGTTTTGTGTTAAAAAGTTGTGTTTTTTCTTATAAACGTGGAATTTTTCTTTATAAAGCTTTGATTTTTACGAGTATTAGTGGTAAAGTTGTTGTTTTTATTGAAGTTTTAGTGATTATAAGTGTTTTGGGAAAGATTTGATCAAAAGAAACAAGTGGAAAAAGTGTTTTTGGTTGAAAAAATCGGATTTTTAGCTGTTTGGGTCATCTTACGCGTAAAAAGGACAAGCACTACCAAGTTCTTAGATGGAAATTGTACTTTTTGGTACTTTTACGCGTGAGTTTTAGCATAAAACCCATTTTCTACGCATAACATCACTTTCTACGCTTAAGTTTAAGCAGAAAACCCTTTTCCTACGCGTTAGATTGAAATCCTACGCATAAGGTGAGTTCCTACGCATAAGATCCTACACTTAAGTCTGTTTCTACGCATAAGTTGGATTTTACGCATAAGTTCTTACGCAAAAGTTCCTACGCAAAAGTTTTCTTCAACGATCAGACAGTACTTTCCTAGCTTGGACAAGTTAGTGAAATACTTCGACACGGGATATCTTTCAAGCTTGGACAAGTTTGAGAGATCAGTTGGGTTGAAAAACCTTACGCGTAACATTCTTACACATAAACTATAAGTTTACGCGTAAAAATCAAAGCTTACGCATAAACATTTGTTTACGCATAACCTTATTTTTTACGCATAACCTAAAGTTTACGCATAACTTTTCTTACGCGTAAGATTTGAAGTTAACCATAAGATTCTAAGTTAAGCGTAAGATTCATTGTTTACGCGTAAGATTCACTGTTTACGCATAAGAATTTGACTTTTGACAACCAAACTTCAAACGGTCATAACTTTTGAACCGTAACTCCGTTTTCGACGAATTTGCTGTCAAAACAACCGTGAGACCGAGAAGAAGGACATGTTGAATAATCTAAAGATCATTCAAGCCAAGCTTCGAGCCCCAAATCCACTCCGAACGGAAGTTATTGAGGTTTTAGATCAAATTTTTCACCATAAAAACTTGCATCAACTTACACTAAACACAACTCCTATTTCGTTGGAACGATCCAAGAATCAACTTTATCAATCTACACTTCATCAATGGCAACTCAGCAAGACATTCATGCAGCCGATGCGGAAAACCGACCTACAATACTTGAAAAAGGTGGTTATCTTCCATGGACAAGCCGCATGCTTCGTTACATCAAAACAAAGCCTGATGGTAAACTAATGATCAAATCCATTGCAAATGGTCCATTTAATGCATAAGAGAATATTAATGAGGCCATGATAGGATACTAAACGTGTCGTCATAGGAAGAGATAGGATCTTATAGAGTTGGGGAAGGATGTACACGCCCCCACGAATGGTATTAAGGAATACAACCCATCATCCACGCAATTGTAACAAATCTATCAATCAATGAAAGATAGCTAGGGAGTAGTGAAACCTAAGTAAACACGTTTTTATCCATATTAGTTTTACACACATTTATTTTCGTGTTATTTTATTTTTATTGCATTTGTAGTTAATTGGGTTAGTTGACTAGCAATTAATTCCGCCCACTCTTCCAAAACCGATATTTTACTTGCTTTCTATTAAATATAAAAATACAAAAAGAATCATCCCTCACCTCTAGACCTAGTTTAGATCATTTTCAATCCTAACGAATACTATTCTCTGTGGAGAACGATCAATTCCCTGGTTCTTACCACTACACTATACTACATCGGTCAGGAACACTTGCATGGCGGGGATTGTAAGCTTCTCAAGATCCCTTGAGAAGTAAAACTTTTGTGTGACAATCCAAATCGCATTAGCTAACATTTTTCCCTTTTCATTTTGTCTTTTAATTTCATGTTTGTAGTCTTGACATATTTTACATTCTAGATCACTCTCAATATTACTCTCAAGTCTAGACATTTTATCTTCTAACATTATTTCTTTTTTCAAAATCGTTCTCAAGATATTTTGAGGATTCATTGTTAAAGGTTGTTTTTAGGTCCATGTTACGAAGATGTTTAGACTCATTTTCTAATTTTTAGAATTCTAAAATGAATGTGTCAAAGCAAAGTGTTTGGTTTCAAATTGTACCTTACTTGTGGTTTTATTAGTTTGACAATCACAAACCGGATAGTCATTATCATGCATCTTCGTCCGTGTTGCTCCATGATTCGTAAACGAGTCCTCTTCGAGCTTGACACATGTTTTCTTTGTCACTAATACCTTCATTAAAAATATTTAAACTCGTAGCACTTGTATTTACTTCAACTAAGTGTCTATCCAGTAGTTTTTCTGGAATGACTAACTCATATGAGATATCAAATTGATCAACCTTGACATGACATATTTTTTGATGAAAGTTTAAGAGATTTTTCCAAATATCATTAGCCGTTTGACAAAAATACACTCTTTCATATTCAATTCTTGGTAAAGCTTTATAGATCATTATCTTAGCCTTAATATTTTTGTCAAATTTGAGATAATCATCTTGATTTTCAAAACTTTTTTTTGTTGGTTTAAAATCACCAATTGAAATAATATGCCAAAGATCTTCATCTATTGATTTTACATAGTTTTCAAATTTATCTTTCCATTAAATAAAATTTTCTTTTTCAAATAGCGCTGGTCTTTGTGTAGATTGCCCTTTTTTAAGTTTTTCAAAATCCATGGCTCGATCTAAGTTTTAAAATACAATATATTTTAAAGATCTTGAGTAACGTAGCTCTTGATGCCAATTGTGAAAAACTAGAAGGGGGGTTGAATGGTTTACCACTTTTTAACTTGATTACTTTGAAGAGTTTGTGTGTAATCCAACTAAAACTAATAAACAATAAGTAATATGCAAGAGTAAAGTAAGAAAGGATCAAACCACAACATGGATGTTTATAGTAGTTCGGCTACAAGGACTCTTTTTCCTACCCTACTCCACTCTCCGAGTATCCAACTCGAGAGTTTCATTCACTAGTCAACAAGCTCCTTTCACCAGCGGAGAAAACCTTACACGTCGCTTACACAAGATTACCGACACAAAGCTAGATGTCGAGTTCTTTTACAAGGGTAGGAAACTATAGAAGTTTACACAATGCTAAGCTAACAAGTCTTGCAACGTTGTGTTGAAACTTGTAACTTTTCGGATGAACTTGTGAACTTCTTTGCTGCAAAAGAATGTCACACAAATGAAATACTACTGAGTTGGTTGAATGAAATGAAAGTGTTTATGTAATTTCTAACTATGAATGATAAAGGATTTCTTGGATGTGGCTTGCTATTTATAGGAAAAACCAAACAGCAAAGCCACGGATCAGGCGGAACCAAATCAAGGGTTCCGCCAGAACTGACATAATTCTTTCCAAGAAATCTTTTCATATCTATGAAAAGTCTAATCAAGATCATTCTAAGTCAACCATAAGATATGTAGTTTGTAAATCTACACAAAATATATCTTACAAAGATCCTTGACAAGACATGTATGATGCAATGCATGATGTAAATATATATTTTCAAATTTAGACTTTTACTAACATGAAAGTGAATTTGTAAAAGAATTTATGTAGCAACTTGAAAATGTTTGTATGATGTGTTTAGTAAGTAACTTTGTAACTAAAAATGTTTGAAGACTCATAACATAATAATACACATTATTTAGTAAAACTTACTAAATATATTTTGACACTTAATAAGCTATCAATATTATAAGTTCAACTTGTGAATCATGTGTTAAATGAAATGTTTATTTTGAAATAAAGATTATATATGTAAGACTTATACTATATTTACGTTTTGCTAAAAATAAAGTTTATCACTTTGTCTCAACAAAATAATAGCAAATATCGTAAAATATAAATAACGTTTTTAGGCGATATTTGTATTAACATACTTTTTTTTCTTCGCTTGCTCATTATATCTGCCATAATTTTGTACCAAAACGTATCATTGTCTTGTTCGGAGCCCGTGTTCGTATCCTAGGATACATGTAACCAACATTCCGCCAAAATTAACTCTTGGGTTCGAGACCATAACGTACGACGAGTTATTTCAGTTTTATTTTCATTTTTGCGAGGATTTTTGCCTTTTCCTTTACCATATTTTGTTGGGAACATACTTTGTATTTATTCAAATCTCGGTCATTACATTTTCTAATAGGTTGCTTTAGATTATTTCATGTTTTAAGTTTAATGGGCAATATGTTTAAGGCCCATAAGGCTAGAAAGCCCACGCCATTTAGATGGAAGGTTCTAGGGAATGTTGCCCTAGTTACATTCCTATAAATACCCATGTATGGTTACATTTTATTTTGTTGGTTATTTTGGTTACCTTAATGAAACTCTTGCACTTTTACTTTTCATACATCATATAATCAACCAATCCTTTTATCTATCTCATTCTTACATTTACAACACTTGTGTAATCATAATATGGTGACCTAACATATTTCTTGGGTGACGACGGCCTCGCGACTTCAAATTGTCGGGATTATTCGAATTGTTGTTGGAAAATTAGGGTTGGTATAGTGGTTGGATTTGTTTGAATTGTTGTTGGGAAATTTGGGTTTGTTGAAAATATTGTTGAAGTTGAAATTGTTGGAATAGTTGAAGTTGCTCGAGTGTAAATTGGTTGGCAAATTGGTTAAAGTTGGGAAAATTGGTCTGGGCTTTGGTTTAACGAGCCGAATGGTGGAATTTGGTTGACGTTTGAGGTAAAGAATTTGCGAATGATAGTGCGTTTGGGTTTGATGAAGATGACGAATTTTATATGTGATTTTGCGGGTTGTAAAGCATTTGATTGATCCATCGATCGGGATTCATTTTTGTGAGTTTAGAGGTAGAAATAAGAGATGTATTGTTGAGTTTAGAGGTAGAAATGAATGTATAAATGTGTAAAATTAAAAGATTTAAGGGGTATTTATGATTTTTTAAAAAGAAAAAAAAAAGAGAAAAGTATGTATTAACTTAAAAAAGAAAAAAAAAAAAAAAAAAAAAAAAAAAAAAAAAAAACCCTAGCCACCCCAACGTCCACCTTTTTTTAGCCATCGAAAACAATAAAAAAAAAAAAAAAAAAAAAAAAAAAAAAAAAAAAAAAAACCCTTAACTCGGCTGATGCTTATGACACCAACCATTATAACACCGGATGGTGACTCGCGCTATGAGTTCGCACCATAAGGCCATAACACACCTTATGGCTTGCGACACCGGGTGCTCTAAATTAGTATGTTAAGATGAATAACTGATTGACTATATACGATACTATGTTGAACTTCACTGTAATATATAGTGCTAGTGTCTAAAAAACATTTTATGAACTCGAAAATCAATTTGTAAAACTAAACTCTAAATTTATATGCGTCCATTTGCAAGATGGGTTCGATAAAGCAATTCTAGGATGCTACAACCGATCTTACATGGTTAGCGATCTTATGCAAACTAGACAAGCTAAGCTATAATGGGACATGTATCCATAAATCGTCTAATACATTTTAATTGTACAATTCCACAATCATAATAGTCATCATGAGAACCACAACATATCAACATGTGAAAACAATCCGTTTGTATCTGTCACAAACGTTACCACCTTATTAGATGACTTGCGCCAAAACTGCTTGACTTGCCCGTACCAGTAGTTTATTCTTAGATGACTTATCCGAGTGTGTTTTTTCTTTTTTTTTTCTTTTTTTCTTTTTTTTTTCCTCCTATATTAATAAAAATAATTGCCTTCAAAGAAAGAAAAAAACACCAACTTGAAATAACTAGTAACAACTTGCTATAGTTAATCTCACTACATGTCAAACCCCACTTAATTATATTTTTTTCCAACTTATTCTTTATGGCTTTTCCCATGAAGTCCTATTCTTTCCTGAAAGAACACATATAACTATATAAGTATTTGTTTATCTTAAAGGTTCCTTTCATGCCTGTCTACTTCCTGTTGAATATTGTTTATTGCATAGTTACATATCAGAATTGAAGCTCATCACATCAGTCAAAACAATAAACCAAAATTCGACCGCTTTGCATTACTTAAAAACTTCAAATTACGACGTCTTTGACCCAAAACATGTCATCCGACCATCACTCATGTCCTATCTATCATGAAACTCAAAAGAAACAACATGTACATCGATTTAAAAGTACAAAAACCACATAGATATTTAACACGCGTACATATAGGTCGTGCAAAAAATGGAATCTAAATGTTGAATAGCCTCTCCCCAAAGACAAAACTGGCCAGCTCTTTAAGGTGCCAAAAGAATCTCCATCAACCGTAATTAATCTTATTATATATTTATTTGTTATTTTGTGCGAGTGTATTATGGGGTATCTTTGTTTGGTGGTCACTATTACGAGGGTTTGTTACTTGGTTTGGTGGTGAGAGTGAATTAAAGTGAACCTGATGTGGCCGTGATAGACGTAGTAACCTTATGCATTTGGTCTAATAGTCGAAATCACGCGGCATGACTCTTATGCATTTTTTTATACTAATAAACAGAGAATAGTAGTCTTACAAGATTTTGTATGTTAAACATGTTTGGATAACAGGTCAAAATTGATTCGGGTTACAAACTTGTATGTATTCAAAAGTTATAAGTTCATTTTTTTTTCCTCAAATATTCAAGGTCTTTTATATTTAATTAAGTATCCATTATTATTATTATTACAAATGGATAATTACACGGAAATGCTAAGTTATCAATTTTTGTAGTTGTGTGTATCATACTATTTTTTTCCCCATATACTCAACTTTTAAATTTCACTTAGTTTCTGTGTACCAGGATGATCAGTTATGTGTATTATTAAACTTTTTTTTTTTTTTTTTTTTTTTTTTGTTCCATGTACTCAACTTTGAGTATATCGGTATCAACTGATGACTTTGCAAAGTTGAGTACATGGAACTACATGAATTCAAAAGTTGAGTACATGGAACTACAAAAAAATAGTAGGATACATAGAACTACAAAAAGTAACAAGTTAGATATATTTTTATGTAATTATCCCTATTACGAATTAATAAATTGTAAAATGTCTAGGAAGACTCTTAGCTGCCAAAAGGTTGTTGCAATTTGTCAACAAAATTAAAAGATCCCACGTCTACCTTAAGAGTGGACTACCATTGTTTTTTGGGGTTCTTATATAGGGACATATGCATTCACTATCACAACTTCTTGTCATGCAAATTGCGTTTTATTAATTGAAAATTACGTCAGAAGAATCTTTTGCTTTGTTTATAAAAGGTTTTCTTTCAGTTTTGTTGCTTTGGAAGCACAAGAACAAGAATACACAACAGTTGTTGTGGATTCATGGGGAGACAGCCGTGTTGTGATCGAGCAGGGTTGAAGAGAGGTCCATGGACAATGGAAGAAGATCGAAAGCTTATGAGCTTCATAATCAACAACGGTATCCAGTGTTGGCGGATGGTTCCTAAGCTCGCAGGTATTTTCTATTTTTCTAGCATGTTAAAAACACCATTGTTTTTGTACCTTCTACATGTTTTACGAACATGCATATGCTATTGATATACCTTTTTTTTTTTTTTTTTTTTTTTTTTTTTTTTTTTTTTTTTTTTTTTTGCTATAAATATGGGTCTAATGTCTTTTGGATTTTCAATTTTCACAGGTTTGCTAAGATGCGGGAAGAGTTGTAGATTAAGATGGATAAATTATCTGAGGCCTGATCTCAAAAGAGGTACATTGTCGGAAGCAGAAGAGGATCAGATTATTGAACTTCATGCTCGTCTTGGCAATAGGTAATTATAGACTTTGTTTATACGTTATTAACAAGTTTATCCGTTTATGTACGTACATGCAATGTATGTATTTTATGAAAACTATATATATTGTTAAATATTTAAATGATGAGTTAAAAAACACTACAACTTTTATCGTATTTTTTTACCAATAAGCTTTTTGCATATAGCAGGAAGCTAAGTTACTATCTGAATATTTGTCTTACAATATTATCTTTAAACCTTTTGAACTATTTTAGGTGGTCTAAGATAGCCTCACATTTTCCCGGACGTACGGATAATGAAATCAAGAATCATTGGAATACCCGAATCAAGAAAAAGCTAAAGCTTCTTGGAGTAGACCCGAACACCCACAAACATATTGATGAAGAGAAAAAACAAGATTCGGGTGAAAAGAATGGAGAATGTGCAGTCATGTCAAAAGCGGAAAATACCGAAGTTGATCATGGGAAGATAGATGAACCGGAACATGAAAATGACATGGCCTCTAAAATTCATGACAACATGGTGAACAAGAGCATCGATATAGATTCATTGACAAACACGAATCAAGAAAATTCGACATCAATATCAAAAAGCGATACTTATTCAAATTCTTTTGAGGATTCATTCTCAATCAACCCTCATTCTTCCATTGGAGAATCCTCCTTATTCGAAGGAGATTATTCCTTAGAACAATGGATTGATGGTGGAGATTCATTGTTGTTATGGGATTGTTTCAATCAACAAGAAGACTTGTTCTTATTTCTAGGAAATGAATAGTTGTAAAGGTTATATTTTGTTTTTTGTCTACTTTTCTTGTATTAGGTCATTTTAATTACATAAACTCGATTGGAAAATAAACGGGGCCAGGCTTGAATGTGTTACCAAGTCGGTAACTGAATTTTGTAATGAACAAGTAGAATTTTATAGCGACATGAGGTTGCTTATGTAGTTATGTTGAGGTCATGCATTGAGGAACTATTAACATGTTATGTCCAATGAGCATGGGAAATTAGCAAGGTAACTGAAATATTCTGCTAATTTTGTTGAAGAAAAAGAAAATCCAACCCCATAAAATAAGTTTTATATTTTAGCGCAATAAAAATGTTCAAATTTCTATTCTGAAGTATGTTCTCTTAAACACCTGAGTATTTTATACTAGGTTACTATTCAACTATACATATGTTGCGTGGTAGAGATAATTTTAGTCAGTTGTTACTTGTTTCCTAGTTGTTCCTCCAGGTCGAACTTTAATATGTCAACATGCATCTCAATGTGTTTCGGTATAAGTTTTTTGTACCTTCTAATATATTAAAGTTACCCCAAAAGACATACTCAATTTAGCTTAATGGTCACCATAAATTTTGTTAATTGACGTCCATATGATGTGTAATCCTTGGAGAAAAGTTTGAGTCTTAAAACATCATGATCCGCTAAGCCTTCATACGTATTTTCAAATCAATGCAAAGGCAATGAAAGGTTGCTACCAACAATAATCCTTTCTTTCCAACGAGAGTCACTAGCTAGTGCTAGCTACGATGTTGTCGTAAAAGAATAAACATCGGAATCAGAAGTTTGGGCAGGTATGCACTACTCTTTTATAAATTTGATAAAAGGTATGCGCTTGGTACTAAATTTTAAATTATGTAAAAGAAATTTCGTTTTTACACTAGTTATGTCAATAGGCTTGCACGTGCATCCCATCAACCTCAAGTATGTCCGCACACCATAATTAAGGAATGTAACGTCTCGCTTCCCACTAATATTCAACCGGATATAATTTTTCACAAATTTTTAACAGTTACGCTTCCCAATTTTGCTATTCTTGCTGTGTTTTAAATCAGTAATATAATTTTTCACCACTTATCAAACATACTCATAATCATAAGTCTCATTTACTAGCTAGTCAGAATGATATTATAAATTTTAATTTGTTTAAAAAATAATAAGAAAAATATAAGATGCTAATCATGACATGACAAAATCAAACATGACAATTGAAACATCCAAATCATTATAATTTGTTGCAATAAAATATATAATTTAGTTTTAGCTAATTTCTTAATCCAGGTTGACCAACAATATAAGCATAAAAAAGTAAATAAGAAAGATAGACTATGGTTTTCGGATTGATTCGATGATTCTTGTCAGATGACAAATGTCATTGATCTCCTTTAGGTGTACTTTCATGTATTGTTCGTACAAAGAATTGAACCTTCATTTTGCGTTGCATACTTCCCACCAATTTGCTTACACCAACCAAAGCATGACATGTGGATGTCACATCCCATTTTTAATAGAAAATCCTAATGGCCTGAAGATATTTTTGGCTCGAGAGTTTTACTCCTACCGGAAGTGTTGACTCGTTTTATGAGTCTCTTTGAGCTTTATGCATGATTGTGCCTCGTGTAACGTTTTTAAGCATATGTTGTTGCGGATGCTTTAAGTCGCAAGGAAAGAAAAGTAGTTACCAAAGTAAGCATGGACGGACCCACATTGGTGCCGGGTGTGGGATGGGCTAAACCTTTTTTTTGGTCACGAAGTGTAAATTTTTTTCAAAAACTGTCATTTCTTTATATGTGCAATACTTAATTTTTTTTTTTTTTTTTTTTTTTTTTTTTTTTTTTTTTTTTTTTTTGCTACTTTCGTTTTTTATCTTGCAACTTTAGTTAGTCGTGCACCTTTTATTTAGCCTAAAATATAGTTGTAGAGAAATAAATAGCCCATTGTGAGATTGTTTTCTTTGTTTTCTGAGATTATTAAGGTATTGAAATATGTGGAAAAGTAAGCTCTTGATGGCCGGAACCAAAATCAAGCAATTGGTATTTTATCATATTTTAAAAAGTTTGAGTTTGCGTTTTATTCCCACTTGATGGGGCACATTTTAGGAATCACGGATTTATTGTCGAGATCTCTTTAAAAACAAGTTCAAAATATTGTAGAGGCGGTTTCAATGATAAAAGGAACAAAACAAGCATTGGTAAGACTTAGAATAAGTGGGTTTGATGCATTTTTGTAGATAGTAAATTCTTTCTGTGAAAAACATGATATTGTAGTATTGAATATGGATGAAATTTGTGTTGCTAAAAGAAAACCGAGTAGCGGCATAAAGAATCGACATTATTTTGAGATTGATGTTTGGAGACCGATTTGGTGAGATAATATGTCAGCTTTGAGTCAATGTGATTCATTTACGGTGCTTGATGCATCAAAGATACTTACTTCAACTACGTTTTATCAAGATGATTTTACGGATGCGGATAGGTTTTCTCTTAGGCGGGAACTTGACCTCTACTGTGAGACAGTGATTCATGATGTAGACTTTATGAACTTGAAAGGAATTACCAAGCTTGATACGTTGATGGTGACACGAAAGAAGCATATTTCTTTTCCTCTGATTTATAAGTTATTGAAGTTTACTTTAGTCTTACCTGTGGCAACCGCAACCGTAGAAAGATGTTTTTCGGCAATGAAATTGATAAAGACGAATCTCCGCAACAGAATGGGTGAAAATTATATGAATGATGCTTTAATTTGTAACATAAAAAAAGAATTATTTGCGAAGGTTACAAATGAAGACGTGATAAAGCACTTTCAAGGCTCAAAACGTCGAAGAGGTCAATAATAAGAGACCGGGTACTTTATTTACTAGTTTGTCATTTTTACAATTTATATAACGTTGATTTTTTTTGGGTACTTATGATTTTTTTTGTGCAACACCCTTTTTAAAATTCTGGGTCCGTCCCTGAAAGTAAGCTCGTTGCGTATGATTGTCACGTCTGATCTTCGGAAAATTAAGATTGCTCAAGAGGAAGCGCTGAAAAAAGAAAATTGGAAGAATGAGTGCATTCATTCTCAAATCCCTTATCTTGTAGATGATAGCCGGGGATTCAGACCCGATTCGGTAGAAGTTATATTCCATTTAGAAGCGATAACAAGTATTTGTTTTTGGAAGAAGCTTATAAACCCAAGTACTTGATTCATTTGGGGGCTATGAAGATGTATCTTGACTAAAAGATAAATTATTGGTGGTCGAGGATAAAGAGATAGTGTGAAATGTTTGACTTGTCTAAAAGTCTAAACAAAACATCAAAAGCCGTATGGAAACGTCCAACCGTCAGAAATTCCAGTTTGGAAGTGGAGAAGATTACCATAGATTTTATTACAAAATTGTCAAGGAAAACTAGAAAGCATGATGCTATATGATTGATTGCCGACCGTTTGACGAAGTTGGCAAAAAACTTTGTTAACGAGATATTGGCGCGTCATGGTATACTCGTTTCTATTGTTTCTTATAGGGATGGCCATTTTAATTATAATTATGGAAAAGTTTTCAACAAGAACTTGGCACGAGATTGAATATGAGTATAACTTTTCACCTTCAAACCGATGGGAAATCGAAAAAACGATCCAAACATTACAAGATATGTTGTGAGCATGTGTTCTTGATTTTGGGGGCAATTGGGATGACCACTTGTGTATGGTAGAATTTTCATATAACAATAGTTACAATGCAAGTATAGGTATGCCATCTTACAAGATGTTATATGGGAGAAGATATAGGACACTCGTGTGTTGGGATGAAGTTGGAAAAAGAAAATTGGCAAGCACCGATATCATTTTAGCTACAAGTGAGAAGATAGATATGATTCGTGAAAGACTTAAGGCGGAACAAGATAGGTGGAAAAGCTATGCCGATAATAGAAGAAGTCCCATTTACGTTTAATGTGGAAGATTTCGTAATGCTGAAAGTCTCTCTGTGGAAAGGTGTTATTAGATTTACGAATCAATGGAAGCTAAGTCCAAGGTATATCGGACTGTTTAAATCTTGAAAAGGGTGTGTGAAGTAGCATATGTGTTAGACTTGCTCGAAGAGATGAGAGGTATACATAATACCTTCCATGTATCTTACAGAAGGAAGTGCTTAGCGGATGAGACGAGTATAGTATCTTTTGACATTGAGATTGATCCAGAATTAACTTTTCAAAAAGAACCGAAGGCAATTTCAGGAAGAAAGATAAGAAGATTAAAAAATAAAAAGATTCCGTTAGTTAAAGTTCAACTGATGCGCCGCAAGGGTTCAAGTTTAAAGTGGGAGCCGGAGGAGGAAATGAAGAAGAAATATCCTTAACTATTTTAAGAATAGATTTCGTGGATGAAATCTTGTTAAAGAAAGAGAATTGTTACACTGCAAAATCCGATGAGGTGTTTTAAATAATGATATTTAATTAGTTTGACTATTATAAATAAGTATTAGAAGAAATATTATGATTGGTTAGTCATTGGAAAATAAGTTAAAGTCAAACTAAAAGTAATATAAAAGTAATATATATGTGTGTTTGGTTTAGTAAGTTATATGTGGCTAGTATCAAGAAAATGATACTTGAGGGGAAAAAGTGCCATTTTTCCAAATTTGTACCAGATTTTTGATAAGTCAACCTTCCATTGACTTTCTATCATTTTCCATAATTGTGTTGAAAAGTGTTTGTGACGTGAGTTAACAAAGGAGGGAAGAACAAGAAGTTCAGAAGTGATCAAATTGATTGAAAATTTTGTTTCATAACAAGAGTTTGGTCTCTAGATATAATCCCCACAAGTAGTATGCTTAATTCTTGTTATAATTTCATTATGAGTTAGGGTTCATGAATGGTGAAATAGGGAAATTTGGATAAAAAGGGGTTGAACTAAAATAATGAATAATAAGGTTAGAATATTAAGTCCAAATAATGGTATGTGATTAAATTGATGATTTGTGATTTTTCTTATGATCGGTGGATGATCATATACATGTGTAAGGGGTTCTTTGGCATATAGATTGAGTATTACCCCTTGTTATGTAATGAGAAATACGCTAAAATTGATAGTGATTCTTGTATAGGAATCAAGTGATTGATATTGGCTTTTGAAGTGGATTAGCCGTGGAAATGAGGTAAGTAATATGGTTATAACTTGTGTTACAGCTTTATCTTAATGATATTTTATGATAATGAAGGTGTTATAGTGTATAGGAAGCTTGTTATAGTTAGTTTGGATGCAATGTTAGTGTTATAGTTAGTTAGTCAATCGACTTGCTAAGGTGCGTTATAGGCCTAACGTTATGTTGGAGGAATTGTTGTTATAGTGCTTCCCTATAGTTGATATATCTTAGTTAGTTGCCTATCTAACTAAGAATTTATAATAATCCATGGTAATGGATGATGCATTCTAGTTGTTATGTCATATACTTACTAAGTGTAATGCTTATATGTTTAGTTGAATGTGTTTTGTAGGTTCAAGTTCGAAGGATAAGGGTAAAGAGAAGGCAATTAAGTTAGGAAGTGTTAGAAGTCGGAGTTACTTGGCCGTTTTGCATATGATTCGCAAGTAGAGTCTTCGCACCATGTTCAGATTAGTTAGAACCCCCAAATGTATGAAGTATCGTAAACTATGTTTCAAATGTTTTATGTCTACGTTTTCAGATTTGGTTAAGTTTAAAATGATGTTATAAATTCTTAGTTAGATAGGCAACTAACTAGAATGATGCTAATATGTTTGGCATAACACCCATATTTTTATATAATTTGATTTAGCAGCCTTTTGCGCATTGATATGTATTTTATGAGTTTCGTGAAATATCGAGACTTGCAAATACCTTTTCCGAAAAATGTAGCAAACGTTTACAGAATGTCTATACGACATATAGGGGTAAACCATATAATGGCGTATAAAGGACTTGTTGTGAGAAAAAAAAAATATCTTTTTTTGAGGTGTTTTAGAATCTTGTTTTGTTATGTTTTTTATTGCATGAGGCATCTTTTAAGTTGTGAACGATTTTTTTTTTTTTTTTTTTTTTTTTTTTTTTTTTTTTTTTTTTTTAACACTCTTAGCCTTTTAGGTTTTTAATAATATATCTTGCCTCTTTCTTTAAAAAAAATGTGTAAGACTGAACGTAATAATGGTGTGCTCCCCCCCCCCCCCCCCCCCGAACCACTTCTTCGGTCTAGCCATGGGACTGCGTTTCCCTTGTTACCTGAACCACCATCGAACGCGTGCCCCCTCCACACACACATACACACACACACACCCAATTTGTTTGGTCTGAGCTTTGATTGAATGAATTGAAAGAAAAAAATAAATAAACAAACACCACTGTTTTCTGCCATTCTCTACAAACACAAACATTAAGGGTGCATTTGGTAAGCTGTCTGGAATCACTAAAGGTGTGGTTTTGATTAGAGCGATGTATGGGATTGGGGATATTAATTTCATTATTGTTGTTTGGTATAAAATTTTATGTATCAGTATCGGTGTCACATTGGGTCCATTTAAGTGCTCATGTAAGAAAAAACATGTGATGGAGATATAAAGAAGTGGGGCTCACTGGTGAGCTTCAAAAAGTCACGTCACCCTACTCTCTATGAGTGTGCTATCGTTGTTTGATTTCTAGATATTCAACCAAACAATTGAAATTACTATGAAAGTCATTGTGTGATTCCCATTAACGTATACCAAACGCACCCTAAATTCACAAGAAACATACAGTGAAAAACAAATGGTGGTTGTGGTCTCAGGTAGCAACTAGATCCAAAATGAAAAACAAATAAAACTTTGTTCTAACAGAAAATAAAAAGTAAGAAGAAGATGGTAACGGTGGTGGTGGTTTCAGGTCACAACAGAAAATGGTGGTTGTGACCTCAGGTAGCAACGGCGATCACGATCGCGAGTATTGCATCAGGTTGTATTGGTTGATCTGTGGTGGTTTCAGGTGGGGACCACGAATGGTATACTAGATGGTTTCAGGTGGGCTATAGGTGGTAGTGTTGTGCCTTTGGGTCTTCATGTGTGTAGAGAGAAAGTGTGAATGGATCGATGTATACGTGTGTTAAATAAATGGGGGTGTGTCATTATATTAATGTGTTTAAAATAATGATGGAGTTGTTAACACACAAAAATAATTAAAATGAAATTTTAATTAAAAAAAGAAAAAAGTGTTTGGTGTCCTTACTACGAGTGTTTGGTCTAGGTTTAGTTTTGATTTGGTATGAATAGAGAGAAAGCTGATGTGGCGATGTGAGGAGTGATTTTGGTTTAGTCTTTTTAATATTAGTCCAAATAAAAGTAAAACTTGAAAATTTGTAATAACAATAACCTTACTCTTTTATAAAGAGTAGATCATATTGTCATAAACTTTTAAGTAGTACTACAATTGATGCATACAATGCAATACATTTGAAGCATCTTTTAATAATATAAGCAAATTTGAAAGCCCGTCAAAGAGTTAAACAAGTAAAGATAATTAATCATTTGAATGAAAAATTATCTATACTACTTATAATACATTTTGCACCTTCTCTCCTATTTAATTTTTAAGATTTCTATATTTAGATTTCTAAGTAAAATACAAGTTATCAAACACAAAGAACAAGTATTTAAAGCACAATATTTTAAGGACCACATATCTCTTACATCTCTTACAATTAATACACCCCATCACATATTAATACAAGTTATAAAACACAATGCACAAGAATTTAAAGCACAAGTATTTGTACATGTACATCAATTCTGTCGACCTCCTTTAAGGACCACAAGGACCACATATCTCTTACATCTCTCAAAATTAATACACCCCATCACATATTAATACAAGTTATAAAACACAATGCACAAGAATTTAAAGCACAAGTATTTGTACATGTACAGCAATTCTCTTGACCTCCCTTTTCACACCAGTACAATATTTCCTTCCAGCATTGACCTCCTTTTTCACACATGTGATATTAAAAAAAACATGTGATTTATAATTATTTTTTGTATTTGTATAAATTTTAGATTCTAAAAAACCAATGATATTATAAAAAAACCTGGGATTTATAATAATTTTTTTGTATCAATTTGAGATTGTAAAAAACATATAGATCTATACGGATCCATAAAAAAAACTATAAATCTACGGAAAAAAAGGTTAACGAGATCTTGTTTTTAACAAAAAATGAATCGGTAAAATAAAAACGGGAAAAGGAGAAAGGTGCATGAGGTATTATCGAGTAGAAAGGAGGTCGTGATGAGGCGGTGGCAGCGGCGGTTGTGTGGTGTCAAATGAGCCCGTCGAGCGCTAAAAAACTCCATAAATGGTAACAATTGATAGATCTATCGATTCGGGGAGTTAATATTTTGACCGGTAAATTTTCCGGTGACGGAAGGTGGAGGTCGGCCGGCAGTGGTGGTCGTCCGGCGATGTGGTAGAGAGAGAAAGGAGTGTGTGAGGTGTGTTTATTAAAAGTGAGGTAGAGAGAGAGAGAGAAAATGAGATTTTTTAAAATAATATGAGGGACTAAAAGTGGACAATCAAAACAAGAAGGGTGGGAGTGAGAGAAAGGGGTGGAGGGGCTTAAGTGTCAAAGTAGTAAAACTTTTAGAATATTAACTGTGGGACCCATTTGACGTACCAAACAGATTCGAAAAATTATGAAAATTACGTCATTGTTCTCGAAATAATTTTTTCAATAAAAACGAATATAAATACTTATAACTTTCACAAAGTCAATTTATTCAAAATGGGATTTAGCCTGAACGGGCAACGGACTAAATGGGATTTAGCCTGAATGGGCAACGGGCCAAATGGGATTTAGCCTGAACGGACGCGGGCCAAACGGGCTCAAGCACGGGCTAAACGAAATTCTTAATATCCGTAAATTTATTGTAAGAAAAAAATATAATAAACTAAAATATGATTCACCAGAAAATTATATTTCAGGGTACCCGCCGCCGCAACGCGCGGATACCCTACTAGTTATTCTAACCGAAAATCACTAATTTACATTAAATACATATAATCATGAATATTTTTTTTAACTTCATTTATGTACAATGAATTTTCAGTTATGATTTTTTTTTATTACGTATTGGATTATGTTTGAAGAAAATTGTGATGATGCCAATATCAAGTTTGATTTTGACGAACTTGATACAAAAAATCTTGAATTGGAACATGCTGTGGCATCATTACAAAAAGAAAATGAGCATTTGAAACAAACTTACAAAAACTTGTTTGATTCAATCAAGCAGTCAAGAGTTCAGAATCAAACTTCAAACAAATCTAACTCTCTCTGATCACACAAAATCATATTTTTGAAAAGGAAAAGTCTTTGCTTCAAAAGAAAATTGTTGAATTGGAAAATACGATTGCACAACAAACCAAGGATTTTGGTGACGCCAAAAATGATTTTTCAATCGAAACAGACAAATATGAAAAATATTTTGCACATCTTGAAAATGAAAATGCTTCTTTGCATGAAAAACTGGCATCTTCAGATTATCTTTCTCTTCAAAAGGAATACAATGATTTGAGAACTTCATACAATGCCTTAAAAGCAAATTTTGATGTTCTTAACCGGTCAAAAGGAAAATCTCAAGTTTCAAACGAGTCTAAACCTCAAGTAAGTGTTTCCGAAAAGGTTTACACGGGTGAATCTTCAAAACCATTTTCAAAAAGGGTTTCACAGTTTACTACCTATTCTTTGCAAAAAGGAGGAAGTTTTCTAAGAGACCAAATTTTTATGAAACATTTACTCGTCAAAAGGTTTCAAATGCAAGTGCTCATAATGAAAAGAATCAAGGTTTTCAAACTCCATACTCTCGTTTTACTCTTGTAAAGCCAGTGTGGAAACCAAAGTAAATCCGTTCAAAACATTTGAAATATTCATACTCTGAAATGCTTCCGCTACAACAAAGGAATGGCTATGCTTGGAAAAATCCTAATTCTGGAAGGTTTCCATTCATCTCAAAAATGAATTTTCTAAATGAAACGCCGAGTTTCAACAATGGAAGGAAAACTTCTTCTTCAAGTTTTAAAACTCCAAAAGAGACACCGAGTTTCTCAAACAATTTTCAAAAGCAAAAGAGTTTTAAATCACCGTTGATTCCACGAGCTTTATTTCGAAATGAAACACCCATTTTTAGTCCTCGTTGGAATTCAACTTCTTTGTCTCGGATTGACACAACTTTCAAATGGATTTCAAAATATGGTAAACCCGTCGGCGCCGTTCTTAAATGGGTTCCAAAAGTTGTTGTCTAATCCAAAAACATAATGACTTCTTAGTACTTCAGCTAAGGACTCGTTCTTCAAAGAAAGGAAAGTGCTTAAATCAAAACAAATGTCTTAAATATTTTTTAAGCACTTATCCTAAAATCATTATGGCTTATGCACACATAACAGTGTATAACCCGCGATTTTCAAAGAAAGGACCCTGTTGTACATTTCTGTGCGACAATCCTAAAAGATAAAAAGACTTCTCACCAAAAAGCTTATCAAAGTCTTCTTAATTTTTGAGCAAAATTTTAAAAATGTTTCAAAAGGTTTTCAAAACTTTTCATGATGTAGCTCAAGATATTACTCCCTAAAATCCTTAAAAGCTTAAATTTACTCAAAATGTTTTATTTTTGAGGGGGAGTAATAAAATGATGTTCCAAAATGATCATGCTTAAAGGAAACTTATACGGAATTAACAAACATCCGTTTCTCCCATAAGCTATCCAAAAACAAAGGTTTTAATCAATCGGTATCAAAAATACCATGGAGATGCTATTTTGTAGGGGGAGAAATGTGATTAAAATGTGATCGTCTTAAATCTCAAAAGAGCTCGACTCAGAAGTAACCAATGAATTGACGAAGCTTAAATGTTGTTAGTTGAAAAGACTTGTCCTGGACGGGTAATAATTTCAAGCTAGTCTAACTAGTGATGTAAGCGTGTCTCGAATAGGACTTGTCTAAGTAGAATGTACCGTCTCGAGAGACTTTCTTTGAACTTGACCAGGACGGGTAATAATTTCAAGCTAGTCTAACTAGTGATGTAAGCGTGTCTCGAATCGGTCATGTTCACTGACAATCAATCAATTCAAAAATAACTCTACCCAACATGTGCTAATTTATCTTTTATACATATAAGCACATGTGAAGGGGGAGTATTTCTGAAAAAAAACCAAAACTCTCAAAGTGTCAACAAAGATATTTAATAATCAAAAACACTTTGAGAGATTTTCAAATGAATGGTTTTATGGCAACAATAGGATAATCATGGAGTTATAAGGTGACTAAGGTTAGGAAAAACCATCCTATGATCCGCCAGAGCCGGAGGGATCTACCGAAGGACAATTCCAATAGAGTAGAATTAGAAGTCCTTAGGTATGATTGAAAAAAGGAATAAATGAGAAAGGAGAAAGAAGGGGTTGAAGAATTAAAAAGAAAAGCAAAGAAAAGGGTGAAAAGAAATAGCCCTCCATACGTTCAACCTTAGGGCAGACACCAGGTTCAACTCATATGCTATTGGTTGTTACTAAGGTGACACCGGTATTGAAGATAAAGACGTCATGGACCTAGTGACGCACTGCACTAAACCTTCTTAACCACTAAAGTTCTCTTAAAAGAGCTTGTTTCATTCTCACGGGGAACCGGTGTAAACTATCAACGTATCTCTTAGAGATGGTTGATATTGAAGCAGGAGACCCATCCCTAGTCTCCGCATAGGAAAACCAAATGTGCACTTATCGAGTCTAGAGCCATGAGATTCATCAAAAGTTCTCTTAGGATACACTTTCCTATGATTACACTTGTGTTCGCCAAAAAGGACACTGATGCGTGGGAATCGCACCTTGCTTTACCTCTCGAGGGATCTCGAGAAGCTTACAACCCCCACCAGGCAGTGTACCTGATCGTTGTAGTATAGTATAGTGACAAGTACCGGGGGATTGATCGTTCAGCTAGGAATAGTGTCATTAGGATTGAAATTAATCTAACTAGGTCTAAAGGTGAAGGATGATTCTTTTTGTATTTTTATATTTTATGAAAAGCAAGTAAAAATCTCGGGTATTGGGAGAGTGGGCGGAATTAGTTGCTAATCAACTAACCCAAAAGCTAATAATTAAACTAATTAACAAGAAAAGTAAACTAGGTTTCTACAAGATAAGTGAAGCATGTCTACCCATGATATGTTACTCCTTGCTAGCTATCCAATCCTACCTATTGAATTGTAACCTTGTTTTAATTGACGGGTTGTATTCCTTAATACCATTCGTGGGGTGGCATACATAACTCCCCAACTCTATGAGCTCTTATCTCCTCCTACACCATGACCCAGCACAACTATAGGGATTGTAAACAGTGGCTCATGCATTAAATACAACCAATAAAGACCTAGTACGCCTCGGTTCATGTTTCTTAAGACGTTCAAGCATGTTACCATTTGGAGATCTGCCAGTTTTCTTAAGCCTAACATATAAATCATTCAATCAAAACAAGAATCAATAGGAAACAAGAATTATAAACTAAACCAACTAGATCTATTGAAGTTGTCACACCTTAATTGATGGAGATAGACACAACATCAACAAGAAATCAATGAGATCTAATCAATTATATACAAGTTTCACATAATCATAAGTAGACACAAGGTGAATTAGCAAATCATCATCAAAGAAGAGCAAACAACAATGATAATGAAAAACATAATTAAGATAGAATCATCAAACCAATACATGATGTTTATGGAGTGATTGAAACCCTCTAAGTTGCTGGAAAAACACCCACCTAAACCCAGGAATCGACCTTAGGGTTTAGGGCTTACAAAAAGTGAAGTTATGAAGTTATATTTATAGGCATGTTTTCTGTCGGCCCTTCGTGACGGCGTCAGCCCATACTCTTGACGCCGTCAAGACCATTTTTTCACCAAATTGTAGATCTCTTCGTCCTCTTCGCGTGGGCTTTTGAATCGCCTAAATCCGAGTTCGTATGCAAAAGTTATGACCAAAACAATATCAGCTACTCCGCGCGCAAGTTTTGACAAGTTTACACGTGACGGCCTGGTGACGGCCTTGGTGACGCCGTCACCAACTACGGATTTTTATTCTTGGGACTCTGACGCCGTCAAGAGCAATTCTTGACGCCTTCATGCACTGTTCACAGCATAGAATTTGGAGACTTTGCCGTTTTCTTCACTTTTATGCTCCAAAAACGTCCGAAATGGCTTCTTTTCCAGAATTCACTCTCCAAGTACCTAAAATTACAAAAGGAACGATTTAGGGCAATATTTGATCAAATAAATTCGGATTCGGGCTTAAATGACCCCCTAAAAACGGATCATTTTTCGCCTCATCATATACCCTTACACTTGAGATTTGCTTGTCCTCAAGCAAATGAGCTTTTATTCTACTCAAAAGACAAGTTAGGGGTCATTTAACACTAATATAAAAGTAATTACAACAAATAATCGTTCCACTAAAGACCAATAGACAAGCACGGAGGTCATACACAAGCACCTCACAAATAGTGTTTAGATACTCACATCTCTCGGGTGTAATAAAGTAATATAACATTATGGAAATGGAAGATATCTCTCACTACCTGTCATAGCAAAATAGATTACCATAGGCTTGGGAAAGGATCAAACCTCCACCACATGGCGTAAGCACCTAGGATAAACTATCAAAGAGGTCTTTTAAAGGGTTATAACGTTAGGTGTAGGGATATGAATTACACGGTTTTGTTGGATAAAGGGAATTTTACTGGTGGCGAGTTAACAATCTTAGTAAATTACATGTACAAGATGGCGTTGCTAAGCCAAGACTAGACTCGACTTAAGCTAATAAATGAAAAATAACAAAAACATAAAATGAACATAAAATAAAAACGGGATGGTAGTCCGTATGTTTTTTTTTTCTCTTTTTTTTTTTTCTTTTCTGTTTTTTTTTCTTTTCCTTGATTTTTCGAATTTTTTTTTTTTTTTTTTTTTTTTTTTTTTTTTTTTTTTTTTTTTGCATACACTTTTACCCTACCATCCGAAATAATACATCATAGGGGATGAGAATTCCCCTTACACTTGAATCTTTACATACTTTACAATTAACTAATCTAATGACTCGAATTAAGAAAATTAAAACACTTGGAGCACTTTTAGGATTAACGCACGTATGGGGGTAATAAGTGATGTTCTTCCCCATTACTCCATAAAATAAGTACTTACCCATGAGTCCCAATAGTCCCAAAACAATATGTACAAGGATATGACTCGACTTAGCAACCATGTAATCAATTAGACAGTTAACTTAGGGTTTAACAAATAACAATAATGCACTAAAAATGAGCGCATACACGGAAGGCTAAGGCGATTTGGGTGTACATTTAAGTGGGGTGTAACAAATTCTTCCTTTAAGTAAAATGCTTAAAGTTAGAAACGAAAAGATAGGCTCGGAGGGGTGTACTAGGGGTATCGTGTACTAAAAATGAGTACAACGCTAAGGGTGTGGGAAAAATTAGTTGACTTAACTAGCCAAGTAATATGACTTAAATGGTCAAGTAATTATAATACGGGTTTAACACAAGGGTGATCCTAATGCCTCTTATCATGTAGTAAATCCTACTACACGAATGTAGTCTCACTAGCGGTCTCGGGATGCATCACTAACGCAAGTTCTAGAATCTAAATGCTACCGGTACACTCATAAGCACTAATAATAAATGCTTTTTCTATCAAATCTAAAGGCGAACCTCACATTTTTGGGTGGAAAATTTTTCTGAATATACGGTTATGTGCTAGTCATACAACCTCCTATCCATGAGACGCTTGCTATGGCTAAAGTTTCACTCCTAAATGTTGTAAAAAATTTTAAATTTGGCGCTAAAATTACACTAACAAGTATTTCTCGTAGTTTTATTACACATCTACTATCAAACAAAACAAACTCAAGCAAAAGTGCATATGTAAGGTATCATCTTTTTACCCTCCCCTTACACTTAAGATGAACATTGTCCCCAATGTTCAAGTAAAGAATGTAAAAGTTAAAAAGTAAAGAGAATGAAATCAAATACTCCCCTGATTCGCTCGGTATGGATTTTAGTTGGCCAGGTTAAATCTTCTTCCAAGAAAACGAACAATCAAAGCTTCCCTTCCAGAATATAAATCATCTTCTTGTCGAACATAACCTGTAAAACCTGAGAAAACAACTACAAAAACCCAAAGCATCAAGCCGAACAAAGATAACTCACAACTAGATGTAATTCCAGACTTAGGAATAAAAACAAAACAATTAAAGATATAATGCTTGTGGAATGAATGTTTGCAGATTTCCCGGAGAATATAAAACTTAATAATTCACAAAAACCATAAGACTCCGTTAGAAAAACAAAACTGGTAAAATTTTCAGATTTTTACACGTGACGCCGTCAAGAGTAAACTCATGACGCCGTCAGAAGTGACCTGCAGAAATCTTTATGTTAAGTTTCCGGAAAATTTCTGGAAAAACTTCGTCCTACTTCCTGGAAAATCCTGCAAAACATCATTACGACTCGATACAAGCATTTGACTCTAACAAGTACTAATACACATGTCCATTTAATATTGTTGTGGTTCATGCTCAATTTCGTTCTTATAAACAAATTTGGATCTCCCTTACACTTATCTTTTGCAAAATACCTTTATATGCAATTAAGACGAAGTTAAAAACAAAATAAAGCATTTTCACAATTTACTTTGAAACATGAGCCACAAACAATAAAAATAAAACATGCATACGGAAACAAATAAAATCAAACAAACAAACAAATAAAAACACACAAAACATGGGTTGCCTCCCAAGAAGCGCTTGTTTTTGTTCGAGTCACGAGCCTGACTCTACCCTTATTTAATGGAAATAGGGAAGGTTCTCCCTACACTTAGGATTAAGTGTGGGTGAAAGTAGCGATACACACCCTTAGGGTGTGAATATGCCACGTGAGGTGAAGGGGGTGAGTGAATGGCTTCCTTCATCCTAAAACTACCCGGATAATATCGGTTGATGGGTGGGTCGGTTCCTCTTTTGTCTCCTAGAAATATATCTAAGGATGGAAAAGTGTGTAAAGATTGAGGTTCCGGTTCATCAACACTAGGAAATTCCCTAGAACTAGGAGTAAGGTTATCACTACAAGTGTTCAAACCTATATCCTCAAGTGGTGCCTAGTCCAAGGGTTCTACCTCCATAGGAATTCCTAAAATTTCTTCTACTTCTTCCGGGTAAGTCACGGGCGGTGCGTGTGCCTCAAATGATGGTTGAGTATTTTGTGGGCTTATGTTGTTCACCTCATCATTCCATGTATCAGGATCTAGCCCTAACATTCTCCCAAGTATCTCACGTGCTTCTCTAGGCATCTCAACTTCTATGTCCGAATCATAAGGATCATCTTTAATATTCTGACTGCTATATACAAATTGCCCAAGAGATTCATCATCTGTTTCTTGAGATTCATCATCATCAATCATAGAACCTAGGTCTTTTTGATCAATGTGATCATGCTCGGCTAAATCCTCCTCAATTGTTTTCTTAGGTAGTGATAATAGCAAACCTAGTGCTTCATCCAACTTATGATTTGTTGCATTGGCTCTCTCCATAATTCCTTGGCAAACTAGGTCGCATTTCCTATTGGCCTCACTAAAACTAGATCTTAAACATGGAGGTTGTTCATAAGAATCTATCCTAGGTGAAGGCTCATATGATTCATAGGTGTCTCTAAATGAGGTATTTTGAACTCTTTGGTGTGTTAGCCGCTCAACCCTATCTTGCAATCTTAGAAGTCTAAGTGTAAGGTCCATTTGAAGCAAGTTACAAACAAAATCACAAAGAAAAGATAGACTACGAGAAAGCTACAAAATAAAAAGAAAAAATCTCACTTGATAGGAATCTAATGAGTAGACCTAATAAAAATCAAATTCAACCTAAACAATAACTATTCCCAGGGCTGCGGCGCCAAAAACTTGATGCGTGGGAATCGCACCTTGCTTTACCTCTCGAGGGATCTCGAGAAGCTTACAACCCCCACCAGGCAGTGTACCTGATCGTTGTAGTATAGTATAGTGACAAGTACCGGGGGATTGATCGTTCAGCTAGGAATAGTGTCATTAGGATTGAAATTAATCTAACTAGGTCTAAAGGTGAAGGATGATTCTTTTTGTATTTTTATATTTTATGAAAAGCAAGTAAAAATCTCGGGTATTGGGAGAGTGGGCGGAATTAGTTGCTAATCAACTAACCCAAAAGCTAATAATTAAACTAATTAACAAGAAAAGTAAACTAGGTTTCTACAAGATAAGTGAAGCATGTCTACCCATGATATGTTACTCCTTGCTAGCTATCCAATCCTACCTATTGAATTGTAACCTTGTTTTAATTGACGGGTTGTATTCCTTAATACCATTCGTGGGGTGGCATACATAACTCCCCAACTCTATGAGCTCTTATCTCCTCCTACACCATGACCCAGCACAACTATAGGGATTGTAAACAGTGGCTCATGCATTAAATACAACCAATAAAGACCTAGTACGCCTCGGTTCATGTTTCTTAAGACGTTCAAGCATGTTACCATTTGGAGATCTGCCAGTTTTCTTAAGCCTAACATATAAATCATTCAATCAAAACAAGAATCAATAGGAAACAAGAATTATAAACTAAACCAACTAGATCTATTGAAGTTGTCACACCTTAATTGATGGAGATAGACACAACATCAACAAGAAATCAATGAGATCTAATCAATTATATACAAGTTTCACATAATCATAAGTAGACACAAGGTGAATTAGCAAATCATCATCAAAGAAGAGCAAACAACAATGATAATGAAAAACATAATTAAGATAGAATCATCAAACCAATACATGATGTTTATGGAGTGATTGAAACCCTCTAAGTTGCTGGAAAAACACCCACCTAAACCCAGGAATCGACCTTAGGGTTTAGGGCTTACAAAAAGTGAAGTTATGAAGTTATATTTATAGGCATGTTTTCTGTCGGCCCTTCGTGACGGCGTCAGCCCATACTCTTGACGCCGTCAAGACCATTTTTTCACCAAATTGTAGATCTCTTCGTCCTCTTCGCGTGGGCTTTTGAATCGCCTAAATCCGAGTTCGTATGCAAAAGTTATGACCAAAACAATATCAGCTACTCCGCGCGCAAGTTTTGACAAGTTTACACGTGACGGCCTGGTGACGGCCTTGGTGACGCCGTCACCAACTACGGATTTTTATTCTTGGGACTCTGACGCCGTCAAGAGCAATTCTTGACGCCTTCATGCACTGTTCACAGCATAGAATTTGGAGACTTTGCCGTTTTCTTCACTTTTATGCTCCAAAAACGTCCGAAATGGCTTCTTTTCCAGAATTCACTCTCCAAGTACCTAAAATCACAAAAGGAACGATTTAGGGCAATATTTGATCAAATAAATTCGGATTCGGGCTTAAATGACCCCCTAAAAACGGATCATTTTTCGCCTCATCAGACACAAGTTGTAAGAGTCTTTTATGAGATCTACGGATCTTGCCTTACATATTATGGTGGTTACTATATCCTAAAATGGTCTACAGTCGTGGAGTGATCCCCAGTGACTCACCCATTCGTTGATCTACTTAGAAGGTCTCGTAAGCTCTCTCGGGAGTATTTGAAATGGGAACGGCCCTTGATGCGTGGGAATTGCACCAGGCTTTACCTCTTGAGGGATCTCGAGAAGCTTACAACCCCCACCAGGCAGTGTACCTGATCGTTGTAGTATAGTATAGTGACAAGTACCGGGGGATTGATCGTTAAACTCAGAAATAGTGTCGCTAGGATTAGAAAGCCTAAAAACTAGGTCTAGAGGTGAGGGATGATTCTTTTTGTATTTGTATATTTTTATAAAAGCAAGTAAAATCTCGGGTTTTGGAAGAGTGGGCGGAATTAGTTGCTAGTCAACTAACCCAATAACTAAAGATGCAATCAAAATAAAATAATAAAAATGAAAATAAACTAAATTAAACTAGTGGTGTGAGCAATATGTGGGAAAATGGTGTTTACTTAGAATTCACTACTCCCTAGATTTCTTTTACAGGTTAATTACTTGTTACAGTTGTGTGGATGACGGATTGTATTCCTTAATACCATTCATGGGGTGGCGTACCTACTTCCCCAATCCTATAAGCTCCTACTTCACTCCTATGTCGAGCCGGCTAAGAAGCTCCTAACATGGGATCACTAGAATTCGCTCATGCATTAAATACAATCATAAAAACCTAGTACACATCGGTTCATGTTTTTTAAGACGTTCAAGCAAGTTACACAATGGAGATCTGCCAGTTTTCTTAAGCCTAACATTGAAATCATTCATCCATTACAACTATAAACAAGAAATCAACCTATAATCAACATCTAGGTTTCATTACATCCAAGTAAACACACAAAAGATCTAGCCTAGCATGTTATAATCAAGACAAGCATAAGATATATTCAAACAACACATAAACATATTGAATGAATTGAAAGAGGACTTATCTTAATTGAACATGAAAGGTTTCAAGGGGTGAAAACCCTTGAAAATACTGTAACAAATGACCTAGGCTTTATTAGGTTCGACCCTAGTATTCTCCACACAAGTTCCTCTCTTTAATGAATGAAAAATAGAAAAGTATATATAGATTTTGTGAGGTGACGGCGTCAAGAGTAAATTTCTGACGCCGTCATCTCGCCGCCAATAAAGTTCTCGGACTGCCTAGATCTGGGTTTGACGCCGTCATGTGTAATCCATCTTCAGGCCGTCATCAAAATAACTCTTGACGCCCTCCTTCTGACGCCGTCACGTTTTCTCTGGGTCGTCACACATTTTGCTCTTGACGCCGTCAAATTTTCCTTCTTGACGCCGTCAGGTACTGTTTCCAGCATGGAAAATTAAGACTTTGTCGTTTTCTTCACTTTTATGCTCCAAAAACGTCCAAAATGCTTCCTTTTCCAGAATTCACTCCCAAAGTACCTAAATTCACAAAAGGAACGATTTAGGGCAATATTTGATCAAATAAATTCCAATTCCGGCTTAAATGACCCCCGAAAAACGGTTCATTTTTCGCCTCATCATATACCCTTACACTTGAGATTTGCTTGTCCTCAAGAAAATGCGCTTTTATTCTAGTCAAAATACAAGTTAGGGGTCATTTAACACTAATATAAAAGTAATTACAATAAATAATCGTTCCACTAAAGACCAAAGACAAGCACGGAGGTCATACACTAGCACCTCACAAATAGTGTTTAGATACTCACATCTCTCGGGTGTAATAAAGTATATATCACAATATGGAAATGGAAAACATCTCTCACTACCTATCATAGCAAAATAGATTACCATAGACTTGGGAAAAGATCAAACCTCCACTACATGGCGTAAGCACCTAGGATAAACTATCAAATAAGTCTTTTAAAGGGTTATATCGTTAGGTGTAGGGATATGGAATACAAGGTTTTGTTGGATATAGGCAATCTTTACTGGTGGCGAGTTAATAATTTTGGTTAATTACATGTACAATATGGCGTTGCTAAGCCAAGACTAGACTCGACTTAAGCTAATAAATGAAAATAACAAAAACATAAAATAAACATAGAATGAAACGGGATGGTAGTCATTATGTTTTTTTTTTCACTTTTTTTTTTATTTATTTTTTATTTTTTTTATTATTTTTTTTTTTTGCATACACTCTTACCCTACCATCCAAAATAATACATCATAGAGCATGAACATTCCCCTTACACTTGAATTTTTACATACTTTACAATAAACTAATCTAGTGACTCGAATCAAGATAATCAAAACACTTGGAGTACTTTTAAGATTAACGCACATATGGGGGTAATAAATGATGTTCTTCCCCATTACTCCATAAAATAAGTACTTTACCCATGAGTCCCAATCGTCCCAAAATAATATGTACAAGGATATGACTCGACTTAGCAACCATGTAATCAATTAGATAATTAACTAAGGGTTTAAAAAAAATGACAATAATGCACTAAAGATGAGTGTATACACGGAAGGCTAAGGCGATTTGGTTGTACATTTAAGTGGGTTGTAACAAATTATTCCTTTAAGTAAGATGCTTAAAGTTAGAAACGGAAAGATAGGCTCGGAGGGGTGTACTAGAGGTTTCGTGTACTAAAAATGAGTACAACACTAAGGGTGTGGGAAAAATTAGTTGAATTAACTAGCCAAGTAATATGACTTAAATGGTCAAGTAATTATGATACGGGTTTAACACAAGGGTGATCCTAATGCCTCTTATCATGTAGTAAATCCTACTACACGAATGTAGTCTCACTAGCGGTCTCGGGATGCATCACTAACGCAAGTTCTAGAATCTAAATGCTACCGGTACACTCATAAGCACTAATAGTAAATGCTTTTCCTATCAAATCTAAAGGCGAACCTCACATATTTGGGTGGAAAATTTTTCTGAATGATACGGTTTTGTGCTAGTCATACAATCTCCTATCCATGAGACGCTTGCTATGGCTAAAGTTTCACTCCTAAATGTTGTAAAAAATTTTAAATTTGGCACTAAAATTACACTAACAAGTATTTCTCATAGTTTTATTACACACCTACCATCAAACAAGCAAACTCAAGCGAAAGTGTTTCCTATGAGGTATCATCATTTTACCCTCCCCTTACACTTAGGATGAACATTGTCCCCAATGTTCAAGTAAAGAATGTAAAAGTGAAATAAGTAAAAAGAATGAAATCAAATACTCCCCTGATTCGCTCGGTATGGATAATAAGGTAGCAAGGTTAGATCTTCCTCCAAGAAAATGAACAATCAAAGCTTCCCTTCAAGAATATAAATCATCTTCTTGTCAAACATAACCTGTTAAACCTGAGAAAACAAACAAGGCAACCTCGCGTAAAATCGGCGGCAATCTATATATGATAACAAATCCTAGAAAACAAAGTAAGATATAATGCTTGTGGAATGATGTTTGCAGATTTCCTGGAGATTATAAAACTAAAGAATTAGCAAAAACTTTAAGACTCCGTTAGAAAAACAAAACTGGTAAAATTTCCATAATTTTACATGTGACGCCGTCAGGAATTTCTTCCCGACGCCGTCAGAAGTGACCTGAAAAAATTCTTATGTTAAGTTTCCGGAAAATTTCTGGAAAAACTTGGTCCTACTTCCTGGAAAATCCTGCAAAACATCATTATGACTCGATACAAGCATTTGACTCTAACAAATACGAATATACATGTTCATTTAAAATTGTGGAGAATCATGATCGAGTTTGTTTCTTAAAAAACATATTTGGGGTTTCCACTTACACTTATCTTTTGCGAAATACCTTTGGATGAAGTTAAGAATAGGCCAAACAACAAAATAAAGTATTTTCACCATTTTAGTTTGAAACATGATCTACCAACAATAAAAATAAAGCATGCATACGGAAGCAAATAACAATCAAACAAAATAAAAATCACACAAAGCATGGGTTGCCTCCCAAGAAGCGCTTTTCTTTATTTACGAGTCTTGTAGCTAGACTCAAGGCCATGGGTTACTACGTGACCTCATCGTTGGTTTCACTCTCTAGGTCATCTCCTATATTGGTTTTGTATTCCGGACCTAGTTGCAAGCATTCTTTGTAGAAACCAAGTATCTTATTCATAACATATTCAACTCCTCTACGTCTATCCTCATCATTCCTATAGTAAACCGCTTGTTTGTGTTCCTTTTCTATGTTTGGTAAGAGGCGGTATTGTTCAATCTTATAAGGCATTTGGTAGGCAATCTCATCATTCTCTTCCTTGAATCTAACTATCCCTAGAGTCGGATCGTAACTCATCTTAGAGGTCTCAACGAATGGTTTTCCGAGCACCACTTGACTTAAGCAATCATCTATCACCGGACGAGTATCATCCACTATTACAAAGTCGGTCTCATAAGTGAAATTTCCAACAATCACGTGCAAGCCTTTAACTCTTCCTACAAAATTGCTTATCAGATTCTTATTGGGCATCATCCTATAACCAAGTTGTTTCTTCACTACCCAATTATAATAAGTCCTAGTCATGATGTTTATAGGAGACCTAGGATCGATATAAGCCTTCTACACATGCATATGCCCAATGTTTCATGGTATGTTGATGTTAGAGGGATCACCTATTTTAATAAGGGGTGAACCAAGGATATATGGTGTCTCGGGATCATCGAATAAATCTTTGTGATATTCCCGTTCTTCCTTGGTGGGCAACTTATCAAAGTATTCTTCTATGTTTTCTACTTCCTCTAGCTTCTCTCCCTTATTATCCTCAACTTCCTAATTAATTTCATCCCTAGTCTCGATTTCTACTCCAACTTCATCCTTGTCACTTTCTTCTATATCCTTATCTATTGGCTTAATGGTGACAACATTGACAAAGTGGACGTGTTTTGATGACGAGGGGTCCTTAGTTTGGATTCCGCTATTAGCGTCCCTAGTGTCCTTCCTAGGTGTAGTAACGCTTGGTTGTTGAGGGCTTTCAACAAGTTGTCAATCTTATTGGTCATCTCCGTTTGTTGTTGGTTGAATTCGGTTTCAAACTTAGCTATATGAGTTTCTTGAGATGCCATAAACTTGGACATCAATCCTTCAAGATTGTTGGTACTACCATAGTTGTTAGAAGGATTGTTGTTGAAAGTACAGTTGGAGGGTGGAAACGTTTGGTTGGTAACGATTAGGCGGATTGGAAGAATTGTTTTGGTTTTGTTTCCACCTAAGGTTTGGGTGATTTTTCCAAGAGGGGTTGTAGGAATCACCGTAAGGGTTTGGCTCGGGCTTGAAAGTGTACCACTTATCTCCCGCTTCGTCGGTACGCGAAGATGCGTAGTCCGCAAAAGCTGTTCCGGGGAGTTCCACACAATCGCGAGTGTCATGGGGACCACTACATAATTCGCATGAAGAAGTGATTTTGTTCACTTGGTTTGTAGGCATAGGAGCTTCGTAAGATTTAATGAGAAACTTGACTTGGTCCTCAAGTTCCATGATCCTACGGTCGGGAGTGCTAGAATTGTTCGAGGGCAAAGATATTGCCTTGACCGTTTTGTTCAAATCACGGGGATCATTCCAACTTTCGTTGTCACAGAGAACAAGATCTTCTATGAGTTCCCATGATTCTTCCGCACTTAGATCACGTAGCTTGCCTCCGGCCGATTGGTCAATGGTTCGCCTTGTGGAGAGATCGATATGGTCATAGAAGATTTGGACTTGGAGCCAAAGATCTATGCCATGATGAGGGACTTTTTGGAGTAAGTCCTTGAAACGAGTCCATGCTTCATATAGAGTTTCACCTTGACGTTGTTGGAACATCAAGATATCATTTCTAAGCTTGGTAGTTCTCCCCGGTGGGAAAAATTGAGCAAGGAAACGAGTGGTGAGATCATCCCATGAGGTGATGGATCCCGCGGGTAAACGTTCAAGCCATTGACTAGCTTGATCACGTAGAGAGAATTGGAATCGGCGTAATCGGGTTGACTCTCTAGTTGTAACATCAAGGTCTATAGAATCTACGATTTTAAGGAAGTCCTTGAGATGTTGATTTGGATCTTCGGAACGAAGTCCATGGAATGCACATCCGCTTTGCACTAACCGGATGGTGTCGGATCGTAAGGGAGACACATTGGCTCCGGTGAGCTCAATGGTGTTTTGATAGCCTTGGTGGCTAGGTCGGGAATACTCTCCTAGGGTTCGGGGCCTAAGAGGTTGGTTAGCTAGTGGTGGGTTTTGTGGGTGGTCTTGTTGTGGTGGGTTGATGGGTTCAAAGATGTTACCACCTTCCATGATGTCGGATGGTAAAGATTTACGAACAAAAACACGAAGAAATAAGATAGACTAAACAAGACCTAAAAATAAAAATAAAATCTTACTAGAAAGGAATCTAGCAAGTAGACCTAATAAAAAGAAATCCAAACCTAGCCAATAACTATTCCCCGGGCTGCGGAGCCAAAAACTTGATGCGTGGGAATTGCACCAGGCTTTACCTCTCGAGTGATCTCGAGAAGCTTACAACCCCCACCAGGGAGTGTACCTGATCGTTGTAGTATAGTATAGTGACAAGTACCGGGGGATTGATCGTTCAACTCAGGAATAGTGTCGCTAGGATTAGAAAGCCTAAAAACTAGGTCTAGAGGTGAGGGATGATTCTTTTTGTATTTTTATATTTTTATAAAAGCAAGTAAAATCTCGGGTTTTGGAAGAGTGGGAGGATTAGTTGCTAGTCAACTAACCCAATAACTAAAGATGCAATCAATATAAAATAATAAAAATGAAAATAAACTAAATTAAACTAGTGGTGTGAGCAATATGTGGGAAAATGGTGTTTACTTAGATTTCACTACTCCCTAGATATCTTTTACAGGTTAATTACTTGTTACAGTTGCGTGGATGACGGATTGTATTCCTTAATACCATTCATGGGGTGGCGTACTTACTTCCCCAATCCTATAAGCTCCTACTTCACTCCTATGTCGAGCCGGCTAAGAAGCTACTAACATGGGATCACTAGAATTCGCTCATGCATTAAATACAATCATAAAAACCTAGTACACATCGGTTCATGTTTCTTAAGACGTTCAAGCAAGTTACACAATGGAGATCTGCTAGTTTTCTTAAGCCTAACATTAAAATCATTCATCCATTACAACTATAAACAAGAAATCAACCTATAATCAACATCTAGGTTTCATTACATCCAAGCAAACACACAAAAGATCTAGCCTAGCATGTTATAATCAAGACAAGCATAAGATATATTCAAACAACAAATAGACATATTGAATGAATTGAAAGTGGACTTATCTTAATTGAACATGAAAGGTTTCAAGGGGTGAAAACCCTTGAAAATACTGTTACAAACGACCTAGGGTTTATTCGTTCCTCTCTTTAATGAATGAAAATTAGAAAAGTATATATAGATTTTGTAAGGTGACGGCGTCAAGAGTAAATTTCTGACGCCGTCATCTCGCCGCCAACAAAGTTCTCGGACTGCCTATATCTGGGTTTGACGCCGTCATGTGTAATCCATCTTCAGGCCGTCACCAAAATAACTCTTGACGCCCTCCTTCTGACGCCGTCACGTTTTCTCTGGGTCGTCACGCATTTTGCTCTTGACGCCGTCAAATTTTCCTTCTTGACGCCGTCAGGTACTGTTTCCAGCATGGAAAATTAAGTCTTTGCCGTTTTCTTTACTTTTATGCTCCAAAAACGTCCAAAATGCTTCCTTTTCCATAATCCACTCCCAAAGTACCTAAAATCACAAAAGGAACGATTTAGGGCAATATTTGATCAAATAAATTCCAATTCTGGCTTAAATGACCCCCTAAAAATGGTTCATTTTTCGCCTCATCAGCCCTGGTAAGGGTTAGAAGGAGTCTTCACACTATGTTGTTGACGATCTCTAATTCCGAACTTGTAAGTACCAGATATTTTGTTGCTAACTATTTTATGTAGGTACTGATGAATGTTTCTTGGAGAAAGACCGTTACCATCACTCAAAGATCTACATGCTTAGACCCTGCAAAGCTCTCTTCAAAGATCAAAGCTAAGCAAAGTTCAGAACATTTCTAAGTCAAAGTCAAAGAATCTACAAACTAAAGAAACAAAGATTAAAGTCAAAGAAAAGAGAACTTCACAAAGATTTAATGTCAAACAAAGTATGAGCATGTTGGAAAAGACGTAAAGACAATAGAGTAAAGATGTTGATCTAAGGCAAGAACAACCAAACGACATTTATTCAGAGATCACAAAGCATGATTGGAACAATGGAACTAGCAAAACTATTACAACAAGACTCAAAGTTCAATAATAACAAGCTTCAAAGATCAAAGATCAAGGTCACAAAAGAGAGATCTCAATGATCACCCTTCGGGGGAGATTGTTAGCATTAGAAGTGTTGATCATTTATGTAATCAAAGGGAGATCTCAATGATCGTCCCTTAGGGGGAGATTGTTAGCATTAAAAGTAACGATCATTATTGAGTCGACAAGTATTGTAATAGTTAAGTATATTGGGCTATGGATTTGGTACTTATTAAGTATATCATGTAAGCCTTTATTAGAAAATGTAAACCAAGCCCATTAGATAAAGCCCTTGGAAAGCCTTTTAGGGCAATATGTAAGTTACTATATAAGCACCTCAAATGAGTCATTTAAGGTGTGTGCTTGTGTGTGTATTGTGTGTGTTTTTCTTAATAAAAGTTCTCATATTTCATCTCTCTCTCTCTCTCTACAACCTAACGCCATACATATACATCAAGTCACCATCTCTTCTTCATCTTTGCTTCTATATTTGTGATAAAGTTGTGATATCTAAGGTCCTACAAAGTTGGTATCTATATAATAAACATTATCAAACTTAAAAAAAAAAAAAAAAAAAAAAAAAAAAAAAAAAAAAATAGACAACGTTACCAACTCGTATCAAACTTACATGATGAGAATTAGAAGAACCGAACCACATTAATGATATATGCATCCTCTTAATTTAATTTCTCCATTGTTAGAATAGTAATACATTTTAAGAGAATGTCAACGCAAACCACATCGACCATTTCAGAATCTCTAAACACATTTTAAGAGCATGTCAATGCAAACCACATAGACCATTTTGTGTAACTTAGAGCTTATTTTAGTTTCAGTTAACATTTAACTTACTAAAAGGTTTTGAGATTCTTTTACTTTAATATTCGATATGTTTTCTTACATGTATCATGTATTATCAAAAAGTTGACGTCCTTAATTATGTTTCCAAAGCATAAATATACCATCTATTAAAAAAAATAAAATGACCCATTTCATATGTCAAATATCCAATATCAATTTCAGACTAAACAAAGTTACAGATGGAAAGTCCCCTACCCTTATAATTCATTATACTATGATCCAGCTTATTGTATATTATAGTTGCTTCATAAGTTTGTTTATTTTAACTAAAACAACATAAAAAATGTTACCTACTTGATATTGATATTTCTACCAAGTAAATAAACGTGAAATAGACAATGTTACCAACCATGTGTGGTAAGTTTTCTTATTTCTTGCATTATGTAATTTATTCTGGCAAATCATTGAACACGCCAACTAACCAACGTACTTGGGAGTAACTTTTAAATGGAACTAATGCAACTAACAATCGAAGGAAAATTCATTGAAAGAAAGATATTCATTGATACTAATAAACAAACTAAGTGGGACTATTGAAAACTCATACATCCCGCAACAATGACTCTATGTATTAATATAATTACTTCAATTATCTCTTTGATGTACATAAGCTAACATAGCTTTAGCAAGGGTGAATCTCAAGTTGAAGCTAACCTACAAATTGATTACAACACATGCATAAGAAAAATCACCTCGGCTCTAAGCATCAGTGAGAACTACAAAAATTACCCTTGTGTGGAATACATCATGCATAAGCAGAATTAATCTAAGAAATACCAACAAATTCTTCCATAAGTGCATCATGAATTGCCATTTCCTAAGTAGTTTTCCCAAGTGACATCTATATATCATGAAAATTATCTTAATAAAAATGTTACAAATCAATTAGCCATAAATCAAAATAGCAAGTGACACAAATTTATTCGCATAAGTTATAATAAATAATGAATACGAATAATAACATTAGTTTCTGCTTACAAATTCGACTTCAACAAAAACAATTATCAAAATCATACCTTGCCACTACAAGTGCAGGCATTAGTATGACACAAAGCGATATACAAAATCTAACCACGATCTTCACCAGCTTGTGGTGGCGCAACATCAATATCTTCAATTACTAAAGGCTTAACCTCATACGCAACAACAGCTACAACCACAAAACACAATCAGGTCACACTCATTAAATGTAGATTAAAGATACTAAAATAATCAGATCACACTGATTAAATGTAGATTAAATATCACACTCATTATATGTTGTTTATCACTATCACCTGTGAAAATGCTTTTGCACTAATAGTGAGCCTAAACCACAATCACCAATACACCAGTGACCTTGATTCGTTGTGTTTTGGTTTGTGCAAAAACAATTTATCAATAAATCAACAAACGTGAGGTCTATATTATCGTGAGACAAATAGACGTGAAGTAATACGAGTAAACCTTTTAGGAAAAAGATTACCTCGCAAAACTCGTGAAAGTGATATTAAATTGTGAGACCGGGAAGTGATTTCCCGGGTCGTACCCCAACGAGGTGTGAATGGAAAGCTTCGAGTGAGATTGAGATTAAAATCTTGTATGTTAGAAGGATTGTTTGGTTTTATGATACGTTAAATTAACGGAAATTAAAAATTAACAAACGTGAATGAAAATTAAACAACTTAAAGGGAACAAAAGGCAATTGGCAAACTAGGAAAATCCTAAAAATACTACGGGAATCAAAATTAGGTATTGGAAATCCTAAAACGTAATCTAGATTTAAAAATGCGAATGTCAATTAAAAAATACGCGAGTGCGCAAAATAAAACGTGAATTAAACGCTACACTAGTCCTACAAATGTGAAAATGATTTTTCTACGCTTCTAATGTTAAAAGAAAATTTTTTTAAAAAAAAAGAAAAAATATTTTTTTCACTTTTTATTTATTTATTATTAATTAATTTTACTTTTAAGCTAAATTAATTACTAAAAATACTAAACTAACTTTAATAAATCTGAAACTTTTATGGAAATTAAGTTAAACTATTTCTAATTTGGGAAAATTATTAGAAAGGAAAAACAGCTAATAAATAAGCAGTTAATAAACAAATTACAACTAATTAATAAATAAGCAAAACAAACACTTAACTTAATAAATATCAAATTCTACACATTATAACAGAAAAAGCCCCAAGGGCGAGTTGGTGTGGATTGTGGTGTTTGTGTCTGATGGTGGCCTGAGGTCAGGGGGTCGAATCTATCCAAACCCCAAATTTTTTACAACAAAAAAAATTTTGTTTCTTTTTCTTTTGAAAGTGATACAACACAGACAAATAACCAATTTTTGTAAACTACTATTATCTAACTCACTCTAATGAACTTAATGTGGGCTAGTCAGTCGACAAAATGGAGCAATACAGGAACATTCAACCAACAAAATCTCAAATAAGCTAATGGACACAATGCACTAGAGGCACACACACTGGCACAACCAACTAACGCAAGCAAACAATGAATCAACTTGGGTCCATAAATAGAGAAAAAAACTGATTGAAAGGGAAATCAGCCTAGGCCAACTGATGCAGAATTAGAGAACATCCTGGGGGGGGGGTTAACTTGGGGACTAAAATTAAGCGAAAATAACCAAACTAGTGGGAAACATGCAAAGGCATCAATGGATATCCTAAATAGCACTAGGGGACAGAATTAAGCATGAAATTAAACCTACAAACGGGACGACAGTTGGGAAAAGGCTGCTGAAGCAGCAGACCTGGTGCAACTGTGGGCTTACTTAGCAGGCCTAGCGTGGCTACTTCAAGGATATGCACAAGCTAAATGACTACAAGCCAAGGTCTCTATGGTGAACAACAACGTCAATAAGTAACCAAAGAAACAGAAAAAACAAAAGCCATGAATCTATAAACTACTATGAGCTGTGGAGGGGGGCTGATAAGAATGGGATTTGAGCAGGTCAAATTGCAGCCCTACTACAAGTCTACTTTGAGGGAGTAGCAAGCTGTTAAAAAATCATAAAATTAAAATAAAATTAGTAAAGTGAAGACAAGCCACCAAATTACAAATAAACTAAATTTCAGACCTATAGGGTTCAAATCAAAAGAATTAAAATTGCTAGACTAAGGGTGGCTGGGGTGTTTTTTTTAGAAGCAAATCAGTTGTTCAAATTGTCAAAAGGGAGGTTTTGACTAGTGACACTTAGGTACCAGCTATTGAATGAGTAACTCGCACTATGTTGGGCTAAATCAAGGTAAGAACAACTACCAAATGTTACCTATACTAGAATTTATCCTAGGCTATTATAAAGACAGTGATGAGGTAAAAATTTCTACAAAACTAGACAAAAACCTTTAAAACCTCTTGAAACCACTTTAGTCTTACTTCTAAACTAAAAACTTATTAAAAATTGATTGAAAATTAGATTTTTGGCAGAAACAAGGTTTTGGCTAAGAACACACCTACTCCAAACACCCCCATGTAGGAATGCCTGCTTTTTCTACTAAATAAAAAAGGGATATTTAAGCTACAATTTTTAAGTAAACTGATAGCTAACTAACTCTAAGATTAACTAAGCAGGTATGAATTTACTATAAGCAGTTTGAAAAAGGAGAAGTAAAAAAAATACAGAATGATTAAAAGCTTAATTTGAAACTTGCATTGATTTAAAAATAAAGAGTACAGGAAACTTCAAAAACTAAGAAATACTGAAAATTAAAACTAGACCCTAATTGACTGACTGCCAAACAGTGGCTTACATTACACCTTTTTATACTAAGTTAGAGACTAGGGTTTCACTTCTTCTTGTGCTTGTTGTGTGTTTCTTCAGTGAGTAGAAAGCAGTCACAGTCAATCTTGTGCTTCTTTGAGCCAATCCCAACCATCCAATTAAAGCTTAAGTGATCAAGGCCCTTTATTTGTTTTTGGCGCCCAAAGGGTTTTGTGGATTGCCATCGTGGCAGTGGTATCCCGTGAAGGTTTGGGATTGGAATTGGTGAGGGGGAGATTTTTAGGAGATGGGGAGGCGTGTTGCAGGTTGATGGCGTGGAGGGGGTTTTGATATGGTGGATAATAGCAGGGAATGGGGAAGATGAGTATGAATCGTTTGACTGGTCAAGGAACCAGGGTTTAATATTAAACGTGGAAGGTGGTTTGGAATTAGGCCCAAGAGTTTTGGGCTTAAGGGAATTTTGGATTATATAAGGGTGTAGTTTTGGTGGGCTTTGTTTAAGGCTCATTTGATTTTAGTAATATAAGTAAACAAAGCCCAATGTAAAATCTGATTTTATAGGGACCAAAATTGCCAACCATTCAAAATTCATTCAAGGGCCATTCTTGTCACTTTTGAATTGCCAAGATCTTTTTCATCACTTTTCTTCAATTTATAACTCCCGGGGCACTTTTGCCAAATTCCAAACTGTAGGGACCAAACTTGACAACTTTTGAAAACTTTTCACCCAAAGATCATTTTTGATTACTTTTGATTTTTAAGAACTCGGGTTGACTTTTCTTTTAAAATAAATGCTCAGGGACTAGTTTTGACAACTTTTGAAAGTTGGGGGACTGAAACTGCCAATTATGCAAACTTTGTTCATTTATCGTTTGTTTTCAATCATTTTGCATTTGAAACATATAAAACACGATCTTTGGGATATTTTTGTTATTTTGATGCATTATTGAGTATTTTCACGTGTTTTGGCAGTTAAAATACGGTAAAAATGATGAGTATTTACACACTCATCAATCCCCCACACTTGAGTATTGCTAGTCCCTAGCAATCTTTTGTGAAAATTAATGGATTTGAAGTCTCTTTACCAAAAGCCATTACTTCTGGAGTAGGCAAATGTTTCGGTTCAAGTAAGAACTATGGTCATCTGATAACCATATGATTTTGAGCAAACCATAAGCTTCCAACGGTTTTGATTTGTCTTTACCAGAAGTCGTTTGCTTCTGGACTAGCCAACTCTTGATGGACACAGTCAACATCTTGGTGAGTTGATTACCAATTATGGTTTTTCCACTGCCTTTACCACAAGCCATAATCTTGCGGGCTAGCCAACTCTTTCACTTTAGGATATGGCGAGTTGAGATACCATACAATTTTGGGCAAATTGCAAGCCATCAACGGATTTGAGTTATCTTTACCAAGAGCCGTTTGCTCCTGGATTAGCCAATCCTTTTGTCGGTTAGACTTGGCGGACTGATAACCACAAAAATTTTGAAATAAAGTGAAAAAAAATTTAAAAATTTTAGGCCAAAAATGGGGGTGCTAGACGGTATAATTTGATAAAATTCGCTAGAATTTTCCCCTCCCCCACACTTAGAATTGAATATTGTCCTCAATATTCAAAGTCCCGGCTATTATGCCGAATCTTTGAACGTAAGAAGATAATATTAGAAGCTAATTGTGGGAACGATCTTTTTTTCATTTTTCACTTTATTTATACAACACACAAATATATATATATATATATATATATATATATATATATATATATATATATATATATATATATATATATATATATATATATATATATATATATATATATATATATATATTGAAGATATATACATTGCAAACAGCTGCAGGGGTGGCCACTCCCCCACACTAGAGTGTTAGAAAGTAGAAAGAAGTTAGAGACATGGGTGAAAACCCATGTTGTGCTACTGTTTTTGTTTATCGATTCGCTAGCTTGACTCGATCCCCGAATTCATTGGTCCATGGGGAAAGTTTGGAGGTCCGGGAACCATGGGTGGTATGTCCCCTCCAAAATAATGCTTCAACCGATGCCCATTCACTTTGAAATTTGGACCGTCATTTTGAGATAACTCGACGGTACCATATGGAAAAACTTTGGCAACGGTGAAAGGTCCAGTCCAGCGGGTTTTGAGCTTACCCGAAAATATCTTCAATCTGGAGTTAAAAAGAAGGACTCGGTCACCAACGTTGAAAACGCGGTTCTTGATTTTGGAGTCATGAATCTTCTTTGTTTTCTCTTTATAGATTAAAGAGTTTTCGTAAGCTTGATCACGAAGTTCATTTAGTTCATTGAGTTGAACTTTCCTATGATCACCCGGAAACTTGAGATCGAAGTTGGCATTCTTAAGAGCCCAATAAGCTTTGTGCTCGAGCTCAATCGGTAGATGACATGCTTTTCCATACACAAGCATATAAGGAGTACACCCGATGGGTGTTTTATAAGACGTGCGAAAAGCCCATAGAGCGTCATCTAATTTATCCGACCAAGAGGCACAGTTTTCGCCTACGGTCCTTTCAAGAATTCTTTTTAAACCATGGTTTGAAACCTCCACTTGCCCACTCGTTTGTGGGTGATAAGCGGTAGCAAGTCGGTGAGTGACACCATACTTGAGCATGACTTTTGCAAATTGGTCATTACAAAAGTGAGTACCGCGATCACTAATGATAGCGCGGGGAGTTCCAAACCTAGCAAAGAGAGATTTTAAAAATTTTACAACTACTCGGGCATCGTTAGTTGGGAGAGCTTTGGCTTCGACCCATTTTGACAAATAGTCAACGGCCACGAGTATGTACTTGTTCCCTCGTGAAGACGGGAACGGCCCCATAAAGTCTATGCCCCAAACATCGAAGATTTCACAAACTTGGATGACATTTTGTGGCATTTCATCCCGTTGTGTTATCTTTCCTTGACGTTGACACGAGTCACAAGATTTGACTAAGTCATGGGCGTCTTTGTAAATTGTGGGCCAATAAAAACCCGAATCAAATACTTTTCGAGCGGTGTAGTTCGGGCCATGATGTCCCCCGGTGGGTCCGTTATGACAAGCCCGAAGAATTTCCATGGCTTCTTGGCCATGAACACACCTACGAATAACCTGATCCGAACAAATTTTGAATAAATAGGGATCGTCCCAAAAGTAATGATTCACATCTTTGAAAAATTTGTTCTTTTGGTGGGACGACATCCCTTTCACAACGAAATTCCCCGCATGATAGTTTGCAAAGTCGGCAAACCAGGGGGTACTAGAGTCACCACGACGAGAAATCACATTAAGTGTCTCGAGAGGAAACGTTTCATTTATTTCCTTTTTCTCAAGGACACTTTGATGAGGGTTTTCCAATCGGGAAAGATGGTCAGCAGCGAGGTTCTCGGCTCCTTTTTTATCACGAATGATGATATCAAATTCTTGTAGGAGGAGAACCCAACGGAGCAATCTCGGCTTTGCATCTTGCTTGGCAAAGAGATATTTGAGAGCCGAGTGATCCGTGTACACTATGCATTTAGTCAAGATCAAGTATCGCTGAAACTTCTCAAACCCATACAACACGGCTAGTAATTCTTTTTCCGTTGTGGTGTAGTGAGCTTGAGCTTCGGTCGAGGTTTTTCTTGCATAATGAATCGGTTGAAAATGCTTGGTTTTTCGTTGCCCCAAGACCGCACCTATGGCAAAGTTACTTGCATCACACATGAGTTCGAAAGGTAGGTCCCAATCAGGGGCAACTAGAATTGGTGCCTCAGTAAGCTTTCTTTTGAGAGTTTGAAAAGCTTTGATGCACTCAGCAGAAAAGACAAACGGAGTTTCTTTTTCAAGAAGTCGGTTCATAGGCCTAGCTATCTTCGAGAAATCTTGAATGAATCTACGATAGAATCCGGCATGACCCAGAAAACTCCGAACACCCTTAACAGTTGTGGGAGGAGGAAGTTTAGCAATGACATCGATTTTAGCCTTGTCAACCTCAATCCCGCTCTTAGAAATCTTATGGCCAAGGACAATTCCTTCCTTGACCATGAAATGACTTTTCTCCCAATTTAGACTAAGATTGGTATCTTCACATCTTTGAAGCATTTTGTCTAAATTGGTGAGACACGATTCGAATGAATTCCTAACGACCGAAAAATCATCCATGAAGACCTCCATTGTTTTCTCGATCATGTCGTGAAAAATGGCCATCATGTATCTTTGAAACGTGCCCGGAGCATTGCACAAGCCAAAAGGCATGCATCGATAAGCAAATGTTCCATATGGACACGTGAAAGTCGTTTTCTCTTGATCCTGAGGGTCGATGGGAATTTGGAAATAACCCGAAAAACCGTCAAGGAAACAATAGTATTCGTTTCCCGCCAATCTTTCGAGTATTTGATCCATGAAAGGTAGAGGAAAGTGGTCTTTGCGGGTGGCGTCATTCAACTTTCGATAGTCAATGCAAACACGCCAACCCGTTACCAATCGAGTAGGAATTAATTCATTATCATCATTTTTAACAACCGTAATCCCACCCTTATTGGGCACACAATGAATGGGACTCACCCAAGGACTATCCGATATAGGGTAAATCAAACCGGCATCAAGAAGTTTTATGACTTCTTGCTTGATAACCTCGTGGATTTTAGGATTTACCCTTCTTTGTTGTTGAACCGCCGGTTTAAAGTCATCCTCCATCAAAATCTTGTGCATACAAAATTCCGGGTTAATACCTTTGATGTCGGAAAGCCTCCAAGCAATGGCTCACTTGTGTGACTTTAAAACCTTTAGGAGAGCAGTTTTGTTTTCCTCATTCAAGTCTTTGGCAATTATGACGGGAAACTTTTCGTCTCCCTCCAAAAATGCATACTCGAGATGAGGTGGTAGTTCCTTGAGTTCGACTTCGGGAAAGTCATCAGTTTTTTCAACATTTTTGACCTCCTCGTTATGAAGTACTTTAGGAGGAAGAGATGATGGATCATCATTGAGCAACTTCTCAAGGAGAAGTATGTCTTCCTCGGGATTGATAGAATCATAATCAACATGAGAATCACATGATAAACAAGCTTCAATCTCTTCCAAAATGAAGTCACCTCCCTCGAATGGAGTGAGAGAGGGGGAAGAGACATCGATGGTAGAATTAATTGATCCTTGCACATTTAACACTTCTTCAAAATATTCATCGCATGTAACATCGATAACATCAATTTGGTTGATTGCTTCTCGTTCAAGGTCGAGAAGATCTTTTGAAGTGTTCTCAATGTTAATGACCAACTTTTCATCGCCAACTCTAAGAGTCATTTCACCTTCGAAGACGTCGATTAAAGCACAAGCCGTTTTCAAGAATGGTCTTCCCAAAATAAGGGGAACACGAGGATCGGCATCGAAATCAACGACTACGAAGTCGGCAGGAAAATGGAACTTGCCAACCTTCACAAAGACATCTTCAGCAATACCCTTTAGAACCGTAACCGTTCGGGTTGCTAATTCTAAAGTCATTCGTGTTGGTGTAAGCTCGGGAAGTGAAAGCTTTTGCCAAATAGAGAAAGGCATGAGATTTATGCTAGCGCCAAGATCGGCCAAGGCGAAGCACTCTTCTAGCTTTTGGGAATCACAAGGAATGAGAAATTTCCCGGGGTCTCCTAATTTTTTAGGAAGTTTCTTTAGAAGAACCGCCAAACAATTTTCATTCAAACGAGTTTTAGTGAGTTCGAACAATTTCTCTTTATTACTTAAAAGACTCTTGAAAGTGGAAGCAAACTTAGGCATATAGAGAAGAGCATCCGCGAAACTAATGTCGAAGTGTAACTTTTGAAATATCTCAAGAAACTTCTTCATTTGATCATTAGTTTGCTCACGGGGTTTTTGATCATTAAGCCTTGAAGGATATGGGATCGAAGGCTTAGAAATGCTCTTTGGAAAAGCAAATTCGGGAATTGAAGTTTGATTGACCGAAGGTTGGACATGTGCGGTACTTTGTGAGCTTGAGGGTTGTACCTTGTCCTTCATAACCTCGGGTTCTCGTTCCATTTCCTTTATTGGTGGAGGAATAGCAGTCGAGGGTCCATCAATAGCTTTACCACTACGAGTGGTAATAGCTTTCAATTCACCCTTCTGGTTGGGAATGGTGTTTCCCGGAAGAGTACCCGAAGTAGAAGCTTGATTCATTTTACTCATAAGACTTGCAAACATGTTCTCAATCTTACTTTGAGATTGTTCAATCTTGTGGTTAGTATTACGAAGTTCATTCTTAAGCTCATGACCTTGTCTCAACATTGAAGATTGAAAATCATTCTTCAAGGTGTTGATTTGGTTTTGCATATTCCTCATGCTTGCTTCATTTGCCTTAATGTAATTAGCAAGTTCACTTGAAGCAACATTAGGAGCTTGGTGATTATGAGCTTGAAAACCTTGACTGAAATTACCTCATTGATTTGAAAATTGATTATTAGGGGTATGAAATTGATTTTAAACATTTTGATTTCTTTGTTGATTTTGATTGAATCGATTTGGATTATTGGGTTGAGAAAAACCGGGTGGACCACCTTGGTTGCTAGCACGATAGTTCGGGTCAACTTGAGGACGGTATTGGTTACCTCTTTGATTTGAATTACCGACTATTGCATTAACTTCAAATGGATTGCCATCGGTGGCAGTACAATTGTAATATGCGTGTGGACCACCACAAGTAACGCAAACTTCAACCTTTTTTACTTCGGCAGGTTGAGAAGAAACTTTCTTATTTTTGGTGAGAACCAAAGCATGGATAGCTTCCGTGAGTTTGTCAAGCCTAGCATCGGTGCTAGATTGAGCCACGGGTGATGAGGTAGAAGGACCAACATTCACTTGTGAAACAACCGGCTTGCTTCGTGGAATGCGGACCTTAGACTTATTCTCGATGATCACTAAAGCATCTCTTGTGGTTCGATTCAAGAAATTACCTCCCGCGGAGGCATTGAGAGAGTCTTGATCAATTTGGCTCACACTATTATAGAAAGTGTCGAGTTGCATTAACTCGGAAAAACCATGATGAGGACATTTACGAAGCATATCCTTATAACGGTCCCATGCCTCACCGAATTTCTGTGTGAATTTCATGATCTCATTCTTGAGGGCCGTGGTTTTGGAAGGAGGGAAGAATTCATTTACAAGCTTCTTAACCAAATCTTCCCATGTTTCAATCGATCGAGGGGGTTGTTTGTCTAGCCAATTCTTGGCAGCACCATCGAGGGAAAACGGGAAGAGAAGAAGTTTGATTGCTTCTTCAGGGACATTTTTGCATTTGATGGTGGACGTGATTTTGTTAAACCATCGAATGTGATCTTGAGGATCGTCCCTTTCGAAACCATAGAATTGACATGAGGTGACTAGGTTGATTAACCCGGTCTTGAGCTCAAAGTTGTCAGCCACGATGGCTGGAACAACGATAGCATCTCCGTAACCCTCAATGGGTGCTTGGAGAAGCTCATTCATAGTGGGCTCGGCCGCCATGATTGGAATAGTACGAATCTCGGGTTCGACTATTGGATTGGTACGTCGTCGATTACGCCTTCTTCTAGGAATGTTGTTAAGCGATTGGAAAGGACTTGTTGACGTAGACGAACGAGTGCACATGCACCACAAAAAAATATCAATTAAAACAATACCACTTTATCGACAAGGGAACTTAAACCAATAATCAAGAACGTAAGGTTAACCTTTAAGGAAAAACGCACAAAGGAGCGGGAGAGAAGAATGGATCTCTCACTGGGCGAAGTTCGTTGGATCACCGCATACCGTTTCGACTCCTCTTAAAGTTTGTTTTTCGTATAAAAGTTTTCCAATACGCAAGTGATACAAAGGCAAGTTTTGATCTTTGGTTTAGGAATTTATTATGGTCACACCCCCAGTTGGTAGGTGTTCTGCTTTGGTTTGCGATGGTAAGATTTTAATGTTGTTATTATTAAACAAAGAAACGGGAAAATCTTTTTGTGTTTTTCTTATCTTATATAGATATAATACATATATAGAAACAAAAGAAAAATATTTTTGGTTTTTTATAAGTTTTATGAAAGCGTAACTTCTTGCGAAGGTTCTACAAGACTAATCGTCTAAACCTTATCGAGACTTTCGACACACAGCCTCCCCGGCAGCGGCGCTATTTGATTCGTTGTGTTTTGGTTTGTGCAAAAACAATTTATCAATAAATCAACAAACGTGAGGTCTATATTATCGTGAGACAAATAGACGTGAAGTAATACGAGTAAACCTTTTAGGAAAAAGATTACCTCGCAAAACTCGTGAAAGTGATATTAAATTGTGAGACCGGGAAGTGATTTCCCGGGTCGTACCCCAACGAGGTGTGAATGGAATGCTTCGAGTGAGATTGAGATTAAAATCTTGTATGTTAGAAGGATTGTTTGGTTTTATGATACGTTAAATTAACGGAAATTAAAAATTAACAAACGTGAATGAAAATTAAACAACTTAAAGGGAACAAAAGGCAATTGGCAAACTAGGAAAATCCTAAAAATACTACGGGAATCAAAATTAGGTATTGGAAATCCTAAAACGTAATCTAGATTTAAAAATGCGAATGTCAATTAAAAAATACGCGAGTGCGCAAAATAAAACATGAATTAAACGCTACGCTAGTCCTACAAATGTGAAAATGATTTTTCTACGCTTCTAATGTTAAAAGAAAATTTTTAAAAAAAAAAAAGAAAAAATATTTTTTTCACTTTTTATTTATTTATTATTAATTAATTTTACTTTTAAGCTAAATTTATTACTAAAAATACTAAACTAACTTTAATAAATCTGAAACTTTTATGGAAATTAAGTTAAACTATTTCTAATTTGGGAAAATTATTAGAAAGGAAAAACAGCTAATAAATAAGCAGTTAATAAACAAATTACAACTAATTAATAAATAAGCAAAACAAACACTTAACTTAATAAATATCAAATTCTACACATTATAACAGAAAAAGCCCCAAGGGCGAGTTGGTGTGGATTGTGGTGTTTGTGTCTGATGGTGGCCTGAGGTCAGGGGGTCGAATCTGTCCAAACCCCAAATTTTTTACAACAAAAAAATTTTTGTTTCTTTTTCTTTTGAAACTGATACAACACAGACAAACAACCAATTTTTGTAAACTACTATTATCTAACTCACTCTAATGAACTTAATGTGGGCAAGTCAGTTGACAAAATGGAGCAATTAACAGGAACATTCAACCAACAAAATCTCAAATAAGCTAATGGACACAATGCACTAGAGGCACACACACTGGCACAACCAACTAACGCAAGCAAACAATGAATCAACTTGGGTCCACAAATAGAGAAAAAAAACTGATTGAAAGGGAAATCAGCCTAGGCCAACTGATACAGAATTAGAGAACATCCTAGGGGGGTAACTTGGGGACTAAAATTAAGCGAAAATAACCAAACTAGTGGGAAACATGCAAAGGCATCAATAGATATCCTAAATAACACTAGGGGGACAGAATTAAGCATGAAATTAAACCTACAAACGGGACGACAGTTGGGAAAAGGCTGCTGAAGCAGCAGACCTGGTGCAACTGTGGGCTTACTTAGCAGACCTAGCGGGGCTACTTCAAGGATATGCACAAGCTAAATGACTACAAGCCAAGGTCTCTATGGTAAACAACAACTGTGGAAAACTAGAAGGGGGGTTGAATAGTTTACCGCTTTTAACTTCTTTTTAACTTGATTATCCTTTAAAAAACTTTACGTTTGTTTAAAGATATAAACACAACTTAACATGTTCAATTCTTTGAAAAGCTTTACGTGTGAATAACAATTCTAACTTTACTTGTTTAGTTCTTTGAAAAGCTTTACGTTTGTTTAAAGATATAAACACAACTTTACTTGTTTAATTCTTTGAAAAGCTTTACGTGTGATTAGCAATTCTAACTAAAGACAATATGTAATAAGCAAAGATAAAGAAAGAAACGATCAAACCACAACACGATTGTTTATCGTGGTTCGGCTACAAGGACTCTTTTTCCTTGCCCTAGATCCACGCCCCGAGTTTCCAACTCGAGAGTTATAAGCACTAATCAACAAGCTCCTTTCCCGGTGGAGAAACCTTTACAACGTCGCTTATACTTTTACCGACACAAAACTAGATGTCGAGTTCTTTTACACGGGTACAACCACTCCCATCGTCGCTTACACTTTTATCGACACTAAGCTAGATGTCGAGTTCTTTACCAAGGGTACAACCACTCCCGTTAGTTCTTTTACAAGGGTACAACAACTCCCGACACACTCCGTATTTTGAGGCCTAAAATACTAACCGATCACTTCTACATATATGATACAAATGTAAACTACCAAAGCTTATACATGACAAAGCTAACAAGACTTGCAACTTTAGAGTTGAAGCTTGTAACTTCTTGAATGATCTTGTGAAGTCCCTTGCTACATAAGAGGATCACACAAGTCAAATGTTTCTGAGTTAGTTGAGAGAGTATGTGAAAATATGTCCTAAAGTGATGAGCCAAAACTAACAAATGGTTTGGTATTTATAGCAAAACCTTCTGCAGGTCTGGCGGATACGGCGGAACCCTCATATGGGTTCTGCCAGTGTACCCCCAGGGTTCCGTCTGGGCTGCAGTTGGTTTTGCAATAAATCTTCCAAACCAAACAAGGTCACACCACATAAATACTAGTCAAACACAAACTTGCA